>JAUMHO010001502.1:0-70970 GCA_032360965.1 Ulva armoricana
AGTCACGATCTGCCCGCTCAGTCTGTAACCAGCAGCATCCACGTGCATGTTCTAAACCTCATACTTGAAGATACACACGTCTGCTGGCAGGGCAAGCCATGCAACGCGGAGGCATGCCAGACCGCCAGGCTTCACCATGCGCTCCTCGCTCTCACGAAATTTGCTTATAACTCAATTGCACATACGAATCCCCCATCGTGTCCGTTGCTAGACTGGATGTGGCTCCATCACGAGCGCCTTGATGGGGTCTTGAGCAACACTGACGAGGCGTGTACCATCTTAAGCCATCCCCAAGGCTGTTCTCGTACCTGACTCATTTTCACTGAGGTGGATACATGTGCGATCAACTGCTATCTTGTGCTACGTGTTCCACATCTAGAGGCGTGACGTGGATATAGGCGACGATGGCTTAATTGCAATTCAGAAAGCAATTCAGGGTGAGAACGTGATGGCCCTTGACAAGTTTCTGCAGTCTCTCAGTTTCACTTTGTCGTAGCAGATGTGCTTAGTATGCGTGATTTCCAAACGTGCTGCGAGCGTGTCCTCGCTCCTTCAAGGAGCACTACTTTGCTTCTCACCAAATGGCTGCATGCAGATTACCTGTTGATTTTCTTCATTGGTCTCTGACCTTTTTGACAGCGTTTACTGGGTGGCACTTGCTCTCCCTCGTAACCCGAAGCTGTGTACGAGCCACTTCTGTATGCCCCGTGGAGTCTAAAGACGACGTTTGCCGCTTCATAGCATCGACTGTAATTACAAGGTACGTACCCTTCAGGCGCCGACCGAATGTGTGAACCGTCGCAAATCCTTTTGGCTGGTCGTCTCACTCTGTCCCACACATGCGTTTATTGCAAAGCCATTCATCAAGATCCTGTACGCACTCAGGTATGCTGCTGTTGCGTGTCATCTGGATTCTGCAGCAAATTGTTTGCAGATTTGTCGAGTGTTGAACCAGAGCCACGCTTAGCTATCCATCCTTCCAGGTATTCAAACGTGTCCACCACATCGCCATATACATCTTGCTTGTGTGATTCAGTATCACCCCGGTGTGGTTGGCGGTCTCGAGGAACAATGCAACGTGTACTGGGTCAGCAAGCTGTTATGACAAAACCCAACCAAATATCAGGGGGTGCATCCAAGTCTTCTGACTGCAACAAGAATCGCTTTGGTGTTGAGAAGCAACTTTGGGGCGATGCTTTCGAGGCGTATGTTTGTGTATATGAACCTGGAGCAGGCTCACCAAACCGGCAGGTGAGTGCAATGAAAGCATCTGTCCTCAAGCATGTGCAAGCGGTACAGTGTCCTTGACCTGACAATTCAAATACAATGCTTTGCCTGCTCCCGAGGACTCATGCATTGCTCGAGGTTGTGCCATACACACACTGCCAATGCCTCAGGTCCATGTGTGATATACCCGGACACTCTTGTACCCAGTTGCCAACGTCGGTTGCCGGAGGTATCAATGTCCTTATGGATACGGCGATGTGATCATACATACATACGTCCACATTTGTGATGGTGCGACTGGATCAGACGTGCTGCTTCTGATCAAGCCTGAATGGACGGAGCCCAATGGACTAGCACTGGTGACAACAACATGAACATCTACTAGACCACCGAGTACTGGCTATCGACTTGAACACATCATAGAACTCCTGACCTGCCAGCTGGCAAGGCATATATCGTGCGGCATTTAGGAGCATATGACAATGTCACCAAGGTGAATGGCACCAATGCCGCCTGAGATGCAGGTTCTCAAGCACTACCTGGGCACCTTTGACACAGTGGAAAGTGCACAGCGTGCACATGACATAGCCCTGACATTCTGGCCCGACAAGGCAGAGTGTGCACACAACATTCCCCACTCGATGGCGTGTGTCAGTCAGGGTCTAGGCATCAAATCAACCATGGACTTCGTGCGACGAGATGCACAGACTTCCTGGGGGTTAGAAGGAGTGATGGAGCTGTCAAACCTGTATGCTAAACATGCCAGTGCCCAGAATGTCTCTGTCGACAGCCGAGTGCTGCATCATGTCTTACGTCGTGTCTCCAGCAGTGCTAGAGCTGAAGTCAAGTCTGCAGTCGACCAAGTCCTGTGCCTGGCGCAGGCCCCGGTATCACCACCGCTCGACTGCATGCCAGCTGCAGCGACCATGGGTACCCCGGTCGACGGTACAGGCCTACCTGACACAGATGTCAAGCCACATGCTCACGACCTTCCAGCGATCATGCCTCCCTCGACCTCCTCCGAGGCGGCAGCAGGTGACGGCGATCACCCAGCAGCAGCGCCGTGTGCTGAGAAAGCTTCACACATCATCAGTGGGGAAGCCTCAAAAGCTACCTGCTCACCCACCAGCTCTCCAAATGCCAACACCAGTACTGTTCCTCAACCTGTGCAGCGCAAAGCGGCACACAGCGTTGCGGCGCCACGCCGCACAGTCAAGCGCGCAGGTCGGCACCAGGCTCTGCGTCTGCCACCTGCAGGCTGTGTGCCACCCATTACGCCAATGATCACTTCTGGACCAGCGGTAGGCACAGACGCCAACAACACATGGGCACCCAATGCCGTGCACACAAGTCCGCGCAGTGCCAAGGCTCCCCATAGCATCCGTGAGCCCAAGAGACGTCGCATGCATACTTCTGAACCGATGTTGGCAAGTACAGGTCACCACGCTGATTACCTGGGAGGGAAGTGTGCAGACACATCTGTAGATCGGCCTGACGTGAGTGGGACTGTCCCTGCAGCAGAGTTTCAGGTGAGCTACAATGTCTGATGCCCATGCATGGAGTGGGCGGACAACAGTCCGCTGGACGCGTACTATGCAGGGAAGCGCGCACAATGTTCCAGAAGCTGGCCGCATTGTGAGCAATTCATCGCATGATGGAAGACACGGTGGTGTTGTGGGGACAGTGAAGCAGGTTAGTGTGACAGGTGCAGTGGACTTTCATGAAATTGTGGCGCCACCAGTGCCAAACAAACACCTGGACAAGACAGTTCGCAAACAGGCTGTACCGTTGATCGAAACGAGGGATCATCATGGACATGGCACATCGGCACAGCAAAACGTCAGCCAGAATATGGACAAAATGGACGGTACACCATGTGATGCAAGCAATCCCCAGGATATGAACGAGAGGTGCCTCAGCCTCAGGTCCGAGACGATGGTAGTTGTGTCACAAAAAGTCCCAGCAGCCTTAACTGGGAATGCCACACCAGCATCTGTCCCCAGGAGCTGGCCATGTCCCATTGCTAAGCAACGCACTGACACCAACAACGCAAACAATGGAGACGGGACTCGAGTATCAAAGCAGCTCCAAAAGATGGTGTCGAAGCGTCTTTCTGCTGGCAACGGTGCGGTGCGCACCAGCGGGACAGACACACAGCAAATTTTGACTGCAAATTGTGTAGTCAGCAGTAGCTCAGACGATTTCTGCAGCTGGTAACAAGTACGCCCCGGGAGAGGGGCCGACGAACGAAAAGGTCAGATGCTCATGCCCCCCTGATGCGTGAAGTTGACTGTACATCCTGACATTGGAGCAAGTAGAGTGCAACTATTCTGATTAGAGTCGTCTTGAGTCAGCTGTCAGGGGGGAGTGAGGTTTCGCTGCAGTGAAACGAATCAAGACAAAGACCAACAACGGTAACAAGAAATCAAATACAAATAAGAAGGACAGGAGCAAGAAGGGGGACGTTAACGCGGGGGCCAGTAACATGGGGGACAGTAAAACTTCCTCCAAACAAGACGATGCTCAACAGACACCCACAACTGTGGCCTGCATTGAGCCATGTCCTGACCCGTGGCATCCCGCAGAAGTCGTCATGGAGAGCTGTACACCAGAGCCAAACCAAGGAACAGTAACTGGCTGCCAGAAAACCTGTTCTAGCCTGCCTGAGACAACAGCAAAGCCGCAGAGATCCGGCCCAGAAGGATCCGGCGCGGGCAACACGGCAGCATGCAAGAAGACAGGTCCAGGTGAGCCTGACATAGGCATGCTGTGGTACAAATGCAAATGCCGTTTCAGCTACCGTTTCAGCTGCCGTTTCAGGTACTCGTGCTAAGTGATAGCAGTGATTTTCTTGAACTTGTTCCACGCTTGCAGGCGCCATAATCCGAAGTCTGTGCCGCATCGGACGAGGACTTGGATAATGGGATGCTGAGGGGGACAGATCTTTGTATCAATGCTCAAAAATGCAGTGACCCATCACCTGCCATGTCTATGTTCCGAAAAGACCCAGCGCACATGTTGCGCACCGATTACCTGCTTACTGGTAGAAATAAACGTCTAAATGTGTTAATGTGAACCATGCAAACGCAGTGTACCATATCCCATGCATGCACAGCTCTTATGTGTAGAATGCCTTTGCAACACATGTGAATGTCCAGCAGCATTTCGAGGTGGCACCCGGCATGACCTCGTGAATCAATGAGCAAATAACCTGATCGGGTTCCATGCTGATGGCAGAGGATGCTCTTTCAGGGGTAAACCAAGCTTGATTTCCCCTCACAGCTACCACTCGATGTAAGCCACAGCATGCAGGATCGTCTCCTGTGCTGCGCAGGTTTGTCACTTGCAAGCGTGCCTGAGAAAATCCGCAGAAGATCACAGCACAATCGCAGCAATGCAGGCAACGTGTGCTGTGATCCATTCCGTGACCATCAAGAGGTGGTGTGGCTTGGCCGCCCATTCAGAGATGCCGGTGGAGGGTCTATCCGATACTTTCATCAGACGTGCCATGTGGTCCCCGGCTCAACGAGTGCAGAAGCAGTAGATCATCTGCACATGCCTCCGTCCCACGTTGTGGTTGTTGCTGATCAGTGCCCAGCGTATCGGTTAAAGGTACACGTGTCAAAACGTGTGGGTGCAGTCCTTACAATTCGCAATGCCTGGATCCACAATCATGACCACAACCGCCATGGCGACGGTGCGAGCAGCACGGGGAGGTTGTGGCAGATCGCCACGCTTGTAACAACCGGCCCGTTCCTGATGTGGCAAATGCCGCTCCATGCCATTTCAGTTCCAATATCATCCACATCGATGCCAGCGGCCATGCCGACTGCACCGTTGCCTCGATGTCAGGTGCTTAACGGAGGGAACAGTCAGCAGCGACCTTCTTGGCTCGCTGCTGCACCGCATGAAGAGCAGCAATGGAGATCCCCCTGCACTCATGCATATCTCGTAAGACACTCTTGTGCCGAAGTCCATGCGATAGATTGCAAGACACGCAGGCGGTCAAGTAGCAGCCCGGTAGCTGTCTGACATGCTGGCATTGCTGTGGCACTCTCGCAGGCAACATGACACTCATCCCGACCAGCCATGCCTGACTGTTATGACACCGCCATTGACTGCACCATATGCCATGGTTAATGGAAGCACTACATACTGCCCTAAGAAATGCACCACCTCCATGGACCAACTGCATGACCTGGTGTGCCGTCGTCCAGGAGCCTACAACAGATCCTTGCGCCAAAATCCAACCAATCCTACACAGTTAGAGGTACCGCATAGTGCTGTTTCGTGAGCTGTTGCAGGTTACCATTACACACGTGGCCTTGTATCGGCCGGGAAATCCAAGCCCTTCCAGATCCAGAGACGTTCCTGCTGCCCGTACCACCCATCCAACTAGTCTCTGCATGCCATTGCAAGCCAGGTGTGGGTGCCACCACTTTACCTGGCTCTCCAAATCCAGGCATGCATCCACCCCAACACCACCAAACCAAACTTGTGTATGATTACAGCAGTTGTGCCATGTCCATCTCAAGTCTCCAGGCGACATACGTGGTGCACAGCCATCGCTAGCACAGCACTGCAGCATGACGGACACGCAGCACCGGAGCGCCTCGCCACGAATGTAAAACTTTTTGTGTGGAGGTTACCTCGGTTCTGAGCGCAGGGCGCGTGCACCGGTTGCAAGCGAAACGCTCTGCGGCACGTGCAGCTCCCGCCACTGCACCTCCTGGCCCCCCCCCGCACAACCTGCCGCCTCCTCTTCACGCTGCGCATGCTCCGGCGGCCGCGCCCGAGCAGCCGCCGCGTCCGCGCCGGCGCAGGCAGCAGGCACACTGCCGTCTGGCGGCACGTCGCTGTCACAGCCCAGCAGCTGCAAGATGCCACTGATGTCCTGAGCGCCAGCGGGAGCGGCCGCAGGTGGCGGTGGCGCAGCACCGGCAGGGTTCCTGGGAGACTTGGCCGCCGCCTCTCGGAGGTCATTCATGACGCGCTCGCACGAGCCGCCGCCCCCTCCGGCTGCTCCGGATGCGTCCGGCGGAGCCGGACCAAAGTGACCGCGGTGGGTTATGAGGGCCGCGATGTGTGTCGGGCTCACGCCATGGCTCAGGAGTACCTGGACGTCATGCAGCAGCTCCCACTGCGGGTCCAGGCCGCCGGGGGGTGGCATGTACGCCTGCGCTCCCGGGAAGAACCCTACTGCAGGCGCAAGCGGCGCCTGGGGGCCCGGGACCCCCTCTGCTGCCGGCACGCGGGAGGCCTTGGCCGTCTGCGGCTGAGGCGGGGGGCCACCGGCGTCGGGGCTTTCAGTGAAGTCGGTCGGCGCGCGTGCTGACCGTGCGGGGGCGGTCCACGGGATGCTGCGCAGGGCGTCCATGCGTTGCTGCAGGTCGAACTGCCTCAACTGCGCCTCCTGCTGCTCCAGCGCGAGCGCCATCTGCAGCTGCTCCAGTGTGGACAGGGTTTCGCCAGTGGCAGAGGCCGCGGAGGCAAGCAGCGGCGCTGCGCCGGCCGCGGTCTTGATCTTGGACAGAGGGGGGGGCAGGCCCGGAGAGTGGCCTGTGCACACTGGCGCCTGTTGATGCCCTGGCGCGAGCAGTGCCGCTGCAAGGCTGCACTTTGTTGCTGCACATCCTCGACAAAATCCAGAGCGCACCGAGCCTCTGGCAGTGCCTCGAACCGGCGAGTACATACTTCAACTGCCATGATGGGGCCATGCCAAACACAAGCATGTACGGGCTTCTCGCTCAAGTGAACCCAGATAGATGGGCTCGTGGTTGCGAGGTCAGGCAGCTCACACTCCTCAAGGACCTGCGCCACGGCGTCCCCGTGGTGCAGGCCCACAAAACAAACCGGGGGAAGCTGACGACACCCACCCCTGACACCCGGATGCTTGTGGCCATCACCATCACGCTCCCGCACAGCGTCGCGCATCCTTGCGTCGACGCGCTCCGCCTCCCTCCCCTCCGCACGCGCCCACATCCCGTTGAAAAACGGCAGTGCCCTGCCGCCGGCGCGCCCGCTCCACGGCGCCATGCCGGCGCGCTCGCTCCACGGCGACCTCAGGCACCGCCTGCCGTACGCCTCCCGCCGTGCCAGCTCTTCAGCCATTCCCCAGGCTACATGTGCGTTGTACGCGTCGCTAGCGGCAGCGCCGAGGTCCGGCGCCGTGCGCAGGTCAACAGCGGCCGGGGGTCCGCCGAGGTCGGAGGAGAGCCTCAGCGAGCGCGCGGCCGAGGCGTCCTCTGCGGCCGCCAGCACCGCCGTCTTGCGCGCCGCCAGAGTCACGCCGAGCCGCGCGGCCTCCGGCAGCATGTCAAAGACCCTGGCCGGCACGCGTGCCTCAAACGTGCCGTTGATGGCAGCCCGCACGCCCATGCTGTGCTTTGACCGGTCCCTGCACGCCCATGCTGTGCATCGACCGGTCCCCGCACGCCCCCTCTCGCATGGTGCACTGCATGTGCCGCACACAGCCCTCGCCGAGTCCAACACTTTGCCTCAATGCACTCACCACAGCAGGAATACCGCAGAATGTGCGACCGCCAGCCCGTCCCAGCTAACCTCATGCCGCTTAGAACCTCTGCACAGCTCAACTGACAGAACAGTGGGTTCTCTCTGCCCTACGAGCCGGATGGCCTGGCCGACACGGACATGCAGACGCTCGCCGACAGCGTCGCAACGAAGCGACCCACATACTGTCTGTAACCTGACGAAATACGATTCAACCGCAAGCTGCAGAGAGACGCGAAATGGAGTGTGGTAAGGCGGTCCCCGGGGCAGACACGGTGTCGCCACAACGGGGCCAACAGGGCAGCTCGTTCCCGCACCTGATGCGCAGGTGCTCCCCGGTCGCCGAGCAGATCGCCCTTCTCAGGAGGCGGTGGTCAGGCCAGCGCGCACGGATGTGAGGAACCTCGGGGTAGTCCTCCTCTGGGAAGTTGAGGGTGGCGCGGTCGCCATCGCAGAGGAGCACGGCCACGTCGTGGGAGCGTGCCGCCAGCTGCGGTGACTCGAAGCTCCCGAGGAAGACGAGCGACGCCTGCGGGTACGTGCCATGTCGCAGACCATGTGGCAGCACACACGCGCATGCTGCCTCCACCTCTGCGCACGCTGGGGCTACAGCTGTGTTGGTGCCAAGCGTGCTCAATGTGTGAACGTCACTCTGGTTTAACAAAGGTCTCAGAGCAAGCTGTCAGGATGGTACGTGTACACGAGGTACCCATCATGCTACTGGAACCCCCGAGATGCACGTGGATCCTTGCCAGCGTGAAGAACTACTTGTGCTGCAACGTATGTGTTGCACCGATTGATTCAGCATGCAGGCACATCACAGTCAGCAAAAACATGAGACGGTTTGCCTTCGCCTGAGCCCGCATGCGCCCGGTGTGGACGCCAGGCGCCAGCTGAGCTCACAGTGTCTGCAAACATGGACATGACCACACTTCGTATGAAGCAACATGTAAAATGCTAGACCCATGCGTGCCACGAGCACATTCGCATGGGTGAGCACTGCAGGGACTGGAAGCTTCCCCGCAGCAGCCTGCAGCGAGTGAAAAGCAATGTGTCACACCTTCCGGCCATCTTCTTCTGGGATGTCTGCATAAGCATCACACCATGCAGACCACAGGGGACGGTGCACGCCATGGAACCGTTTGCGGCCATGGCTAGGAGACTCACAGCCAGAATCATTGCTTTCTGCATCTCCATCACTGATGGTCATTGATAGGTCCTGGGTATGCTGCTCTCTATCT
The DNA here is from genome assembly GCA_032360965.1 of Ulva armoricana. Classification (NCBI taxonomy): domain Eukaryota; kingdom Viridiplantae; phylum Chlorophyta; class Ulvophyceae; order Ulvales; family Ulvaceae; genus Ulva; species Ulva armoricana. The sequence continues at coordinate 8,979 of JAUMHO010001502.1, forward strand.
TCCAGCCCGTACTCGCCATTATGCTTTACTTGCTCTGGCCCTGCCTGCTCTGGCCCTGCCTGCTCTGGCCCTGCCTGCTCTGGCCCTGCCTGCTCTGGCCCTGCCTGCTCTGGCCCTGCATGCTCTGGCCCTGCATGCTGTGGCCCTGCATGCTGTGGCTCAGGACGTGTCTGGCCTGGCGCGTCTTCTTCATCTTTGATGCTGATCTCCTTGTTGTGCATAGCAGCTGCATTGGCCGACGCCATGTGGTTATGGTGTGCTTGCTCTGCTGTCTTCTCAGCATTTTGAGCTAGTGGCAGCGTAGATGACAAACGCTGCTGTTCCCCTGCGTTGGCAACAGCCTGGTTGGCGCGATAAATCGAAGCTTTCAATGTACAGATGGACCGACCGGTGTATAAATTCATACCAACAGTGAGGCCGGAATTTTGGTGGACATCTGCTGCATTGGCTGTGCTCGGAGTCATGGAGGTTCTGCGAGGCGGATGACCGTGAAGAAGATTGGACCGTGACGCATTCTTGGAGGATGGACAAGGCTGGGGTGACATGGTAGATCGAGTTTCAAGCAGTGTGGGACTGGACGCTAGGTCAGGGCTTCGGCTTGGCTTGCCTGAAGCTGCATCAGGCACACTGTCCGAATGCTTTTGGTGTGTCTCAACGCCAGGAGAGGCGCTCTCGTGGGTTCGACGAAACTTTTGGAATTGCCACGCCACGTCAATGTGACTACTGGGATTGACTAATCCATTGCGAGTGCCCAGTTCGGGAGCTGGTGAGGGACAAGTAGGCCCTGGCTGTCCTTCCCCATGGTACTGGTGGTATCGCTGACAAGGCTTTCCTGCACATGACACCTCGTCATTCCTCGGAGCACAATGCACAAGCACCACATCTCAATTACGGAAGATCCCTGAGCAATCTGTGGACATGAGGACGGCGTATGGAGGTTGGCGTCTCAGCTTCATCCGAACAGCAGCGGCAGCCATCATCGAGCGTTTATGCATAAGATGAAAGGGTTCATGGAATTATAACACGCACCTCCATGATCTTGGCGTGCAGCTGTGATCTCTGACAGTTGCGCAATATTCTTGGCTTTCTTAGGAAGCGGCTCCATTGCTTCCACGCTTCTATCTTCAGCTCTCGGATTCGTTGCAGAAGCAAACATCAAACGTAGCCCTACTTCCTGACTCGGCTTGCTTTCGACTAAAGGACTGCCGGGTCCCATCGGTCCAGCTGAGTTGTTCTATCGGCATGTTCCTTGCTGTACATACTCGCGATGGAAGCGCTTGATATTATGCCTGGCTTATTTCCTACACATTGAATCAAACTACATTCTGCTAGCATACAGCACGCAATCGCGCAACATGCACTGCAAGGAGTATGAAACAGATTACAGCGAAGCAGCATTCGCTTGAAGCAGCATTCGCCTACAGCCCCGCCATGCAGACGAATCAGACAACTGATCCACAATTTACGGCGGCAGTGCACCAGTCTCACCTTTGGCGTCTTGCAGCTTGCCTGGAGTCCTGTCATGGAACATTACCTTGAGCATCGAGGACTGTGTTCACGCGCGGAAAGCACCAAGAAGACATCATCGTTATATTATGTACCCTCTAGTGTATCCGTGTTAACAGGCAGCAGTTTCCCACACGGCGTTATCTTGGATTCTGGCTGATGTCCAGTGTGTCAGACAGGTCAGCACTAAGGCATTCTCATGCTGTCCCCTTCTAGCAGCATTGTCCACACCAAAACGAGTAAGAACTACACAGATCAATAGCTGAAAGCCCCATGGATCAAGTTGTGCCTCACTTGACTGCCTCTCGATAGTTCGTGGCCATGTCGTGGACATTCGCGACATGTCAGCGCACAAGCACCAGGCGTGCATTTGTGGCCATGTCACGCTGTCCGACACCGAAAATCAGACATATATAGTAAACCTGGTGGCGCAAAGCAAGTGGGCATCCCTGATTCCTTGTGGACTTGTGGCGTGCGGTTTGCGCGGAGGAACCATCATGGCACAGGCATTAGTGGTCCGATGTGAACAGAACAAGAGTGGCGACATTGTCACAAGAGTGTTCGAACATTGCTCATCGTCCTCTACTTCCGTTGAGCTCCATGTGGGGGAACACCTGGTCATGCGCTGTGCAGTATTGCGCGATCTGAAGCACATTCTTGGCGAGGCCCCATTACCTCAAGTAGACCCTCGGAGTTTTCGACTGTGGCTTCATGGAGAATATGATGGCCATTCAGATTTTGGAGCAGCTTTGGGAGCACTGCAGGTCCGTATTCAGTAGCTCGTCTGATCTGTCATTCATCACGAGACCGATCGCATGCAGGCCGAAGCAGCCCATGGCACAAGATTTCTTCGAGATTGTTTGTGTCTGACCAGGTTGTGAACTGCCTCCCTTGTGCATGCAGATCGCACTCTTCCTTGGCGACAATGGCCAAGACGAGTGGGCTCGAATCGCGGGGACGTTGTTGCATGGATGCCTTGCGTGTGAGCTGCTGCCAGCTGGTAAGTCTGCGCACGCGGTCGAGCTTGTTGAGAGCCTGGGAGACGATGTGCGTGACAAAGTGATCAGCGCAGCACCCTTTGACTGCATCCTTGCCAAGTTCAGTCCGACGACTCATGCCAGAGCTGTTGAGCTCCGCACGCATTACGATGACAACGGTCCTCATCTTACCATCGAATTATCTGAACGATTTACTTTCGATCACGCCAAAGCGCTTGTGGCTGCACTTGCCAGTGATTGCAGCACCGAGAAGCATGCCTCCGTGACGCTACGTCCCAGCTGGCTTGCTTTCTCCCCAGGCACGCGCAGGCCGCATCCATCACTCAGCGTCAAGGCATCCGTTGCCTGGGGGACTTCAGTTGTAGACACAGTGCGCTGGAATGCCGCGGTCATCGCTGTGGCAGGGGCGCTGGCAGGCATGCCAAGCCTGCGTCACCTATATTGCGACAGCTGCGGCCTCGGAGCAGCTGCTGCCACATGCCTGCCCCTCAACTCTGTGGCTACGCTGCACCTGCAGGACAATGATTTGGGCGTTGCAATGGGGTTTCTTGAGGCAGACAAGCGGAAACCTGTCTTTGACACGTTTGTCCGTCGCCTCGTCAGCCCTGGCGGTAGTAGTGGCATCTGCCGGCTGGACCTCAACACTGCCATCCAGGTACACATACTCTTGCATAACGTGTGCAACTGAGGTGCTTAGAATGATAGTATCGGATATCTAAGAGTTATGACGACCCAACTGGCTCTTGACAGGAGTCGCCACACGGGGCTCCTGGCATATGATCGCATGCCACTCTCACCTGAAAGATGGTGCTGGCTCTGCAGAACTGACTCTGAGAATGTGCAGGAGCTCGACCTGTCATCCAATAACCTGGGCGCGGCAATGATTCAAAGCATCTCTTGCTCTCACGAGATGTGGAATCAAGACCTGAGGCGGGCATTGAATTGCATGCCCAATCTGGTTCGCTTGGACCTGAGCGACAACCATCTCAGCGTGCAAGACCTGACCTGCATCTTTGGACCAGCCACGATGCCTGCTCCCGAGCAGTTGCATGAGAGTGCTTATTCCCCCCTTGCCGAAAACCTGCCGGGTCTCAGCCGCCTGGAACAGCTCACCCTGTCGAAGAATGAGCTCTGCGGCTCACTCAACGACATCCTCGAGCCGCTGACGATGCTCACCCGGCTCGACCTGAGCGACACGACGCTCCGCGCCGCGACCGCTGCGCAGCTGGGGGGGGTGCTCGCGCGCATGACCCGCATGCGTTGGCTCAACATTGGCGGCAACCGCATAACGCAACGTGCTGCCGCGCCGCTCGGCGCCGCGTTTGCGCAGATGCGCAGCCTCGAGCACCTCAACGCGTCAGGGCATGTCCTCTTCAACTTTGGCCCCGCAGGTGCGCTGGTCCCTTGTGCCACCTGTCGCGCGATGTTTGCCGTGACAGGCCGGGCCGCGCTCATCAACTCCAGCCATGCCGGTTGGAAGGCCTCCGCTGGTTGCCTCCAGCTGGCCCTGCTGCGGTTGTTGCATCACTCAGCCATGCACATGCGGCTACACCTGCAGCCATGGCACTGCGGCCCACGCGATGTAATCACGGCAATGTAGCCTCGGCGATGTAAGCATGCATACATGCGTGTGGTTTGAATGCTGTACGCGTGCATGTAAATGTAAATGTAAATGTGACACTTACTCGCCATATCCTACAAGGACTTTGACATCTCCGGATAACCGGGACCACGGGCCAAATGTGCGGCCACGAAGGCTGGTCCAGGTGTTCGAGCCGTTGAATCATCCTGTATGAGGCTGCTTACAGGATGTGGATGACAGGGCATGCTGTAGCGTGACGCTTGATGTGGTCGTCATCATGGGGCAGCTGAGCACTGCGGGTGGTCGGCCGTCGCTGCCAGTGTGACCTCGGCTGGGAGGCTCGTTCTTGTGGTGAGGCTGTGCTGTGTTGAGGCCGTGAGCGGGGGCTATGCATGCAGGCGTGCAGGCAGTGGCCGTCCACCTGGCGGGTTTGACGACGCTGGAGCATCTCGACCTCAGCAAGCAAGGCATGGGAGCGCCGGGCGCTGAAGCGCTCTCGCGCGTGGCCTCGCACCTCTCGCGGCTGACGTATCTCGAGCTGAGCGGCAACGACCTCAAGCAGGCGGGAACCGCAGCTCTGCGGCCTGCCTTCGCGGATCTCGCCGAGCTCGTGGCGCTGGGACTGTCAGACAACGGTCTCAGCGATGCTGCTGTGGCTGTGGTGGCCCAGGCAGTGATCCGGCTGCCGGAGCTGAGGAGGGTGAAGCTCGATGGAAACCCGATGGCAAAGTGGAACGGTGACTGGGGCAAAGGGTTTGTCGGCAAGGATGTGCTGCGCCGCTGGCTGGAGCATTCCTGATGTAGTGTCATGTGACGCTGTGCATGACTGGGAGGCGGGCCGATGTGATCTGCCTGCTTGCTGGTCCAGGGGGTTGACGTGTTGCCCCCAGTGCTGCGACGGTTGCTCTCGTCACACCGGCACGCTGGATTGTGTGTGTATGGTGCAGTAAGGACGTGCTGGGTGTGTGACGTGATGTGTGCTCTTGCATCGGGGACGGTGCCTACTGCGGTCTGCTGTTCTTAGCATGTGCCTGGGATGTTTGTCAGCATTGGGGTCATGTGCATGACAGCTCTTCATCCTACAGTTATTACAAGCTGTGTGCTCGGTGATTATCGCCATGCGTGACAGCTTGATTAGTGGGGACATGTGACTGGATGGGTGTAACGCGGTTGCGACGATGTGTCGCCGAACAGAGGTGGATGAACTTGGTGCAGCGTGCACGGAACCTCACCATGCATGTTGTGGTTCACGGCCGACATTGCTCGAAATGCGGTGTGGGCTCACCTTGGTGCTACAAGATGAGTTCGCTGATGGATAGCTCGCGCTTGAACGAAGCAGGCCTTTGCCCAGATGCATTGGCGCCGTATGAAACTGGTGGACAAGGCGTTACAGTAGGGCTACGCTAAATCCCCACCCAGCGGCATAGCCTTTTAGAGGCTTTGTAACATATCTGTGGTCAGCGGCTGGACTAAAATTCGCTAGAGTGGGTCGGGTGACACGCACTCTGCTCCCGCGCAGTACTTGGCGTGGCCTCAATTCTAGCCACTGTAAGGGAGGAATGCGCCGCGAACAGTATAGGTGTATATTGTGATCCTTTTTTGCCAAAGGTGTGCTCGTAATGCTGACGAAGGTGCAATGGGCTGGTTCCATGCCACAGTTCCGAAGCTCCTGCACACGATTTACGCGTGCCGCAAGTTTCCATGCCCCCGTCACTAGGAATCTACTCTGTAAGTGACCAATGCAATAAGTCCTTTCTTCGTTGTAAGCTCACGTCGCTTGGCGTAGATCGCATTCCTCTGTCTCAAAAGCCGTGTTGCTGGCGCGATATCCGCACCTAGGACGTGGTGGTGAACGACTTTCTGCAGTAGTCCTGGTCATAGCCGTGTGCAGAATTATCCCGAGTAAAAGGTGTTTCAAGGCCTGCTTGCACGGCCGTTGGCTACGGTTGCTTGGACAGCCTTTCTGTACAGGAGCGCCATGATATAGCGATAGAACAAGCCCACAGCTACCCCGGACACCGGATGGGCAAGCAGAGGAGCAGGACGAGGAAAGCGTCAGCGTCAGGCGCGTCATCAGGCCAGGAGGTGCCATCCCCAGCCACCCGTGCTCAACCTCCAGATGGCAAAGCTGCACGCCCCCAACTAGATACCAGTAGCAACAGGTTCTTGATATCCCTGAACGCAAGTCGTACGTCACAAGCTGCACGGTCAGCAAGAGTATTTCAGAGCCGTGCAGGAGCCAAACGGGTGCGTGATCCCAGCACCAGGGAATCCGACCAAGAGGCACGAAAGTTTCCCAGGGCTGCTGTTCCTCCATCAGCTGGGCCCAGCAAGGGCACGCAAGGCGGCAGCTCCAGACATCAGAACCGCCAGAGACGTCAGAGCATACACATCTCAGGTGGCACCAGTCAACCGGCGGAACCAGTGCCAGCCAATCGAAGTAATCCACGGTCATCTGCAGCCCCACAAGAGCAGGGCGACGCTGATGCTGCCGCAGAAAACTCGGCAGCAGTTCTCGAGCACAGACAGCCCGGTGAAGGCCCGGTGTTACAGGCAGTTCAGTCACGTCAGCGGAAGAGAGGGAAGAGGAACGAGCGAAAGCCGGCTGGGCCGCCTGACCTTGCTTCTGGCGGTATACGCAGGCAGGCAGGCCCTTCTGGTGGTGCCGCTGCAGAGGCAGCACCAGCAGAGTTAACGACAGCGTACCTGCAGGCTCTTCGGGAGCAGGTGCAGGGCTCCGCAGCCTCGGCCGCCACCCAAGGCGACAGCGAGCGCGGCGGATTCATCAGATCCAGCAGCGCCACTGCGGGCGGTGCCGGCGGCAGCGGCGCTCAAGCCCCGCCGACGCAGCGCGATTTCCGTGCAGATGCGCACGGAGCCACGCCGGCACATGCATCAGCGTCACAACGCGCTGCCACCCCGGCCGGAACACCACCCAAAGCGGCGGTATGCATTAGCTTGATCACGCCAGACGGCGTGGGTGCCGCATCATCCGCAACTCAGCCTCCTGCACCGGTGAGCTACGCGGCCACGGGGCAGAGCCTGCCGGGTGCGGCTGGGGGGGGTGCAGAAGAGTTGCCGGCGGGGTCCGGGGCGGATGCGATGGCGGCAGCACGGCATGATGATGTCGAGGAGATCCTGCAGAAAGCCATAGAGGAGATGACGACGCGCGATGGCACTGGCGGCTCGCGGCCTCCGGCTGACGCGCAGGTGGGGGCGTCGGTGCGCGACGTCGGTGCGACGGGTGGCTCCGCGCCAGGCGCTGCGGGACCGGCTCGCACGGCAGCAGGGGTTAAGGCCGAGCCGGGGCTGCCTGGGGCGGCGAGGGGGGACGGCAGCGACGATGACGGGGGGCTGGGGCTGCTGATTGCGGAGCTGGAGCAGGTGCTGGTGCAGCAGGAGGCGGGGCTACGGGAGGCAGAGGCGGCGGCGGTGAGATCGGCGCCGGGCGAGGCCGAGGCGGATCAGCTGCAGCAGCTGCGGGACGCCGTGCACATGATGGGCCGCGTCGTTGAGGACATGCATCGCGGCATCGAGCTGATGCCGAGCAACCGGGTGCTTCATGCGCCGGCGGCCGCCGCGGCGGGGGCGGACACCCCTGCGTCGGTCGCCGCTCCGCCGGCGTGGGAAGTGGTGTGCCTCGATGACGCATCGGACCAGGTGCGTCACGCGTGCTGCCTGCTGCACGTGCGGTGTAACAGCGTGCCTGCCTGCGACACGCCGCTGCATTGAAAGCGGGGGAGGGCCGGGAGCGGCCTGGTGTGGTGCAGGAGACGACCGTCGACGGCGCGACGACGGTGTCGGCATCGCCGCCGCCGCCGCGTGCGCCGCTGCCGAGCGCCTGCCAGGAACCCGTCGGCACGCTTTCGTTTACCAGCGCCGCAGGGGGGGCGTTTGCGACCCCGGACGATGTCGCGCCGCTGGCGGCCGCCAACGCCCGCACGCCGCTGCACTACGAGATCCTGGAGTTCATGCGGCACTCTACGCCGAGTGAGGCGACCCTTGACGACGTCGCCCATGTGCTCAACGCCGTGCGCTCCGCACTCTTCCCGCATGCAGCACTTGCAGCCATCACCGCACAAGCCGGGTGGCCCCGCACCCAGCCCTCTGGGAACGCGGGCCACTCAGCACTGGTGCTACAAAACGGTCCTGGCACAGCAGACGCGGTACCATCATACCCCACGTTCTGAGCCGAGTCTCGGCACATGCCCCGGCAAGTGTCCTCTTCCACCCAAAAAAACGGCGTCGTCGTCCTGCTGCTGCCCCCGTGGTCTATCCCACATGTCCGCAATTCTGTGCGCCCTCAGACTGCCCCAGCATCCACCACCTGACACACCCTCTCGCTCACACACCCACGCCCGGCTGCTTCCCCCATCGCGCATGCATGCACCCAACGACCATCTCGACGAGCCACTCACGGCACGATGCGTTTGACCGTGTTCCATTCTCCGCCACACAAGCTGTTGGCCGCGGGTGCAGGTGAACGAGGCGATCGCGCCCGTGCTGCGCGGCGGGCATGCTGTGCTCTTTGGCTCCCTGCCGTCCGGCCTCGCGCTGCCGGTGTCGGACATCGACGTCGTCCTCATCGAGGATAACCCCACGACGCCGCTGCCGACTGCGGCGGGCTACGAGAAGCACGACCGGGAGGCCGTCGCGCAGCAGCTGGCGAAGGTGCGATGCACCGACCCCCGTGCCGCCGCCCCTGACACGTGCCCCCACACTCGCTGTACCTGCAGGCGTGCACGCCGCCGCACTGCACCTAGCATCACCTGAGTCCTTGTCACAATCGTTCCAGGGCAATGCAGCCTCTTTGATGCTGGCACTTGATGGAGGTCAAGAAGCACCTGTTGCACAGCTCTGCCTCAGGCCCTGTTTGAAATCAGGACACTCAGGGAGTCAGAGTCTGCTTTGTTGGGACTAGTTCCGGGGAGATCAGCCTGACCGTGCCAGGGATGGGGGCTCTGTCACACGTGAGATGTTGTACGCATGCAGGTGCTCGCCGTCTCGCGGCTCATGCGGAGTGCACGTGATGCTTGCGTGCGCCGCGGACCAGCTGAGGATCGTCCATGTGCAGGTGTCAGAAGCTCTAGAGAAGGCGGGGCTGCACTCGGTCGAGTCCGCGTTCCTGATCAGCAAGGCGCGGGTGCCGCTGCTGAAGACGGAGGTCACTGTGCCTGGCACCGGCGGCCGGCGGCGCATCGCGGCTGACATCTGCCTCGGCGTCGTGCATGGCGCCCACGCCGTCGTCCTCGCACGGGAGCAGGCACGCCCCCGCCTGTCCCCTCGCCGCTCGCCGCTCGCCGGGGGGTTCATCGCCCTGCCGCCGCTCACGCGGCACCGCCTGCCGCTTGAGATGCTTGGCCTGGATTCACCACCACCGCGTGTCATACACTGGTCCCCTGAGATCATCGAGGCCAGCAGTTCTGCATGCCAGCAGTGGGTCGTTTTGACCGGCACGCTCATGAAGTTCTGGCTTGCGTGCCGGCGTTGCTGGCGGCGTCGCCGGCAACGTGCCCTAGCTGCCCCCCCTCTCCTTCCACCACCTCCGTGCTTTCATTGCAGGTCCTGCCGGCATTGTTGCATGTGCTGTCCTCGCGTGAGCCCCGCATTTGGGTTGATTGCACAAGGTACAGGGCAGGTCGATGCTGGGTGATTGCGGACACCTGCAGTGACTGCAGGTGAAGCAGGTCAAGCCGCTGCGGCCGCTGCTGCTGCTGCTCAAGGCCTTCCTGAAGCAGAGGGGCATGAACGAGTCTCACCAGGGCGGCCTCTCATCGTTCTCTCTGCTCAACATGGTGTGCCCTCAACCTCCGACAAGTGCAAGCACCTCACAGAGCGTGCACGTCAGAGGCCACGGCGTTAGTTTCCAGGGGTCTGCCCCAACGAATGGTGGCAGAGATCGTCGGCAGCGTGCCCCCAGTGTGTGTCCACACAAGTTCGCGCTGGTCGGTCCCCACGTGCCTCGCTCACTGCACCATAGCCACTATGGCGCCAAGCAGCATAACAAGCCACACCACAGGCGGGCTTCGTGCACCTTACTCCCAGTGCCATCTCCCGGGTGCATTGCTTTCGCTTTGGGGCAAGGCCGTGCGGCACTGTGCTGGCGGGGTGCAGGTGATCGCGCACCTCCAGGCGGAGCGCCTCGCGCCCGCGGTCAGCATCGAGAGTCTCCCCGACCTCGACTTTGGCGTCCGAGAGCAGCTCAGCTTCGCGCGGCACCTCGCCGCCGAGGCCGCCGCGTCCGCGGTGCGACCCGCCCGGGCCCTGCCGCCCGCAGGGCACCCGGAACCCTCCAGCGCCGAGAGGCTGCTGCTGAATGTGAGACCACCTGTGCACCCCCAGGCCCCGCCTCCCCCCTGTTGTGCATCTCTGCGGACCCCCGACCCCCCGGGTGACACGATGCACACTCCCCAGACGGGGCGCTCCCGCAAACGGTGCCTGGATTCAGTACCCCCCCGGTCGCCACAACCCGGCAGCGCACTGGCGATCCCATGCAGCCGGGTTTAGCTGACAGTGCCTGCAAAGGCGACGTATCGGACCCTCCGGGGATGTCTGTCACGGGATCGTGCCCCACCACATGCTTGTGGAAGTCCGGCAAGGACAGGTAACGCGGGATGGGGCTGCGGCTACCGAGCCGACTTTGTGCCACATTGTGCGGTCATGGCATCCTTTCAGCGCTTCCGAGCCCTTCAGGGGACGGCCGGGTGCGCGTGCGCGTTCTGGCCCGCACGGCCGGTCATGCGGCGCATGCATGCATCGCGTGCATGTGACAGCACTGCAGCGCTGCAGGAGGACATGCTGGTGAGCGCGTGTTCAGAGGTGGACCTCGGGGCGCTGGCGCTGCGGTTCCTGCAGCGCTTTGGCAGCGCGTTTGACTACGGCAAGTGCGGCGTGAGCATCCGCCTCGGCGGCATCGTGCCGGCGAAACTCGCGGGCCGCAGTACCAAGGCGACCATGCCAGCGCCCGGCCACAGCCAGCCTCCCGGGATCGTGCTGGAGGACCCTCAGGTGGGCGCCAGAGCTGCATGCGCATGTCGCGGGTGTTTTGCGCAACCTGCCGCCTGCAGCTGGCGTGCGGGTGGTTGCCGGCTGGGATGGTAGGCCTATGCAGCCGTCGTTTGACACCGTTGGTTCGAACGTCCGGCGATCGTGCCAGAACTGTCTGTGGCCGCGCATGCCCGCCATCGGACCCCCAAGCTCGTTCTGCTACCTGGTGCACTCCGGAGTGGTGCATGTGTTGATCGTTTCTCGGGGCGTGCACCGGCCACACGTCCTGCGTCGGCCTGTGAACCGGACGACCTGTTCCTCTGACCTCACTCCCGGCGAGGAGCTGCATCCAGGGACGGCCTCAGTGACGGCGACACTATGCATGCAGCAGCACGGGGTGAGCATCGGGTCGAACGTGTACAACATGCCCAACATCGCCATGGCGTTCGACCAGGCGTGCGCCGCTCTGTCAAACGCGGTGCAACAGTGGAATCGCGGCGACCTGGAGCCGGTGTCGGACGAGTGGCTGAGGCAGACGGCGGCCGCACGCGCCAACTTCCTGCAGCCGGCGCGGGACCAGGCCGGCGCTCGCGCGCAGGTGCGCCAGCTGCAGGAGCTGGCGCCGCCCGCCTTGACACTGATGCTGGGTGCGGCCTCCACCACGCACTCACACTCGCCGCCACTCACACCGCATGTCACCGGGTGTATGTGCCCGCTGCACCTCACCACATCTCTGCCCCGTACCCCCCATGGCGTTTATGGATGCGCGAACAGACCCAGCTGCTAGAGCGAGAGCTGCGCGTGCTCTCGCTGCAACACGCGTAGGTAATGGCAGGGACTGCATCCCGTCGACCTCCTGCCTCGTGAACAAGGTTGAACACCTGTGCGGCGTGAGGACAGGGCGACCCGATGGTCTCTGGCGGTGGGTGCCTCGAGGTGCTGTGGCTGCGGATTTACCATGATGTAGCGCAGACGCCTGCCTGTGTTCCCTTTTCGCCATCGATTGTTGGGGCCATGCCCTGAACATGACTCCCGAAATAAGCGTATGTGTCTCCCAATCTGTGTCTCCCGAGCACTGAGGCCTGCTCTGGTGGTGCTCTGCGTGAACGACGCCACGGTGTCGTGAGGGTAACCGTGCAAAGGCACGGCCACCCGCTCGTGCACATCTGTGGGAATCGTGATAGAGCAAAAGGGCACCGCTGTGAGCGGTTGATTGCTGAGCTGGTGCTACGCTTGACTACCAGCGTCTGGTACCAGCGTGGCGCTTGCCCTACCATGACGCCCACTCGGTGCGGCCAAGTTGCTTCCTGTCTAGGCCATGTGGTAACATGTCATAGCCAGCTAGATCGTGCTTTCCGTTCCGCACGAAGCGTGCCTCATCTGCTGCCAGATGTGGCTCGAGGAACAGGGCGGCAGTGCGGTTGCTTGGGCGGGGGCGGTGGTGGTGAAACACGCATGGCATGCAGGGCGGGTGGTCAGTCTTGACTGTGCGATCGGGCCTCATACACCCCCATACAATCTGATCAGAGAGGCACTCGCTGAATGTAGCCGCATTGATCGCTGATGCCATCGGAAGTCTCTGCCCGAGACGGGTGGCCTGGGGCGACCCCGTCGCGCAGAGTGCTCCACCGATGCAACCCGGCAGGCGGCAGAGAGGGCCGCCAAGATGAAGCAGAGAGGGGAGCGCACTACACGCTTCCCGGCATTGTGTACTTATTAGTTGTCCATACTATGATCTCAGCATGAGGGATTTACATAGGAATCGAACGTATGCAGTCCGGTGCATAATGCAAGTTGTAACTGTCTCACGGTCATTCATCAATGATCCAGATGGGGAGACTGTGGCACAGAAGTTGCAGTTTGCCACTTTCGTGTGCTCTGCGCACAGGCGGAGACTGTACACAGTGCATACACGCGGTGAATGATAGACGGTGTTGACTCCCGATGCAACGCAGCGATGCCAGCGGTTCAGCAACTGTGGCATACTAGTAACCACATGCCAGCAAGGGTCCTGCCACGCTGCAAGCAGAGCATCAGAAACGGCTGCCATGAGTGGCAGCATGACGGGAAAAGTTACACTTGCACGCGACGCATGCATTGTTCAATCATGTGTGCTGTGGCCACGGCAACTGCCACAAAGACACGGCCAACATGCATGCTGAGGCTGGACAATTTGGTGCCTCGGGCACTGCATCCGCCCGTATGACACATTTCATCCCATACTAGAGCCGATGTAATGGATCAGCGCTTAAACGACAGGCCCCCATCTGATCATGATAGTTCCGGGCCCTGCCTCCTTGCCTGACAGCACTTGCGATTCCTTGGGTGTGGCTGCTGAGAGGCTCCGCCCCTCACAGAGTCCATGGTCTTCACGCTGTAGCTGATGTGGCACGGCCTGCCACAAGAGGTAACAGTTCTGTCGAAGCACATCTCCCCCAACTTGGCCGGACATCTCAGCACTGCAGTGTGACAACAGTCATCAATCTACTGAGACCTTGAGCTGACTGTGGTGTGTAGCCGCGCAAGCGAGCCGTTGTCACTCCTGGAGGCAGGCGTGTGAATCCCATGTCCAGGGATTCGTTGCGAGCGGGCACGGGGTGATGTCACACGCCACGCCACAGCCGCTGCCGCTGAAGAAATGATCCATCCTATGCAGAGAACGACTGCTACAGTGGTATAACAGCCTCCTTGCAAGAAATTGCCAAGCGTTGCCAAGGATGCCGCTAGGTGCGCTATCGCTGGCAGCGCGGATAGAGCACGCTTATTGCTGTTGACGCTGGAGATAAACAGGACATGCCCACCTGCAGCCGAGGCAGCGTTCAGGGAGACGGCAGGCACACACTGGCAGGGCGGCAGATGCATGCATGCTGATAATGATACCCTTCACAGGTCCCTGAGAGCTCGGATGTACGAACCCAGCTAGATCAAGTCATGCATGCCCCGCTGTTCGCATGTCAGGTGTTTGGTCATCACGTACCTGCCAGAATGGCGAACATGCCCAGCTGTGTGAGGCATGATACAAGGAATATGCTCATATTGGGGCATTTTGAGCTGTAGGCCGTTGCGGTGTACCATGTCAGCGGAAGGAATGGGCCAAACTCAAACAGCAAATGCGTGAATCCATGGCCCCAGCCCACGGCATATGCTAGAGCCAGCTCGTCCAACGGCGAGAATCTGACCGAAGCAGTGGCCGCTAGTTGTTTGAGTTTGGTGCCAGCAGACTTGTGCAGAAACCAGAAGCCTATGCGAGCTGCCTCCTCTACCACGACGGTCACAAGCAGAAGCGGAAAATATCCCTCAGCATCCTGATCGAGTGGAACAAAGGCTCTAAACATTGCAGACACCAGTATTATTATAGCCAGCCACGCAAACATCGACGTTATCGTGGTGAGCGATAGCATCGATCGATGGTAAAAGAACGGCAGCCCTGCTGCCAGAGGAGGACCACATGATAGGAACAGGTACCCAAAGAAGGCCGTAGTCGTCATCGAACTATGCGCAGCATTCGCTCGCTACAGTAGGGCCAACTCTTGCTCGCATAAACTGTTGTGTACGCAACGAGCGACTCAGTTGTTCCTCACCATCGTAGTTCAGCACAACCTGCACGAGCACGTAATTCTATGTTGCCCCCAGGCATGGGCACCATGCCTGATCTTCCGGTCTTTTGAGTGCTCCGTTATAGAATCCAGCGAACCTACGTGCTGCTGCCACGCAGGCCCTTGCAGCCACTGCTGGATAGGCTTCCGGTGACACAGCAACCCAAATCCACATGAGCATGGCGCCAGACACGATGGAGCAGGTGTATGTATACAGCTTTCCTTGCAGTCTAGTGCGGGGAGTTTTTTCATGGCATGCAATCAGTCATTGTTATGCACAGGTTATGCTAGCCTTGTACGTGCCCGCCGTACATGTACGCAGCTTGATTGGAAGGCAGACTTATGTGTGCTCGTTATGGTGCCTGTGTTTCGTTTTGTGTCTGCACTGCAGTCAGCTCTGCAGGAAGTATGGCAGTGTGCGGAACAGACAGCAGATGCAACACAGGCACACAAACCCGGGCTGATCAACCCATTCAAACGCACTAGGACTCGAAGTTCCTGGCCGAGGAGGCAAGTCTGAATTGTCACCTTGTGCTGGCACCATCCCAGCCCCTGCAATGGGCATGCAGCACTGTATGCTGTTGTGGCAAGACTCAGGCAAAGATGGTCCCTGTCTACAAGCTGCGTCACATTATTGAGCATGCAATGATGAGTGGTGGCAGATGAACCAGCAACATGGAACACTACATCACCACAGCCTCACCAAAGCCAGCCAGCCAATGTGCCATGAGTAACAGCAGCGCTGCTTTGACTTGGCGCCTGTGATCAACTATGGTAGACACCCAGCTGCATGGGCGCAATATGATGCCAGTCATACCGAATTTGTAGGCTTGACCAAATGTGTAGGCTTGAGGTCATGCTTGTTGTGAGTATGCTTCCCGAGCACAGAAGGGAGAGGATAGACTGCAGCCATGCAGTCTCAGTCTCACTTGAGATGGTGTCGGAACATTAAATGTGAAAGGGAACCGTTGGTCCATCATCTGGCACTTGAGCACCCAACAACAGGTGATGCAGCACTCGTGGATTCTTGTCCTTCATATGCCAACCATTGATGCATACAAGGTGAAGTGTTTGCGGGCTGAAGATGTGCGGTGATCTTGACTACCAGGTGTGAGTGATCATTAACAGAAGTGATTGCCCTTGGCAAATTGCAGGTTCTGTGAGTCTGTTGTGCCACAAGAATCTGCAGCTCATCGTAGGAAACAGCACATATAGCGGCCCAGTGACGTGATGTCTCAGCGTAGACTTCGCTCTGGGGCACACAAGCACAACTGGTTCTGCAGTAACGCGTTGGTCCTCGCGGAGGTACTCCTGGTAGTTGCTGATGACTGCCGCTCAGGTTGCCGAGCATGAGCGTGTATCAGCACAGGCGCAACAATCTTGGGCCGCCGTCAACATCAATCACCAGAGGATGTGCAGAAGTTTGTGTCCTTGCGGTCAGAAGTGTGCACGTTGTCATCGTTTCCAGGACCATGACATGCTCGTGACATGCTCGTGCGAAGCAGAGCAGGGATGGCTGCTGGTTGGCCCGTTGTAGTATTATAAGGACGAGCTGACGAATTCTGCGCGCTGCGTAGTGAGGAAGCCTACAATAAAGTATGTAGCGCTCGAATAAGTCAAGGTGGTGTGCGACACAGCGCATGGTGACCGTTTCAACAACCGTTGCCGGCGGTGCAAATAGTCCCGACAGCTCGCACGATGACGCTTGGGGCATAACTCTGTGACCGGTTTGGACAACTCTGCAGAGCAGACCATGCGTGTGCATCACATCAATATTACAACTGCCAACGTCCTTTTCCCAGATGTGGCGTCGTTGCACGCACGTTTCAGTGGTTCATGATAAGCGGTAGGGCAGCTGCAGCCGTCAGGTGGTCTGGGCACGTTTGCCCTGTTTCAAGCGCCGTACGACTTTGTGGGCACAGCAAGGCACAGTCCGCCGCAGCGTATAGTTTTCCAGGGTCTGAAGGAACCATGTTATTGGGCACTGCGTCGCAATTCATCTACTAGTGGTCTCTCGAGAGTTGAGGCAGCAAGCAAGTCGCGCCATCCTTGCCGGGAACAGGCGCATGGGTCAGTCACACCGGTCCGCGGTAGCGGGCAGGATATGCACAGTGGTGATCAATTTGATGACTGCTCTGGTGGCAAGCTTCGGAGGTACGCTTTGTGCTGAGCAGCACTGGTCGCAGTGGCGAGCTAGGCTTGTCGCTCAGTTGCGTCCCTTGGCAGGCCCGACCGGAGCTCCATCACATCCGTTCTCGCCAAAGGGACGTGACGCTATCGCAATCACATAGATGGTAACTGGGCGTGCCGGAGCAGATGTATCAGCCACCAGGAGCATCACATAATGCTGGGCAACAACGTCATGCCAACATATGACGCTGCTGCACTGCACGCTTCCGTGAACGCTTCATGTCTTCGGAACAACTGGTTTATCCGCCTTTGCCAGGTGTAGGGCTCGCGCGCGTTCCTGCCGGACCTTTCTGTTGCCTCTACCTACGCATTCGCGTTTCGAGGTGACCAGACCTCGGCACGTCGAGCCAGTCGCCAAAAGCGCGCTGCAACGCCGTGTAATTCCAACGCGGTGGTCGAGGTGGTTCGAGCATCAGCAGTGCCGCCCAACGCGAGCGCTTAGCACAGCTTACGTGCAGAGACCATCAAGAGCACTGCATGTAATGAAGCTGTCATCAGCCACGCGCAGGCGTGATGATAACACGTGAAATCGGGACCTCAAGCTGTCATGGCAGTGACTGTGAGGCGCTGGGTGTACAAGGTCAGTAGACCTCTCGAACAGTTCGTTCAACTGATCGCGGCCGCTTGCTGCGAGTGATTGGTACCGCAAACAGTCTTGCATCATGCCCAGGCGTACAACATGCATGCCGGTGGATGTCATACTCACGTCAAGGTCAAGCGTCAGGCGCTGCAGGTCGCACCCTGCTGCCTTCTTGTTGCACACACGCGTGTCGGCCAGCCCTGTGCGTCGTTCTTCGCGGACAGCCGCTTTTCGGTGCGCATGCATGGGCTGCTGTGGGTGGTAGAAGCGGTTGTTCCCACCGTGCACTTCTATTTACGTACCAGCGTACGTACGTCCCCGCAGACGGTAGCCACCTTCTGCCTTTCAAACGCTTGTCACTGGAACTCGTAAACGGCCGCATGTGGCACCATCGCGGCAGGTGTGCGCTCCTTGCCGCATGGCTACCGGAGGTGCGCACGACAGGCGCACCCGGGCCAGTGCTTGTGCACGCCCCATTCCTACAATCCGTCAGAAGCTGCATGATATCTGTGCTCAAATTTTCCAGGTACCCGGTGCTTGTTTGCTCGAAGGTTCGGGTGGCCAGCGCGGTGATGCCAGCAGAGGCAGTACGCACCTCGAATCGGGGGTGGGAACGTTGGCTGCGCACGTGCACATGCATGCGGTGTCACGACCGTCGGGGAAGACGTGTATCTTCAAACACGAGGCGAGACAACGCACGCGGGCGTTGATGTTCTAGACTGAACGTGACTGGTTTCGGCCACGCCAAAGTGCCTCGTTAGACGCCGGCGGTCAGTCAGCGATCATCAACAAACACAGCGCCACAGGTCCTAATGTATCCTAAGAGAAAGCGGTCGCCATAGCGAGCTCTTCCATCGCAGCAGCGCAGGCCGCTGAGACACCGAAGTGTCGAAGCCATGAGACTGCGGCGTAGAGGTGGTCACGAGCCGTTGCCTTCCAACGCACCTCCCCCCCTCCTCCAACGCCAGTAGTTGTGGGTCATACGCAGCGGATGCTCTCTGCTCACTCAATGAACTACCTGTGGTAACCACTACGAACGCATGCATGCTACACTCTCGCGCCTAGGCCCTCCCATCTCCTTCACCTGGCCAGGCGTCCACCTAGCTCGGCATTCATCTTGATCCGCGCTAGGTGACCTCAGCGGCTCGAAATTTGCGGGCGTGCTGCGTGAGCATGACTGCCACCAGGAGCACCGCGCCGCGTACTCCCACAGCATGTGTTGAATGCCAGTTGGACTTGGGCCGCCCCCACGCCCACCCTCGCCCGCGCCTTCACACTCGCATGCATGCAGCTGGCGCACGGCCGATGTGCGCCTGGGTGGAGCAGGTCGGCTTCTGCACGGCCACCGTCGAGGGCGCCCCCGGCAGACACTACGTCGCCACCAACGCCGCCGCGGCCGCATGCCTCGCCAACTCGGACGACTCCGGCACACAGGGCTGCACCCACCGTACGCTCCCGCCCCTCCGCCTGCCACCTCCGTCGCTCCTACGCCCTTCCCCCGCACGTTCCATCGCCCCCTCGCCAACGCACGCGCTCCACATGCATTCCCAGTGTTCCCAACGTACAGACCACCCCGGGACCGCACCGCCAGGGCGCACCCGTGTCGGGCGTGCGGCTGCAGAGGTCCACCCCAACAAATGTCCACGGTTGTTCCCTCACACACTGTTGCTCTCCCATCATCCATCTCGCGTCCACCCCACCAGCCGGCCTCACATCTTGCACCTGCCTCACCGCAACTCTCCAATTCATGATGCCCCAGTCGGGCACCATGCCCCATCTCCTGCGGCAGCCACCGCCCTGACGTGAACTCCGTACCACAGCATTCCACGTGCTCCGCGCTGGTTACGTCTCATCCATGCCGCTGCCTCCGGCCACGCATCCTCTGCATCAGCAGGTGGTGAGTGCGCACCCTGGTGAGTTCTATTCTGGCCTGCACACGTGCTCGGCACAGTTTGACACAGACATCCAATGTGCTGTGTCTAATGTTTGGGCCCCGGCCCCGGTAGTTCAAGCCAGCCGCCCAATACTGCTTACCTGTGCGGCTGGCTCGCTGTCGACCTCACCTCACTCGCGCAGCCGCAAACTTGAACAGCCGCCAAGCCACGGCGTCTGCAGCGGGGGCGCGTGAGTCCTGCGTTGTTTAACACGTGTAACACGCCACCTGCTGCTTGCAGCGACGCCGGTGTGCCGCGACGTGGACTTCGTGGAGTCTGGCCTTGCGATGTGCCTGCCGCAGGAAGCCAAGTTCGGCACCGGGCAAGAGTTTTTCCACTCCTACACCCGCTTCGAGGGCTGCGTCGGCGACAGCTCCGCCGACTGCACAACGGTGCGGCCCCTGCCCCCCCGCGCCTCGCGTGCATGCATGCATGCATGCTACACAGACGCACACCCCCGCTCTGCTTCCGCCGGCCCAAGCAAGCTTGTCCATCAAGGCAAACACCGCGATTGATGCGGTGCACCTCTCACACTGGTTTAGGCAAGCTTGCACCGCCTCACGGCGTGTTGCAAGCGTAATCGTAGTCGTGATCCGCATGTCCTTTCCCGGCTGCAGAACGGGTCCATGCATTGCATTCCAAGCAGCGCACCAAACAAGGAAGCCCCCGGGTGTGTTGGCCCGGGCCGCGCCACAGGGTTGAATGGTGGAAGGTGTGGTGCAGGTGCGCACAGCCATGTACGAGGCTCTCGGCTGTGAAGAGTGTGCGGGCATCTACGAACGCTGCCGCAGTTTCGCGCCGGCGTGCTACGGTGCGGCGAGCAAGGAGCTCTGCACGGCCGCTGACGCCTCGGTGCGAGCGGGAAGCGGGGACGCGGTCAATGCCAGTGCGGCCGCCGACTTTGGCATGCTGGGGGGCTTTGACTTTGACGAGGAGAACCTGCCGGAGCACCTCCTCAGCGTCGCGCAGGTGCCCGAGGTCCTGTCGTTGGAGGAAGCCGCGGCATCGGCGAAGGCCGCCGCGGCATCCGCCGCGGCCCCGCCCCGCAGTGCCGCCGCGGCTGCTGCCGCCGCAGCCGCCGCCGCGGCGTTGCTGCTGCTGTGATGCCGAGGGTCGGGGCAGGGCACTGTCGGGCGCGGAAGACGGGGAGGCGTCAGGGTTGTGGTGGCCGAGTCAGCCAGAATATAGACATAGGAGCGTCGCGGGGGCGGGCACGCCGGCAGACGGCACGTCTGGGCTCCGGGCGGTCATGCGCAGCACACGCCGGTGCTGCAATATTTGACAACATGGTTTCCAGCAAGACCTTTTCGATGCCACGATTTTCACCTCTGATTGTTCGCCGTGCGGGCAGCCCGGCGCGGCGCTCGCATGGGAGTGGCCACGGAGAAGGCATGATGATGGGGTACGGAGGGACACTCGTGGTTGAGGCGGCAGTCGGCATCGCCGCCGCGTCCATTGCTGACCTCCCCGAGGCAGAGGCAGCTTGGTTCATCCATGGGCTGCCTCCGTCAGGGTTCAGCGCCCCACTGATGAGCGGCGCCGTGCGTTTGCACCGCGTTTGCACCGCGTTTGCATCACCACATGTGTGGCACCGTGGGTTCCTACACCCATCCGAAAAACCGAGATTTCTTTAGTGAGGCGCCAAAATTGCGGGACACTGCTGGGCAGCAATGAGTCACCACGCATGAGGGGTGTGTGGGGGGGGGTATTTACAGGGGGCTGCAGGGCACAGGTACATCGGTTGTCAGGGTGAGGGGCGGAGGGGATTGCCGCCGGGGTTGCCAGGGTGTGAATGGCTGGATGTGGCAGCGTGCCGTGCTGAGATCCTGGTTCCTCGTCGGCAGGTAGCTCTGCATGGGGGAACGTAGGGTAGCGACGCCGGTAGTATTGACAAAGTTTAGTCGGCAGGGTAGGTGGCTGCAGGGGGCAGCCTGGGGCAGCGGCCCCGTGGAGAGTTTGTGACAGAGGAGGTTAGTTATGCGATAGTTCCTTACGCGAATTACACTCGTGCCGTCGTGTGGGCGCGCAGGGGGTGCCGGCCATGAGCAGCGACGCCGCAGCGCTGTGCGCTGTGCGCTGGGGCAACGACGCGGGCGCATCGCTCCACAGTAGTCAAGATCTGGGGTATCACGTGCCCGGTTCAAGTGTGGAGTGAGCGTCACGCGCGCTGGCAGGGAGCACAGGCAGACGGCTCCGGAGGTGTGGCTGTGCAGCTGCCGTAGACACCCCGCGTCGACGGCGAACGGCTGCGGTGGCGGGGTACATCGGCAGGTAGAGCCGCGGTTGGGTGCTGACGTGTGGTGTGGCGGGTGGCCAGCAGGGGGGGCTAGTTCACAGGACCGCCGCGGGAGCGGCCGGGTCGAGCAGGGCGGTGTATTGCAGCCGCTGTGCCTAGTGCATGTGCTGCAGGGGATTGGCAAGGTTGTCAGTGCTGACAAGCAGGCACGGGTGCGACTGCAGCTTAGATGACAGCCTAGAGGTAGGCCTAGGTGGAGTGACACGTGCTGTGGTGGAGCGTGCGTGCCTGCTAGTTGTGGTCGCCAGTGGGCGTACAATCGGAAGCCGATGAGGTTGGCAGAGTCTGTTCAACAGCTCCCAAGTTTACATGGCGGACAGACTCGCCAGTCGTCATGGTAACTGTCCCCTGAGCTGTGCAACACGGTGACGCTGAGGTCATGGGCTTGATCTGTGCCGCATGATGGTGCGAGCTGGCGGTACTCCCAACACACACTGAGTTTGCCACGTGAACGAGAGCATTCTGTTTTACGGGCAGTCAATATGCTGTGCAGTCAGTATGCAGTATCCTGTGGTTTCGGCAGTCAGCATGACTGGATGCAAGGTGATGCTGTTGCGTGAGCCTCATTATGAGCAGCTGCCCCTCAGCTGAGACCCGTCACCCCACACCGCTCGGAGGAATACTCGTCAAAGCAGCTACCAGGAGAACAGCACTCTGCATGCCCATGTCAACCACCTTTACACACTTTGGCATGGTTGTCACTGGCCACAGGCTGTACACCGTTCGTTGACATGCTGTAGTAATAATGCATGAATCGCCCACGCACGCAGCCTGAAACGACGTCGGTGGTGTGGCTGCTTGGATGCGAGAGCATATGGCGTGAAGTATCGTGTATGTGATGCATGGAGCAGTGTAGATCCAATGGCATAACAGGAGCGCTGAAACTGTTCCCTACGCTGGTTTGAGAGCCCTTGCAACTAACCCTGCCAAGATTGTAAACGGGAAAGGTATGGGCGTGTCAAGATAGTCCTGTTGTGCTTCGCCACTCCGCGGCGATTTCGAATCACGCCGTTCGAATCCGTTTTGCTCACCTAGGGAAGCTAGAGCTCTATTATCACGATGCCTACGATGCACTGTAATCTTGACACTACTTACCTAGTTGTACGGGAAGTCTGCTGTGCACCGAGCAAGTTTGTATTAGTGGCGGTACCTAACGCTTGCCCCAAATTGTGTCGTAAGGAAACAGGAGAGACGTCAGGCAGATGGCCAGGAGGTTTTTGGTGTAGCCCACAATGTGCACAATTGGGTTGACCTGCTCTGCCACAGTTACCTGTTTGCACACAGGTGCGACAGGTTCCAACACAACGACGTCCTTGCAAGCTCCACGAACACAATTCGTTACACATGAACGTAATCTGTAGTCATGAACACGAGCCAGTGTTGAAGATGCAGAGGTGACAGCGGGCTCAGCAGGCATGTGCAGCAGCAGCAGTTAGCCATGGCATCACCATGTAAAAACTGGGACAAAATCATGATCGGGGATCACGGCCACAGTCCCCTTCGACCTTGGATCAGAATGGTTGCAGGACGGCACAGGCATGTGTGAGCCTGCGGCCTGACGCATGGGCATGCAGCATCTGGCGCCAGTCACGGCACCATGACGGTGACCATGATGGTGGCGAGCATGGCTCAGCTACACATGCAAGACAGCCCACCCAGCAATGTTCCTGATTCCAATCAATCTAGCCAGCGGGCTTACGTATCAGCCATCAGCATCCTAACTCTTGCAAACCTTCTCTTCCAAAATTGCGCCGCATCCATAACTCGACAACATATTGCCCCCCCCCAAACTTGAAACACAGAGAAACGGTGCCCACCCCGCGGCATAGGCCGGCCATCAACCCCCTACACCCTCCCGCTGTGGTGCGCACTCAGCCGGGCTCCCGGGCTCGGCGGCGTCATGAATAATCCCCCCTCCCGCCGCGCCGCCTCTCAGTTCCTGCTCGACCTATCCGTTCCTCCTCGTGCTCCTGTACGTCCACCGGCAGAGCGGGGTGACAGCGCGAGGGCGTGGCGAACCTCTTACCAATGCAGCCGCGGCTCCACACGTACCAGCTGCCACGGGCCTGGCCTCGCGGCGGTGGCCACAGGGCGTCAGTGCCCAGGGAGCGCGCCCCGGCCCGCACCACTCCCACGCTCCGACGCGGCCTCCTCCGCAGCCTCGGACACCACAACAACCGGCACGGCCACAGCGGACGCGGGCGACACCTCGGGCGACGCCGGGGAGTCTGGGGGGGACGGCAGCCCGGCAGAGTCCTCCGCGGTGGTTGGGTCGCCGCGGGGCGCGCCCGCAGCGCGCAGCAGGCTGGCGTGGCGGGAGGGTGTGAAGCGCCGGCTGGAGAACGCGGCGCCGGGGCGGGGGGTTGTCACAGAGCCCGGAGCGCTCCGGGCGTGCGCCGCGAGACCCTGCACGATGGCGGCGAAGGAGGTGCCCATCTTCTGTGCGTGGGACTCGAGCGCGACTCGGACCTGCGCAGCCACCGCGGGTCAGTGGCGCCGCAGCCGCAGCCGGGGGAATCATCTGCTGATACGCTGCCTGGGGCAACGGATGGACACCCTGCTGGGGGCGGCTGCGTTGCAGGCATACGCCATGCGGCGACGCTTGACGCTGGCGCAGGCGCTTGTGCACCTGGGATGCGCGATCCGGCCCCTCTGGCACAGAGCGTCAGGACGTTTTGGTCCCATTTTGGGGTTTGGTCCATGGAGACTCGGCCGCACCGATCAACCGTGGTGTGCAACAGGAGTGCATCGCTCATGCGTGCGCGCACGCGTGTCATGCGCTGGCGCACAGAGCCACGGAGGCACTGGTGCGTGCCGGGAGGACCGGCAGGGCACACGCAGCGCGCACAGCATGAGCAAGCGCGCAGCGCCGCACCTGCGGGAGCTGCCTGAGGAGGCCGAGGAGGCCGTGGAGGCCGTCGGCGTGGCGGGAGGAGTCGCGGAGCTGCGCCGAAATGATGGCTACCAGGGCGTTCTGGTACGAGACGTTTGCGTGGTGTGCGGCTGCGCCGCCGTGCATGCAGTGCTGCAGCATGGAGAGCTCAAAGTGGGCCGGCCGCACGATGAGGTCGCCGGCGTGGTTGATGATGACTCGGTGGCCGGCACGCTTGTAGAAACCGAGGAGCTGCATGCATGGTGATCAGTCGTTGCAGGGGCCCGGCACTATGGCACCGGACTGGAGCGATGCTGCTTGCATGAATGGCCTGCTCATCGGTCTGTAGGGACAGAGCTTGCAGCGGCCGCACCTTCATGCCCCTGGTGACGACGTCCTGGTCGTTGATGACGTGCCACGTGTCCGGCACCACCTCCGCAAACTCCGCTGCCAGCGCGCGGTTGCCGATCCTCGGGCACCCGAACGTGTACGTTGATATCTGACCCGGGGACACGCCGAGCTCCCGCACGATGTCGAACGACGCGAGCTGCGCGACGGCGCCGCCGAGGGAGTGCCCGGTGCAGAGCACCCGGACCTCGCCAGGGTTTGGCGCCGCGGCGAGGAGGTCCCGGAGGAGGGAGAGCACCGCGTCGTGCACGCCGTGCGCGCGCCAGGTGGCGAGGAAGCCCTGGTGGACACGGGGGGTGCGGCCGTTGAACTTGCGCTTGGGAGGGTGAGGGGTCTGGAGGAACTGCATGCACGGGGTGCCATCAGACGGCAAGACACGGCTTGACATCTACAGCATCTGTGGTGCGAGTCCACCGCGTGCGTGCCACACGCGATGCATGGGTGCGCCTGGTACACGCTGAGGCTGCTGCCTCCCAACGCGCGCTGCTGGTGCTGAGCACACTCCGGCCGCCATGCACGCGCCGAATAGGTTCTGCATCTACGCAGCCCCACGGGAGGTGCCGGTTGGGGGGGGGCAGCGCTCTCTCCACTCGTCTCCCGCGCGCGCAGCACGCAGCACCGGAATCGTTGTCCCTGCTTCCACATGCAGCAGGGCTCAACTGCAGCACCGGCATGCCGGGGGGCACACGTTGGCGTCTTGCACAAAGTTGGGCCGCTCCGCGGAGCCGCGGAAGGCGAGGAGGATGACGGCGTCGCTCCACGCGACCAGCGCCTTGGCGCCGCAGGCGCGGTCGTAGAACAGCCGCCGCTTGCGAAGCCCGTACAGCCGCATCGCGGCGTCCATCTCCCCCAGCACCTCCCGGATCGGCGCCGGCATCGCCTCGAGGCTCACCGCCTCGGCCCCTGCAGCCTCCGCGTAGGAGTATGTGATGACGCTCCAGAAGAAGAGCTTGATGGCTGTCTCCAAGCAGAACAGGGGCTCCCTCGCGAGGTCGGCAGCGACGGCGGAGTGCGGCGCCACAGCGGCACCGCGCTTTTCGCGCCGCCGCGGCACGTCCGCCTCGGTCCACGCAAACTGCTGCCGCAGCGCGTCGGGGAGGGCGTGTCGTGTGGCAAGGAAGTCGTGCGCTCGCGGGAAGGAGAGGTTGAACGAGATCATCTGCATGGCCATGCATGCAACTCACGCAACGAGACCGTCACGCGCACACGCATTCGCAGCCGGCGGGTATCGCCGATTGCGGTCTCATCTGACAGGGCTATCACCACTCCATGCGTACTGTCAGGCCGTGGCGCTGCGGGTGCGCGGCATGCATGGTGTATGCACGATCCTGAGCGGTGGCTGTGGTAGTGTTTGGTAATACATCCCGGCCGGCACGGTACTCGGTGATACAGATGCTCCGAGTGGTTGATGGCTTGCACCACAACCGTGCTTCCAGAGAATCCTCGATGACCGTAATGAAGACGTTTGTGTGACGTGGCGAAAGGTTTGGGGAAGGGGTTGCGGCGTACTTGCACAACGGTGGTTGCACCCCCCCTGCAGAGGCGGGCCAGATGAGCGCAGTGCCTGAGTGAAACGCATGCTGTGCCGGTACACGCAGCATGTGCTGCACGGCGTGTGCTGCATGCTGAGCGGTGCTGTGCGGTTGACACGCATGTCGCCGAAGCATGGGGGCCACGGTGCGTCAGGCGGCCACCAGCGTTGACGACACTCCAAACGTACATGTGAATGCCATCTGTTCACCTGAAGACGGCAGCAGCCTCGTGGCCCTTCAAGTGTCTGCGTCTTGTGACTGGGTGTCGGACGAGTGCGAAGCCGAGTAGGCCGAGCAGAGGCGATGGGGGCGCGACATGTGCTGCACAGGCAGCGGATGCAAAGATGCATGTAAGCACTGGCGGCAACCCTGGCGGGGGATGCATCAACGCTGAGACATCAAAGCCGAGGTGGGGTTAGGGAGGGGTGGGCCGCACCTGGAGGCAGACGATGGTGAAGGTGATGGGAGGGTTGCCGAACCAGGTGAGTGCGTATTTGACGCACGGCGCGCTGCCGACGAGCCAGGTGAGCGTCACGCCCACGAGCAGCATGAGAACGATGGCTCCATTAAACCGGAACTGCACATGCGCACGCGTGAGGCTGCCCCGGGTTGTTGTGGACCTGCAGAGCGACATGGGGCGGGCGGCGCCGGGAAGGTGCCACATGCAGCATGCCCCCCCCACATGCCCCCCTACATGCAGGGAGGGTTGCGTGATGGCATGCTGCGGCGCCGGTAGCACAGTGGGGGCAGGCAATCCCGTGCCGACGGGGGTGCCGCGTGCGTGTGGGGGTGCACTCTGGTCAAACTCTGCTGCACAGCAGCATCTGCTGCTTCACCCAGTGTCAATTCTACGCGCACGGCCAGCTGCTGCTTGCGGCCTGCCGCGCTGTGCTGCGCTGCGCGGCCATGGCCGCTGTCCCGCAGCCGCGCCCAGGTCCGCTTTCTTTACTGTGCCGTTGAACACGTGACAGTAGGCGAGGCTCCCCCGGCCAGGTGCATTGATTGTCGGCCAGGTGCACTGATTGTCGGCTCCTCACAGGAGGGGTGCTGTGGCCGACGCCTGTTTGGGGGTGGCGTGCTGCCGATTCCCCCCCCCCCCTTGGGTTCCTTTTCTGTGTGGCAACTGTGCAGCGCACCTGTAGCCGCACAACCATGTTCATCACGCGGTACTTCTGATACAGCTCCTTCGAGAGCTGCCGCCAGGCCCGCATGAGGTAGAAGGCGTACAGGAGGAAGTAGGCGACGGTGGCCGCAAACACGATGATGGTGGCGCCCCAGGTGTCCGGGGTGACCGCGCACTGCGCTTTCACTCCCCATGTGCATCTGGCCCCTTCCGGAAGGTCCACCCGCACGGTGTGCCCGTTCTTGATCCCAGTGGCGGCAATCCATGCGATCGCTGCTGCACTCCAGCGCACAGTCATGCACTCCAGCGCATCGCGAACCGTGCGCAGCGCCAAATGGGCGAGACCCGCACCACGCGCAGCAGTGACACACCTAGCAGACCTTCCCAACCCAACAAATCCGAGGCTCTGGAGGTTTATTTTCACGGGTACGCCCTAACAAATGATCACGGGAGCGCAACACCGACGAGCCGGCCATCCTGCCCTGGCTGGGCTGCCTGGAACCCCTTCCGTTTGAACGGGTTTAGCAACGCAGCCAGCATTCACTTGACGCCGTGATGAATACCACGGTGTGGACGGGCGGAGGCCACAGTAGTACTGGACGGCTCCAGTTAAGCAACTCCAGCAAGCTAATCAGAGCGCGCTGGAAAGATGACGAGTCCGTGATGCAGGCGCCCATGGCAGAACGATGTTGTATAGCCGTGAGCAGAGTTCAGAGCAACAGGCCTCCCAAAGCCAACACATACGAGCGTTTCAGCACAACTCCCGGTCTGATCAGACCTGCAGAGCCCGAACACGTGATGGCTACGTTCACCAGTGGTCGTGAGAGGTCTGCTTGAAAGCACAGGGATGCTCCGGGCAAGGCGAGGGCATGCACAGCTTCACTAGGGAGCTAAGAACAGAGAAAGGCCTCGGGCGTCACGCCAGATCGAAACTGGCATCGGCCACAGCACTCCTACTGGTAGCGGCGGACAGGTGCTCTGGGAGCGGATGCCAGGAAGCAGGCGCGACGCACCAGTGAAGGGTATCCACACCAACATTTTGGGCCAGTGCACGGTGATTGGCTGGTCCCAGACGACCCCATCGTGCAGGCCTGGGCGCCTGATCAGGTTGGTCCCATGCGAGTCAGCGACCAGGATGAGGAGGACGGTGTTCCAGCACACCCAGATGAGCGCATCTAGCAGTGGCTGCACATATGTGCTCTCGCAGAACGTGGATGGGTCGGCCAGGAGGAATATGTTCATGATCAGCTGTCCTCCAATGATCATGCAGATCATGAGCCCGCGAACGCATGCGTTCTGCACACATGCCAGACGTGCTTAACAACAGGGCGCTCGCCACAACATTCACAGATGGTTTAAGCGAGTTCTCTGGTACATCTGCAAACAAGAATGTGGACCAAGCGACCAGCTGCAGAGCGGTTCATGCTTGATATGGCAGGACGGCCTGGTGCAGACGCTATGGGACGCGTTTTGCCCAGATGAAGTAGCTGTATCGCACTTGTACTGCTCCAATGCGCCTCTTGGACCAGGTCATGCCACGACGTATGGACTGTGCCACCCTCCACACCCAAGCCCAAAACACTGCGAGCAGCGAGGCCAACAGAACTGCATTCGAAGTAACTTGCACAATCACGAAGCTGCGATTCAGGACAATCCATGCTTCACCTTTTCTAGACTCCTTGATGACAGTGAGCGCGATCACGCCCAGGGCTCCGACAAGGATCGCCAATTTCAACACCAGGATTGCCCTCTGCACGCCCAGATGCGTCATTAACACTACGTTCTCCAAGAGACAGGTTTTCAAAAGGGATAAGGCGTACGCGGCTCTCGCTGTCCGTGATCGTCTCCAAGCGCAGGCACTGGGTACGATCTGTCAACAAGGGCTGCTGTGTGCCAGACGCCTGCTGGTCCCGTCCAGACGTATCGGACACGATATCCATACCAGATTGCGTTGTGGTGTTAGCATCGTCATTGATGTTACCCCAGGAGCGCCTCGTGTCTCCGTTTCTGGCTGCGTTTGGGGCATCACCAGCAGTTGTTGCCTCTTTCCCGGCTTCAACCATGCCGAAGCTATGGATATACACGCAGAAAAGGTATCATATTTACGTCTCATGCGGACTTACCACGGTCCCTGGTGTACCTAGTGACAGATCATCTTCACCCGGTGGTGCGGACGTGGACATGCACGAATGTGCCTTGAGGTTCATTGGTCGGAGCTTTGCGATGAACAGCACTCGGATCAATCAGCCGCAAAGCAACAGTGTGGCGCTTCACGAGGTAGGCGTACGGCTTCAACTGCATACGTTTCCGGGGTGCCAGACCTCTGCAGGATGGGCACACATACCACCGTCCGCGGCAGACGGGCACCGACAACGGGTAATGCACCGCACAAGTGCTCGCCACGCCTCGCTAGCTGTACCAGACCAGGCCTACACTATGCCATGCTCAAACCTTTCACTGACTTTGCTCGTGCGTTGTGTTTTGCAGTTCGACTTCGCTGGCATGGATTACACAACAGCAACAATGCGCCAGCACGCCGTACAAGCGTCGGTCACATTTCCAGCAGCAACCATTTGCTGACGAGCATTCATTTCCCAACGTGATCCACAGTTGTGATCGCCAATGGAGTGCTGATTCAACACGCAGGTGGCACCCATTGCCACAAGCAGAGGGCAACATCTCATCATTTACACCTCGGGTTACCGCACAGTATGGCATATGATGGCATGGCGGGCCGCCAAACTGTACCAGAACAAAGTCTGCCTGAACACATCAATGCAGCCAAACCACAACAGGAAGTGGCTGTTCGTCTCGCATGACACCGCTGGTCCCACCAGCACGATATGCAGCTACACCTCATACTGACGATCTACACCTCTGGAATCATGTAAATGCCGAGCCGCGCACACGTTTCAAGCCTGAAGATCGTGTCATGGTGGCGAGGGCTTCAGTTGTGGCGTCTGCATGTTGACCAGCACCTACATGGTAGCAGAGATTGATGGAGAGGCGGACTGCGGGAGCAAGACACAACAGGACACGACAAAAGAACAGACAGGAGAACAACACATGCGCAGAGATTGCACATGAGGCAGCGGTGGTGTACACCCTCGGCGGCTGTGTTGAGCCTTTTTTCTTTTTGTTCTTTAAACCCAAACTGCAGGCGTGCTGCGTATCCTCGAAGACATCAGCCGGGAGTACATAGGAGAGTGCCATGACATACAGTACAGTAGCGGAGGGTGCCGGGCCGATATCGCATATTGTTGGTCATGGTCCACAACGGGAAGGCCAAGGCAGCCTTCTGCAGCAGGCACTGGAGGCTAGCACCAGAGGCGCCAGCCTCCTGCGCACCACCTCCGCCACATGAGCAGAAGGCAACACAAGAGCAGACAGCGACACAGCACAGAGCACGCAGCGCACAGCGTCTGGCCCCGCTTCTGCGCGAGCCACGCCTGCCTGCCGGCGCACAGTCGGCAGCTCGGTCGCGGCGGGGCCGGAGGCCGCGTTGTCGGCGTCCAGAGCGCGCAGCAGGCTGGCGTGGCGTGGGGGTGTCGGGCGCTCACCGCCGAGGGTCAGTTCCGACGCGGTGGCGGAGGGGAGGGCGTCTGGGTTGGTCGCATGCATCGTGGAGATGCCTCGGAGGAGGTCGGGCATGGAGGAGCCGATGCCGCGAGCGTGTGCCTCCAGTGCCTGCCGCACCTGAGCACAAGCATGCATGCGTACGCGCGGGTTGAATCAGGAGCTTCCCGGGCCGGTCGCATGCGGAGGGTGATTGAGTGATGCGACGAGCGGATTCACGGCGTGAACGCCGATGCTGCGCCCCTCTCTTTGTGGTAGTACAAACACGTGGAGGAGAAGTTTCTCTGCGCCAGGCGGTTCTCGGTAGGGGTCCTGTGCCTCTTTCCGCTCTGAGCCGGCGGCAGTATGAGTGCACACGATCCCACCTGCTGCCGTGTGCTGCGTGCTGTGGCATACACAGGCGCGTACGGCGGCCGGCACAGACACAACAGCATGCATGCCCCATACGTGCCACCCTAGGCGTAACCGCGGAGGAGCTGGTGTATGAGACATCAGGACAGAGGAGGAGGCCTGCCCATGCATGCCACTGCATTGCCACACAACAGCCATTCGGCGCGACGGCAGCCATTCAACGCGCGAAGCGCGGTTTGTACCTGCCTTTCGCAACGGTCTGCAGGGCTCAGCGCGGCATTGGCCGAGGCAGGTGCTGCAGGAGACCAGGCAGACAGGGCCGGCACAGCGGGCACAGCACGGCCAGGCGCGCAGCGCCGCACCTGCGGGAGCTGCTTCAGGAGGCCGAGGAGGCCGCGCAGGCCGTCGGCGTGCCGGGAGGAGTCCCGGAGCTGCGCGGCGATGATCGCGACGAGGGCGCGCTGGTAGCCGACGGTCGCGTGGTGAGAAGCCCCACGCGAGTGGAAGCGTGTCTGGAGCATCGAGACCTCAAAGTGCGCCGGCCGCACGATGAGGTCGCCGTGGCGGCTGACGAGGGCGCGCTGCCCGGCGCGCTTGTACACGCCGAACAACTGCACACATGCATGCGCATGCGTCGGTGCCGGCCGCCGTGCACGCCTGTGCGCCAGCACGCAGCACACGGCAAACTGGCCGCGGGTCGCTGTTCGATCGCGCGACCTGTTGAGATTTCCGCGTTGTTGCGGGTCAAGCCGGCGTTCTTCTGCGCCGACTTGGGCTCTGGCGCGTGGGCCCGCGCTTAGATGCGCCGCTCGTGGCTGGGTGTGGCTGGAACAGGCTCATCGTGACAGACGACGCGGCCGTACCTGCATGCGGGTCACATGCAATGCGGTCAGCAGCGGCCGCACCTTCATGCCCCTGGTGACGACGTCCTGGTCGTTGATGACGTGCCACGTGTCCGGCACCACCTGTTCAAATTCTGCCGCCAGCGCGTGGTTGCCGATCCTCGGGCACCCGAACGTGTACGCCGAGATCCGGCGCGCCGGCACGCCGAGCTCCCGCACGATGTCGAACGACGCGAGCTGCGCGACGGCGCCGCCGAGGGAGTGCCCGGTGCAGAGCACCCGGACCTCGCCAGGGTTTGGCGCCGCGGCGAGGAGGTCCCGGAGGAGGGAGAGCACCGCGTCGTGCACGCCGTGCGCGCGCCAGGTGGCGAGGAAGCCCTGGTGGACACGGGGGGTGCGGCCGTTGAACTTGCGCTTGGGAGGGTGAGGGGTCTGGAGGAACTGCATGCATGGGGTGCTCAAGTCGGCACGGCCCGCCGGCGGCTGCCAGCACCAGAGAGGGTGGCATGTTCGCGTGCGTTGTAAGCCACCGGCTGCGTGCCTGCGCGCGCGATGCTGTGTCTTTGAAACGCGGAGCTGACCTTGCATAGAGATACTGCTGTTTACCAACTCGGCGAGCAACCGCTGCCAGTCATGGCCGAGACACGGGCCCCATGGGATGGTGGCCATGCATGGGGCAGGTGCTGGCTGGGAGCCATGCATGTGAGCGCATGGTATGACAAGAGCCGACCACCATGCAAGTTAGTGGCACGGCAGATGCTGCTTGTGCACAGGCGGAGCTAGCATGTCTGGGTTGCATGGGCTGCCGTGTCGTTGCAGAGGTTGTCTTCCAGTGCTGTTGGAGAGGCTCCAACGGCTTGCTTCTGGGCAGGCGCTCAGATGCAGCACGGCTCGACCCCGCTCGTCGGAAAGGGATGACGTGTGAGCCCACAGGACGAACAAGCAGAAACGGTGTGTGTCTGGAGACAGAGGCATGCATAAACACCATCGGGGTTACGCACACGTCAGCAGACCAACTGCCCAGCTTGGACGGTGCACTGCAGAGCGAAACAGTTTGATTATTATTTGTTCTGGCGATGTGGAAACGCCACAAGTACGGCAGAGGTGTACGGGTGCACGGGGAATTGAACCGAGTCTCCCTGGCGTCTTGCACAAAGTTGTGAAACCGGAACCGGAACTGCACCGGCATGCATTCGCAGCCGGGGGGGCACACGTTGGCGTCTTGCACAAAGTTGGCGCGCTCCGCGGAGCCGCGGAAGGAGAGGAGGATGACGGCGTCGCTCCACGCGACCAGCGCCTTGGCGCCGCAGGCGCGGTCGTAGAACAGCCGCCGCTTGCGCAGCCCGTAGAGTTGCATCGCGGCATCCATCTCGCCCAGAACCTCCCGGATCGGCGCCGGCATCGCCTCGAGGCTCACCGCCTCGGCCTCCTCCCGGTATGCGTACACAAGCACGCTCCAGAAGAAGAGTTTGATCGCCGTCTCAAAGCAAAAGAGCGGCGAGGCGGCAGAGAGCGCCGCGCTGGGAGCGGGGGGGCTGCTGGTGTGGGAGGAGGGGCTGGCAGGGGCTGCGGGTGCCAGCGCGGCGTGCCACTCGGCGCGGCGGCGAGGCACATCGGCCTCGGTCCACGCAAACTGCTGCAGCAGCAACGTGGGGAGGGCGCGGCGGGTCTCCAGATAATCGTGGCGGCGGGGAAATGAGAGGTAGAACGATAGCAACTGCACAGCGGCCTGGGGTTTTGGTTTGGTTTGGGTCGGCCGGCAACCTGTGGCAACACCGTTGCAATGGAAGCCTCGCGATGGAAGGCTAGGCGTTGCTCGTCAGCGCGGGGAGCACGCTGGCCTCGACACTGAGCACAGGACCGCCTCCGCTGGTGTGCTGTCGCAGTGCCCGCCAGCACAGGCCGCAGGCATGTGCACTGCGGGGGCAGCCTGCTCGTTGCTCGTGCACCCGGGGCTCCTCCCACCACTCTTCTCAGCAGTCCGGAATGCGCACAGATCAGAGGGAGGAGTGCGGGGGCGTCTGTGGCATTGCCGTGCGATGGCCACAGGTCGGACACAGATCTGGCGGAAGCAAAGATCATTCGACATGGAATTGTCGGCATCTTAGAGCGAGGGACAGCGGAAGCCGTGCAAGGGTGGGCAGCAGGAGGGGTTAGGGCACCTGGAGGGATGCGAAGATGAAGGAGACGGGCGGGTTGCCGAGCCACGTCGCCGCGAAGTTGGCGCAGTCGGTGCCGCCGATGCAGACAGTGAGAGTCATGCCCACAAAGAGAGCCGTCATCAGTGCGCCATTGAAGCGGAACTGCAGGCGAGAGCCCTGGTTTGACAACAACCAGGATGAAAAGCAGAGGGCCACCTGCACGAGTGCCTTCCAGCGTGGGAACCTGTGCAGCTGCGACACCAGCGGCGGAGTCTGGGGCGCGGGCTGCCCGAGCGCAGCATTCCCACAGGCGCATGACAGGCGGGGGGGGTGACGGCGTTTGGTTCGCATCAACCGGCAGGCACTGCTCCCGCGGCGTGCCCGCCGCAAGCCGCTGCGCCAGACGCTGCCAAAGTGGTGGAGGCCCCGCAGTTGTGTGTCTCTCAGCACACAGGAGGCGGCAGGAATGACGACTCGCGCAGGCAACACCGGGTACGGTGACAGGAACACGTGTGCGGTGCTGGAGTCAGCACACGCCCGATCGGTGGCTTGTTGTAAGCTGTGCAGTGCGCTTCAGCTTACAACAAGCCACTGGAGGTGGTGAGCCGGAGGTGGTGAGCAGCGCAGTGCAATCACAGTGTCACGGGGGCTGCGGCTGGTGATGCCACCAGATGGCAGCGTCTGGTCACGGCATCAGGCATGCCAGCCGAGGGCCGAGAGCCTCTCTAGGTACGCAGCCACGTCCGCCTGTCAGCTTCCGGGGCGGTCCACCTCGGCTCACCGGTGGTCTCATTATACCTAGCTAGATGCGCCTGTGTGAAGCCGCACACTGGCCTGTCCAGCGATGCTGGCCGACCCGGATGTCGCAAGAAAACAAGTCAATCCGCTGCGACATTGTCCGGGCACTCGACCGCGGAGACTCAGCCTAGGTGCGTACACTGCTTGCGTATACCGTTTGGTTACATTGTTTGGCTACACTGTTTGCTTACACTGTTTGGCTGCACTGCTGTCTATGCGAGGCTCGAGCGCGACCTCATGCAGGACACAGACCCGCAGCACGACCCGATACAGCCCGGTATAACAATACGTCCATACAATAGTCCATGTCCACTTCTATGTCCATACAGCCCGGTATAACAAATACGTCCATACAATAGTCTATGTCCATACAATCCCCCCCGCCACAAAGCGACATGACGCAGAGCATCATGCCGCCTAGGGCGAACGGGTCAGGGTGCACACCTGGACGCGGAGAGCGAGGTTCGCCATGCGGTGCTGCTGGTACTGCGCCGCCTTGAGCTGCACCCACGCCCGGAACAGGTATGCGCCGTACACGATAAAGTACACCCCGACGCATGCATACGTCAGCATCGTCGCGACGCCGAGGGCCGGGCTCAGCGTGCATGCCAGCGCCGCCCCCCACGCGCACGGCTCGCCGTCGCCCACCGGCACCCGCGCCGCGTGCCTGCTGTCCATGCTCAGCCGCGCCACCAGTACCACCAGAACTGCAGCAGCTGCGCGAGGTCGTGGCTGACACGTGGCGGTGGTGCAGCTGACAGTGCTGCGTGTGGGTACTGTGCGACAGCCACCTGATAACGCTGCAGTTGTGCAGACTGGCATGGTGTATGCATGGTACAAGCCAGACAACAAGCAGGCGCGGGAAGCCGGGGCACTGCCATCACCGGTGGACACGGTGACACACGTAGCTGAGACAGGCCCACAGGCGTTGACAGCTGCGAGCGGTGCGGCACTGCTCACTCACTGCCTCGCTCCACGGTGTGATGGCCCTGCTGTTAGCAGTCTGGACGCACCTTTGCCCAGATCCACCAACTAAGGAGCACATTCGTGGCAATGCAGAGTTTGAGGTCTACTGAGGGGAGGCTGTAGAAGTGGCAGTTCACAAGAGCAGGCGTGCAGCCGGGGCATCAGTGTTATGCAGTGAGGATCGCATGGCATGCGTGAGCGATGCCGGTGGGATGAAACAGCGCCTCAGACTGGAGCGGTGCATGGATTGGCTGTACAACACTGACGGCACAGAGGCAATGAACCCGCATGGGGCCGGGCCGCATCTTGGGAGCGGCACAGGGCGGCTGCGGATATGCTGTGACCGGCCATGGAGCTGCGAGGGTGACTGGGCATTGGTCAAGCCACAGGCAGAGTGCAGCACGAGTGCGGCGCCATGCATGGGCAGGACCTGGGGGACGATGCATTGGGACGCGTGCCTGCAAAGGGGGCCCAGATGAAGAGCTTAGGCCAGTGGGTGGATATCGGGAGGTCAAAGACGAGGCGGTCGTTGTGGCGTGACGGGTTGTCGCTCGGGAGGAGGTTCATGCCGTGGGCCTCGACGAGGTATGTCAGCAGCACGACGTTCCAGCTCGTCCAGCTCACCGCCTCGAGGAGGGGCAGCGTGCGGCGGCTGTCGCAGAAGGCTGAGGGCGTGGCGAGCAAGCGCGCGTTCACGGCGACTTGGGCGGAGATGATGGCGAGCACGAGGCAGCCCCGGAGGGCGGTGAGCTACAGATGGGAGCCGTGTTTCTGTTGCGGTGACTTGTTGGGGCAGGCAGGCGGGAGGCTAGACCCAAACCCGGAATGCAGTTGTTTGCAAGGACGGAACATGCCTCTCCGGCTGATGGCTTGCGGCACCGCGGTAACCTGTTTGTGAGACCAGGTTGCATCGTTCACAACCAGGTTGCAGTTGCATCGTTCAGGGAAACAGGAGGGGAGATGTCTCACAGGCTGCGTGTAGATTGGTGTACCCAAACGCCTGCCCACACATGGCCTGACAGAGCAGATGGTTAGGGCCGTCGACTGCTGGGATTGGTGGCTTTCATCACAGTTGCTGAATCTCTCACGGAACAGCTGCTACGATTGGATTGGTCTTGCCTGGGGTTGCTGTTTACATACAACGCATCCACCCGTGCAGTGACGGTGGACGTTACCTCCATGCTGGACCAGTGCTCTTGTCAAGCTTTAAAAAGAAGTGCAGATGTGACCACATCTGAGGTATGATGAATGGCATTGGCTTGGTCTCTTCGTGTGGGTGCCAGTTGTGCGCAGTCCACACGCTGCTGAACAGGTCAACAATGGAGGCGGGGTATACATGCGAGAATGGATACAAGGACAGGCTACTGCTGTGGGAGCGGCAAACAACTACATGCCACGTGACTGTGGCACTGCTTTGTGGACTGACTTTGGGGACTGGTTGTGCAGGAGTCAGAGGTTCGAGGATGCCATGTCGGGTTCGTGATTGATGCAACAGTGGACCCTCATGGTCCAGCAGTCGCTGTTGCTGTTCTGGGCACGCACCCGAGCTACGCTGGTGCGCCTCTTGGTCCATGTCATGACGTGATGCAGTGAGATGGCCACTCTGCTTGCCCAGATGGCGAAGCCCAGCAGCAGCGCCAGCAGCAGCAGAGAGCTGACGGTAACTTGCATGATCACAAAGTTTCTATTCATCACAATTAGCTCATCAGCTTGTTTCGATCGCTTGACGATGACCAGCGCCACAGCGCCCACATCACCTAGGATCACCACTAGCTTTATTGCCAACGTTGCCCACTGCACGTGCAGCCAGACCGCGTTGAGAAACCATGCTAATCTGGAAAGTTACAGCATGCGTAGCGGGATGTGGCGGTGGAGTTGATGACGCACGCGGCTTTCCCGATCTGTGATGGTTTCGAAGCGAAGGCATTGCGTTCGCGCTGTCAGTGCGACATGAGATGCCACGGACGACTCTTGAGTTTCCGATGAATTCCGCGACATCAAATCTGTGCCGGAACGTAAGATTTCCTCTGTTTTACAGCCCTCGTCGCCTAAAATTGGCGCAGTTTTGCTAGGCGTGTCAGCATGCGCGATGCCCTGCTGCTTCGGATCCAAACCTCCCTCGGACCCCATAGCGACGCAAACCTTCTAGGTACGCATCTGCCTAGTAAACTTCATTGTAGTTGGGCGTGATCTGTCCTTGGATCGGAGCTCTAATGGAGCAGAGTGAGCATAAGCGAGCATCCGGAAGGTCCCAGCCGTTGCTAGAGACAGTGCTCCTCAATACGCATACTTGATTAAGTTGGACACCAGCGCTACGAGCCGGGTGCATTCGTCGATGACACGGGTGGCTAGGGGAGTCTGCTTGTCGCACTGTGCAAGTATTGGAGTTTGACAGCTTAGCGAGGACTTGATACTAGCTCCCCCCCCCTAGTCACACGCCGTGTGAGCGCAAATGAACCATTGCAGAGTGAAGCCGGCGGTTCGCACAGCCTTTCTGTAGTGTTCCGGGCATGTACATGTGAACGACTTTCATCATGTGCAGTCTCAATCATGATTACTTTTGCTCCCAATTCCCACTATATATCAGCTCGTCTAACAACTACGGATCATTATAAATTACACACGTCGGCTCGACCGTTTAAAATGCTTCAGTGTGTCTTTCCCTTTGTCAGTGTGTCCTCCATGTGTGCGTCCGTATTTCTTGGTAATGTCAATGGTTGACGCGTGCTTCCGACGCGGTTATGACATATCAGTATGAGCGTGAGTGTGCACTGCGCATGCATGGATGACTCATCGCAGGTCGATGGTATTGCAACCGCACGGCCAGGTAATGATATCATGCGCAGTCCTGCGGGCCCCGCTCAGGCAAGCAGGCAACTGTACACAGTGGCCCCTTCGCCACGTCTGCGCTACTTCCATTTGCCAGCCACGACATGGCATGGATCCATATTCTGATTTGAACGGATTACAATATGCGCGGGGCTTCCTGATCCTGTGAAAGTTGCATGTGACGTGCAGCTAAATTTTTTTTGCCGCATCGGTTGAATGAAGCTCGATCTGCAGCTGTGATCGTGGTGGCAGGTATTCACAGACCAGGGCCCTCTGTACGCCACCGCCTCCAGTCATCGGATAACGGGATGGCAGTACAAACCTGCATTACAACCGGGCCTATTACATTTATAGCTGCGATCGGTGCTGCACCGCTCGCTCACTGCCTTGCGCTCGGGTGTGATCGCCCTCCCGCTGAGAATCTTGACGGCATTTCGCTAAACGACACGCAGTGGGATGAAATTAGCCTAAAATGCAAGTTTTGAGGGGCAGTACTGCGGGAGAAATGTGGAAACATTCTCTCGTGACGAGCTCGAGCACGAAAATTTTCGCTGCTGTGCGATCAAGGGCTTTCAAAACAACAAACAACACAAGCCTTTTCCTTGCCAGGTGCGCATGGACGCTCAGCTATATGGGTGCAGCCTGCTTACGCTAAGCTAGATTGTATGCCCGATGCAAAACTCCTCCTATGATAACTCAAGAGCCCCACCGCCACCTACCAATCTGGCGCGTTTATAGAGCAGAGAGCCCTGAAGGGCGCAGATTAAATCAGTATCATGGCTCTGATTCGTAATGATGTACATCAGGTTTTAAATTCACGCCAAGCCTGCATCACACATGTAAACCAAGCGTTGGCCCAGCGTTGCATTTGCGTGTGTTCTGCGGTTAGCTCACGTCTGGGTCATCTTTTTGGAAGTATCATGTAATTGAATCTAAGCTGTTGTGGCTGCCAAGGATGAGGTGGTAAGGATGGCTGCCAGTGGAGAGTGTGACACGAGGCACCTCGGAAACAGTCCGGCAGGCGTGCGACAAGCACAGGCAGATGCGGGCAGCGAGTGTTGCAAGTCCAATCATGGCAGCCCACCAGCAGGGAACGACCTGCTCTCGCAGGCCTCCTCGAGTAACCACACCTCGTCGTCAACATCACAGCCGTGGATGGCTGGGCGCACCCAGTGCCTTCGCTTTGAAACGATCACCGACCGAGAAAGCCGCGTACGACTCTCCTCGGTCAGCTCTATGAGTACGTGCTCATCGCAGCACACTGTCCAACATGCCCCATACGTGTGCAGATGGCCGTTTTGGCCATGAAAATAGTGATCGTTTTGGGCGACCTGGGTGCTGTGGCGCTGGTCATCGTCAAGCAGAGCCCCCGAGCGAAGGAGCTCATAGTCATGAACCGCAACTACGTCGTCACGCAGGTGGTGTGCAACGCAGTGCTGCTGTTTGCGCTCCTGTGCGGCTTTGCCGTCTGGGTGGCTCGGGTGGCGTCGTCGCGACGGCACGGCATGAGCTGGACAAAGAGGCGCACGGGGGTGGCCCAGGTGCGGCCACCGCACTACCTCGTCCCACCGGTCTGACGCATGTCCTTGCCGTCGACTCTCACGGTGGCCCTCCCAGAGTCGCGGTCTTCCAATGCCGGCCTCTGATGCCACTCAAGCGCAGCGCGGGCCGCTTCCGGACCCCTCACAACATCACAGCCACGAACACGCCACTGCCCGCATCCCGCACGCTGCTCACGCGTCATGGTCACCCGGCTAGGCGATCGCCCTTCCAGGCATGCCTCGGCTGCTGCCGTTGGCGCGCCGGTGCGGTGCTGTTGAAACAGTGCCGATGACAGTATGTATGTATGATTACATCGCCGTATCCATCAGGACATTGATACCTCCGGCAACCGGGACCGTGACAGTGACAAAAACCAAGATAACCCGCGCAGCCGCTCCCTGCTAGCAAGCAGGCTCCTTCGCGGCTTCCTTGACAGGCTGCAAGCCGTGGTCTGCGCATGGCAGTGCAAAGCGCATGGCAGTGCAACCTCTGGAAGCCGCCTGGGTGATGCCCCGCACGCCGTCGCCTGATGTTCTGTCCCGCCCCTTGCCGGAAACACCGCCCCTGCACCGTCGCTGCCACCCGCGTTGCTACACGCATGAGAGAAGCATGCACCCTCCCATGTTCTGCCCCATGGCGCATGTCAGCATGTCAGCATGTCAGCACCCTGGGCCTGCCCCCCAACGGCCTGCCCCCCAACGCGCCCCCCCCCACCCTCGTACCGGAGTTCCCCTGCGCGGGTCATCATCACTGTTCCACTGTCATCGGCACTGTTTCAAACGGGGATTAGCCAACTGACTTGTTCCAGACGGTCGCACGGGTGGGACAGCATTGACGATCATGGATCTGTTTGTGAGCCCCGAGGGCGATGCACGACATGCCGTCGTTGCCACTCCGTGTTGAGGCATTGCTCCCTCGGTGCAGCTTGTAACGCATGTTCTCGTTGGATCCGCATCGTCCGGAACGGCGCCGTGCGGCCGCCCCCACGGACAATCACATCAAGCATCTAGTTTCCATCTAGTTTTAATCTACTGCCGGCCGTAGCGGTGCTTTACATGCAGCTGACCACCGTCGCTTTACATCTGCACTCTTCTACCGAGCCGCTGTGCAGCACGACGGTCGCCCCTGCTCCGCGAAGGAGTCACGCATGCGCACCTCATGTAACCCTGGCGCGCCACCGTTAACCAGCCGAAATCCGCTCGCTGCGTACTCATGCGTGTTGTACACGCGACAGTGAGTGCTCTCTGCATGCAGCTCACCATCGCGCGTGGCATGATTGTGCTCGGCATCATCGGCGGCCAGCTCGGCCTCAATACCTACATCCTCTTCCGCCCCGCCGCCTTCTGCAGTAGCTACGCGGTACCCCTCATCGACGGCTTCATCTGGATGTGCTGGAACTTCATGCTGCTCACCCTCGTCATCGAGGCGCATGGCACCAACCTCGTGCGCGGCGCCGACGGCGCCGACGGCCCCGACACCGTCGTCTTTGATCTCCCCCTCCGCTCCCACTGGCCCAAGCTCCTCCTGTGGACACCTTTCGCAGGCGCGCCCCACCTACGCGCCGCACACCGGCATGCCATCCCCTCCCGGCACCGTGGCACAAATCACCCACAGTGCGTCCTGACAGACGGGAGCGGCGGTGTTGAAGCAGCGCGAGCGCTGGGCACTGCTGCACCCTGTGCTGATCTTCTGTGTGCACTCACAGCACAGCACAGCACACGCAGAAGTTCACAGCACCTCTGCATGGCCCCACGCGGCGAGGGACCGGCTTGACCACGCAACTGATCAACTCGGCAGCTGCAGTGAATGGCGGCGCCATGCTTGGTTCAGCGACTGTGCCCGATGAGTCCGTTCTCTGACACGAGCCCAACATGCACTGCCGAGCGTGTCGCCGTTTGGACGGCGGCGACTCCGCCGCCCACACGTGCTGGCGTGGCCAACCTTTGCTCCCGCACCAGCCAGGCACCGCGCTGTGCTGTGCTGTGCTGTGCATCGCCGGCGGCGGGCCTGCTCGGGGACCCTGTTTGGCAATGTCCGCCGTGGGGAGCGTGCGGGGTGCGGCGACGCGCTAACGCACCGTGGCGTGACACCGGGTGTAAGGCTACAGCTCTGGTGCTGCTTGCCAGTGGCTGGCCGGGCGCTGACGGCGACGCGTGTGCAGTGCCGGTGGTGTGGGCGCTGGTGATGGGCATGGAGGACGGCCGCACCCAGCGGGTGACGTGGCTCGAGGGCGAGGAGTGCACCTGGGGCGCCACGGTCGAGTGCTCCATGTCCCAGTCGATGAAGGCCGCCAACATCATGCTGTACATCTGCATCGCGGTCTACTTCTCCGCGTACACGTTCTTCCTACGCCGCGGCTGGCGGCAGCTCAAGCAGGTTCCGTACCAGCGGTACCGCATGGCGAACCTCGTCCTCCGCTTCCAGGCGCGCTCCTCTTTCTGAGCTCCTCGTTGTGTGACGATGACCTGGGCACCTGTAAACTACACGTGTGTTTGCATGAGCATGTGCAGAAAACAGGCGCAACCCGCGCGCCGTGGTGCGGGTCCCGCCGCCGAGGTAGAACCGTTTCGCGGTCATGTGTTGCTGCACACACCTGAGAATTGATCCCCGAAAAGTTATTTTTTAGGGGCTGGGAGGCCAGATGAGCGCGCGTGACCGTGCACCTGCTGCACAGGCCTCCGTGCATGCGCACTGTGCCCATATGATCTGCCGAGGCGGTCACCCCTGCACACTCGAGTCTACTCTACTCCACAGAACTCCGCATGTGCATAATGCTCCGGCCTCGAGTATGCACATGCACACACCTGTGGTCCCGGTCATCCGGAGATGTCAAGGTCCTTGTAGGATATGGCGAGTCTGTGTCACATTGACATTTACACGCACATGCATTGGCCGTGACTCTTGCCGGGCCGCCGCGACGGCGAGTGTGGTGCAGATGCGCTTCAACGGATGCATGATGATGGCCCTCTTTGTTGGCATCACCCTCACCGGCGTGATCGGGAGCCAGCTGTGCGTCAACATCGCCACCACCGGGCTCGGCAACCCGGCGACGTCTGTCATCTTCGTCGCGATGCAGGTGCCGCCCCTCCCCTCCCTCCCGGGCACACACACGTGCTCGCAGCTGCGGCCGGGTCATGTCGCACCACCTGCTCTGGACAGTGCAGGGCCACACGCTCGCTTGTGGTGCCCGCCGACACCACTGTCACCGGACCCGTTTGCAAGTGCGAGGTGGAGATATGCACCCTGATCGGGTATTTACTCCATGTAAAGCTCAAGATCCTCCAATGCAAGCTCTACATACCATGCCCCCGTTGCACACACTCTGCTGAGTAGTGCACGGATGACGGCAGCTGCGATGGCATGCTCGTGTGGACCCGGGCGATGGCTTGTTCTTGCGATGCTGACGTGGTTCAGACGATTTGTTCTGCAAGTATGGCCGCAGGACCTGCCCCTGGTGTTTTCGGTGGATTGTGCAGAGCCACGATACGCGTGCGCGGCAACACGACGGGCTGGGTCGCGCTGAGGCAGATGTCTTGAGGCAGGCATCTTGTCTCGGCACGGCCATGCCCACTTGAGCGGGGCATTGTGGGCGGGCTGCGCTTCCGGTGCCATGCCGGAACTGTTGCACCAGATACGCCGGGTTGAGTCTGTGGACGAACCCGGATTGCGAACAGCGATCGCACAAGAAAGGAGTCTCTGCAGGGCACCCGTTTGGTACAGTGCGTGGCTGGATCTACGGTGCCGACCAATAGAGGAGGTCCATAGAGACTGTGTGGATTCTCTGCCATGAGGCGTTGCCACACTAGTCTTGCCGACGGCTGCAACAGGAGGCCCACACTGGTCTTGCCGACGGCTGCAACAGCAGGCCCACACTGGTCTTGCCGACGGCTGCAACAGCAGGCCCACACTGGTCTTGCCGACGGCTGCAACAGGGGGCAATGACGTCCAACACACGACCTCGGGCTGTCCGCCGTTCTGGGAGTACAGAGCCATACAGAAGCGCCCACACGCCATGCAGAATCATCAGCTCTAGCCCTACTGGGCCAGCCGCTGAGCGAGCCTCCACGGAGGCGTATCGCCGCCGCTGAATCGTGCGTGAACGTGTTTGCAGTTGGGGCAGTTTTTCCTAGCCTTTCCCCGGCGCCACGATTATCTGGAGACCCGCCGCGCCCTCCCCACATTGCTACTGCAGCAGTTTGTGTG
Source organism: Ulva armoricana (assembly GCA_032360965.1). Taxonomy (NCBI): domain Eukaryota; kingdom Viridiplantae; phylum Chlorophyta; class Ulvophyceae; order Ulvales; family Ulvaceae; genus Ulva; species Ulva armoricana. The sequence goes on from JAUMHO010001502.1 coordinate 53,831, forward strand.
GACCGAGGCCAACGTGCCTCGCCGTCGCGCCTCGTGGCACGCCGCGCTGGCCCCTCCAACTTCTGCCACCCTTGAAGCAGCCACCAGGCCGCCCGCCGACGTCGATCCCGACGCGAAAATCGCGACGGGTGCCGCCGCGCCGCTCTTCTGCTTTGAGACGGCGATCAAGCTCTTCTTCTGGAGCGTGCTTATGTACGCATACCGGGAGGAGGCCGAGGCGGTGAACCTTGAGGCGATGCCGGCGCCGATCCGGGAGGTTCTGGGCGAGATGGATGCCGCGATGCAACTCTACGGGCTGCGCAAGCGGCAGCTGTTCTACGACCATGTCTGTGGCACCAAGGCGCTGGTCGCGTGGAGCGACACCGTCATCCTCCTCTCCTTCCGCGGCACTGCCGAGATGGCCAACTTTGTGCAAGACGCAAAGGTCTGCCGCACCCCTCCTGCTGCCCGGATCGCACCCCTCCTGCATCGCGACTGCTGTGCCACGACGACCACTCGTGCTACTGGACTCGCCGTAACTTCAGTCACAGTACCCCGTCTTCGGTATTCCCCGGTCCTGGACCCGCTGAAGATGATCCCCTACGAGAGTGGGGGTCACAGTATACGGTTCTATCGCGGCACGCCTGTCAGTGTGCACAGCTGTGAGTAAAGCGCCTTGGACTGTACTCACGTTGACCATGCGCGCGTCGATCCCCACTGACGACGAGTGTGTCCAGGGGGGCGTTGTTAACAACGTTGCTCTTGTCCAACAGGTCTTGTTTCGTTTGTGTTCTGGGGCAGCTCGTGCACATGTGCACTCTGCCAAATACAAAGCCAGTGACACGCCACTGTGGCGGCCGCTGACGTACGTTGCTAGCTCTCAGCTCTCAGAGACCGAGCCATGAATGCCGAACGAAGTGTTCTGGCACTGAGATGACTCGATCACCGCGCCAACTCCGCCCTGCAGTTCCTTCAGACGCCGCACCCCCCAGTCCGAACGTTCCGGGGGCGCACCCCATGTGTCCACCAGGGCTTCCTCGCCACCTGGCGCGCGCACGGCGTGCACGACGCGGTGCTCTCCCTCCTCCGGGACCTCCTCGCCGCGGCGCCAAACCCTGGCGAGGTCCGGGTGCTCTGCACCGGGCACTCCCTCGGCGGCGCCGTCGCGCAGCTCGCGTCGTTCGACATCGTGCGGGAGCTCGGCGTGTCCCCGGGTCAGATATCAACGTACACGTTCGGGTGCCCGAGGATCGGCAACCGCGCGCTGGCGGCGGAGTCTGTCGAGGTGGTGCCGGACACGTGGCACGTCATCAACGACCAGGACGTCGTCACCACCGGCATGAAGGTGCGGCCGCTGCACCTGCCTCGTTCTACTGCAGGGCTCCTGTGCTCTATGCGAGATCGTGCAGGGGCATCGGTACGTATGTATGATTACATTGCCGTATCCATAAGGACGTTACGTTGGACCCGGACACAGATTGGGTGAGAGTGAGCAAGCCGCAGCGTTGTGGTAAAGCAGATGCGCAAAGCAGATGCGCATCGTTGGGGTAAAGCCGCAGCGTTGTGGTAAAGCAGATGCGCGGGCTGTGGCCAGGTGAAGCTGCGCATCGCTGCAAGCTCCACTCCACACGCGTGTGCTGATGTCAATCGATCTTCCTTCGGGCCAGTCGCCGCGCTTCCGCATGGCGTCAGGGGTCGCCAGTCCCTGTGAGAGCGGCAGTGCTCTTGTAGCCACCGCCATGCCACCGGCAGGTGGCGGGTGACGCACACGGCCCTCCACCGGCGAGGTGCACATACTGCCGTACATGCATGCAGCCGCTCGAGCAGCCGTAGCCCTGCCGAAGCGTCCACGAGTTACGCAGCACCACCCGTTCTCCACGCTCCCGTTGCATGCGTGTATCTCCGTCACCCCTCCGACTTGCACAACGACCCGTCCAAGCCCCATACACCCACACGCGTTCCCCACATGCGCCTCGTGCATGCTCACCATGCATGCAGTTCTTTGGCATGTACAAGCGCGCCGGGCAGCGCGCGATCGTCAACAGCAACGGCGACCTCGTCGTGCGCCCGGCGCACTTTGAGACCTCCCTGCTGCAAGCTGGCTTTGGATTCGCGATCAGGACGCACCGCCACGCCGCCATGCATGGCACCGTCTCGTACCAGAACGCCCTCATAGCCATCCTCTCCGCGCAGCTGCGCAGCTCGTCGCGGCACGCCGACGGCCTGCACGGCCTTCTCAGCCTCCTGAAGCACCTGCCGCAGGTGCGGCTGGCACTGGAGTCACGCGCGCGCCAGCTCGGCACGTCCTTCGCGGTTCTCGTCCGCGGTATCGCCGGCGCCACATTGCGGCCGGCGGACCCTTCCGGATCGTCACCCCCCGGCGGCACCGCCGCGTTTTCGAGTCAGCGGTTCACCCCGTCGCGACACGCGAGCCTGCTGCGCGCTGCGGGTGCTGCGCCCCTGGAAGGCGCCGAGGCCGTCGGTGCACCGGACGACTCTGACGCATCGGACTCAGCGAGCCTGGCTCGGGTGATTCCTGTGGCCATCATCGCCGATGTGGCACTGAACGACAATAGCGCTCCAACAGCGGACGCAGTGCGCCCCCCAGCCGGCCCTACGGCAGTCTCGTGTACCTAACGTTGTGATCGTCTCTCGGTTCGGCAAGGGTCACATCGCGGCGCGCTTCGGGGCAGTCGGGACACGTCGATGGGCAGTGTCCTGTTTTTTGGCCCTGATTCCAGCGAGTGACCCCCAAATAATCGTGCTCAGTCCTGGATCACAGGTGCAGTGGCGCGCTACCAAAGGGCCCGTCTGCCGGGGCCGCCGCACCGAGCTCGCTGGCAAAGCTGTGGGTTCTGACACACCCCGCTTCATCTTGCTGCACTGTAAATGCATGCTCCCAATGCAATGGTCTTGAACCGGAGCCCGGGGCATCGACACGCACCCTGCTCGAGCGATGTGTGGTATGCCCCGGTGGTGACTTGTCCCGGAGCACTTGTTTGCGGCTTGGTTGCAACGATTGTGCGACCCAGGCACTGTGTGAGACGCAGGATCTGCAATACAGCCGGCGTTTCTGCCTGCAGGTCGTTGTTGTGGACGTCATGCCGGACCGTGGCGAGCCCGACTGCCCAAGATGACGGCGATTACACTGATGAAGATGATCCACAATCACAAGCGGTGCACGGTGAGGTGCATCGTTCGACGGTAGACGTCGCAAGGCGGCGGATGGTAGAATTGATAACCCCTGGTTCGGGGGCTGCATGTCCACGTTGGATGACACTCCGTGTGACACCGCAGCCGCTGCTGGTGTCCACGCACCCGCAGGAAATGGCGTCGTGGTAGCTGAGTTACGACGTCGCCGTATCTGGCGGATCCCATGAAGTGGAATCCCGTTGTTACGACACGATGGTGTGTGCCGGTGGGGGCGTGCTGTGACTCAGGCTGGAGCATGTAATCACACATTGTGTGGACTGGCATGCCATAGCCTGGCACCAGGGTTACACTTACGGGCCCGACACGGGGATCCCAGAGATGTAGGAACCATTGCCTGAATCTGAGTATTGGGTGCAAAATCTGACCCGAGGCGTAAAAAATCGGAATTGGGGTTTTGGAGACCGCCCAACCCTGGTCGGCACGCATGCGGCACGGGTGGGGAGCCACCCCTGCGAGAAGACGTGCTGCACATTCTGTACACATACATTCTGTACACACACCTTCTGCTACTGGAAGGCTCTGGTGAGGCCGCATTCCAGAGACCAGGCGACACTGGCGCGCTACGATCAACCATGTACCACTGCGTCCAGTGGTCGGAGGACGATATAAAAGCTGACCCCTTCTTCGGAAGATGTTGGGTTCGATTCCGCGTCGCCCCCTGGGTTTCGACCACAATCGCGCGCGACCACCTCGCTTGGCACAGGAGGAGGCCCTGTGAGTTGCGTGCGGTTGTCTGAGGGGGGTTTCCATGTGGTTTACCCCCTTGGCCCGTGGTCACGGTTATCCGGAGATGTCAAGGTCCTTGTAGGATATGGTGAGCAAGTGTCACATTTACATTTACGTTTGTGACACATCTGCAACGCGAGTTGAGTTTACGACTCCGCACTCGGCTGCATCTGGCTTCTGGCATGCAGGAGGTTCTGGCAGTGCGCTGCAGCGGCCATGAGTGCGCACAGGGCAGAGACGCCCCTGTGCTGAAGGACACGGCGATGTGATTGTCTGGGATGTTCTTCCGGGCCCGGAACGCCCAACCCCAAAACGTTCGGGCCCGGAACGCCCACCTCCAAAACGTTCGGGCCCGAAATGAGTACGTAGGACGGCGGCGGCGCGATGACCACCTCATACTGTCCATACATGACGATCCATGGATCGACCGAAGGTCGACGCCGTGCTGCTAACGTTTCGACGACAATACAACCTGTCGGGCACCGACTCCCTACAACGGGAAGCACTGACGATCCACTCAAGCGCATCCAGTTCTCCTAGACACATCCTCTCTCCTTGTGTTGGTCTGACCGCGCCTGTAACCACGTACACGCTGAGCGAGTCTCACACATTGACACTGTTTCACATACCTTCTCCCACACAGTGGGAGACCCGCATCGGACGGGCGATGTGCGGCATTTATATCAGGCGATCAGGATGCTTTGGTATAGAAGATCAGATGTCTGTGGTGTACTTTGGTGACTCGTCCTCAGGAACCCAGCCAACCGCCAAACACTGGAGGACATGCTGCCACAAGGCTCAACTCTGATGCGTGCAACACGAATTGCGCTCTGCGGCCATGCTGGCCGCCACCGGCACACGATGCTGTGCGCGCTGTGCTGGCACGTCTCAGCACATACATACAATCGGGGACATCTCTGCCGAACCGCTTCTGTGGAGAATGCCATGCATATGGAGTCGAGGTGCAGCTAGCCGCAGTCGCGCGCGCACCACCTCGGCAACGCGTGCATGCAACGCGCCACCTCTGGTGCACACCCCCTGTAGCCTCCCACACCTGCAGGGCACCACCCCGAGTGAGGCGGGTGCGGGCAGCAGTGCCACCTGCGCCACGCATGCCTACGTACATGCATGCATGCGCTTGGCGCATGAATACAGGGTGCTGTGACACATGCAACATGCTCCTGTTGTATTGCCGGCATCGAGGTGCAGACTGCCTCTACATCCTCACAGTCCTCACAGCTTGTACGCGCACCTCAGCCATGCATGCGACATGCTTGCAGACACGACGAGAGGGCCTCAGCATCTGCCACATCGCTGCTCGCATTACGTGTCTGCATGCATGCATCCCTGCCATGCATAGACTAGTCCCCAACTTCCGGCGTCATCCGGCGTCATGCATGCTCCCCCTCGCCGTCAACTGCCGCCCGGCATCACTGTTGGCACTCGCAGCATGCGCCACGTCATCACTCTGTCCGGCGGCCACTGACGGCGGGGGAGCTGCGCTGCTGTGCATAGGGGATACGGGGGGCTGCGCAGAAGACGGAGTGGCCGCCGCGACGCGTCGCAAAACGTCCGGGAACGGTGCGCCGGTTTCACGCGCGTGTGACTCAAGTGCCCTCTGCAGCTGCGGCACCTGCCCGAGGAGCCCCAGGAGGCCGCGCAGGCCGTCAGCGTGTCTGGAGGTTTCGCGGAGCTGCGCTGTGAGTACGGCTACAAGGGCGTACTGGTAGCCGACGGTGAGGTGGTGCGTCGCTCCCTGTGTCCGGAACACAGGCGTTTGGAGCATCGAGACCTCAAGGTGCGCCGGCCGCACGATGAGGCCGCCGTTGCGGTTGACGATCGCGCGCTGCCCGGCGCGCTTGTAGAAGCCGAAGAGCTGCATGCATCATTCGCCGTGTTTCAAGAGGGCGGCGGACGACGGGGCTGTGCAAGCCCGCATGCATGCGGATCGACGCCGCCAGCGCGCACACCGCTGTGCTTCGGACCTCCGATGGAGCGCGCTCGTACCTGCATGCGGGTCACATGCATGGCGGTCAGCGGCGGCCGCACCTTCATGCCCCTGGTGACGACGTCCTGGTCGTTGATGACGTGCCACGTGTCCGGCACCACCTCTGCAAACTCCCCCGCCAGCGCGCGGCTGCCGATCCTCGGGCATCCGAACGTGTACACGGACACCCGGCGCGGCTCGATGTCGAGCTCCCGCACGATGTCGGACGACGCGAGCTGCGCGACGGCGCCGCCGAGGGAGTGCCCGGTGCAGAGCACCCGGACCTCGCCAGGGTTTGGCGCCGCGGCGAGGAGGTCCCGGAGGAGGGAGAGCACCGCGTCGTGCACGCCGTGCGCGCGCCAGGTGGCGAGGAAGCCCTGGTGGACACGGGGGGTGCGGCCGTTGAACTTGCGCTTGGGAGGGTGAGGGGTCTGGAGGAACTGCACCATGCGGTGCTCCCATGAGAATCACTATGCAATCCGAAGCCACGCCAGGAACCGTTGAGAGCCGACGGTGGTGAACCAACCTCAGACGGTGGTGACCACACATCCTACGTGCAAGTACGTATACATGCGGCTGCTCACAAAGGCGCAATGCCAGGGACGGGCGACAGGCGTGTGAGAGAAACATGCGCAGGCGTCTTGCACAAAGTTGCGTAACCGGAAGCGGGACTGCACCGGCATGCACCGGCATGCACCGGCATGCATGCGAAGCCCGTACAGCCGCATCGCGGCGTCCATCTCCCCCAGCACCTCCCGGATCGGCGCCGGCATCGCCTCGAGGCTCACACCCCCGCCCCCAGGTGCCTGTTCCTGGTATGCGTACACCACCACACTCCAGAAGAAGAGCTTGATCGCCGTCTCAAAGCAGAACAGCGGCGCTGCGGCGGTCACATGCATGCTGCGGCTGCTGTTGCCGGTCAGGCACACCGACACATCTGGATCATTCCGATGTACGCCGCCGTGACTCGGGCGCGATTGTCCGGAGGTTGGGCCGGTGGCGGCGGGGGGGCCGAGGGCTGCTTGCCGGGCCGCGCGGCGGCGCGGGATGTCATCCTCCGTCCAAGCAAACAGCTGCAGAAGCATCGCCGGGAGGGTGTTCTCGGCTTGCATGAAGTCGTGGCGGCGGGGGAAGGTAAGATAGAAGGAGACCAGCTGCACGGGTCACGCACGGGTCACGCATGCATGTCACGCATGCATGTCTGTGCAGCTGGTCTCCAGCTGGACATGCATGCGTGAGAGCTTGCTTGCGTTGCTGCAAAGATGCAAAAGAGGCTGCAGCTGTAGGGCAAATTGTTCGTGGGGTCGATCGCGCGATGTTGTCCACAGCACATGGCATATGGCAGAGTGACCTTGGCCACGTGCGTACCACACAGGTGTGATGTAGAGTGAGCTGTTGCAAACCTCCACATGGACAATCCCGAGTCTGACTATGCCCTGGGAGAAACTGGATCCAATGCCAGGCACAGATGTGACTGACCTGTACCCTCCATGCCTGCGAACCGGCGCCGGGAAAACCAGATGGGTAACTTCAGCACAGCAGACACGGGAAGCTGGGTCTAAACCTGGGGACAAAACACTGAAGAACCAGTGTACGTTTCTACGTACAGAAGTCCGCTGCCACTGCACTGCTGTGTGCCAGGCAAAGCTAAGATGGTGACCGATGAGACAAGACTAGGAAAGGTAAGGTGTGACACCCGATTGCTTTCAAATCGTGCAGTCGCCTTGGCACAGAGACGAGGGCTGGGCACGTTCAAGCACGAGCAGTGTAACCTCAATTCTAAGTTCAGCCTCACCGTATCAGGTGCACTGGCCTGTGGTCCCGGTTATCCGAAAATGTCAAGGTCCTTGTAGGATATGGCGAGTCTGTGTCACATTGTCATTGACATACACTGATCGGTGGTCTGATTCGAGACCTGTACGCGGTTGCGTGATGCGCCTGTGACCGTGCCTCTCTTCGATATCATATGTAACTACATACACTGATCGAGTGCAGGCCTGCCGTGTGTAGTCGCTACGTTGGGAGGGTGATAGAGGGCATGCACCTGGAGGGCGGCGAAGATGATGGCGACCGGGGGATTGCCAAGCCACGTGGAGGTGTGATTGACGCAGGCGTTCTTGCCCACAAACGCCGTCAGCGTGATGCTCACAAAGAGCGCAGACACCATGCAGCCGTTGAAGCGCATCTGCATGCATACGGCCACCGGCGTCGTTTCACGCCAACGAGGCCGCAGGCAGCCACACATGGGCAGCCACAGCACATGGTGATGGAGTTGTTTGCATGCGGTAGAAAGGCGGTAGCCAAGCGGTGCGTCGCGATTTTAGCAGCGACCCGACGAACGAGGGCTCGCCCTTGCCTGAGGCGTTCAGATGCACACCCACAGTAGCCGATGTCTCCCCAACACTGCAGCCGGTGATTGATTCTCACACCGCACTAGTGACCACTCAAACCGCAGCCGGCGCGCACAGGCGGTCTCTGCCCGGCGTGGCTACATGGACACAGCTGCACGTATCCGGCAATACGACATACATCATGCATATGGCTGCCTTGGGTGACACAACGCCCCGGTTTGATAGCGCAGTCGGAGCATCGACGGCACGCCTCCTGTGTGACGAGCGCACCTGTAGCCACAGGGCGAAGTTTGAGCTCGAGCGCACCTGTAGCCGCAGGGCGAGGTTGGCCATGCGGAACATCTGGTACTGCTCCCGCCTCAGCTGCACCCAGCCGCGGCGCAGGTAGCACGCGTACATCACGAAGTACGCCCCGACGCAGATGTAGCGCAGCGTGAACGCGTAGGAGATGCCGGAGGGGAAGGAGCAGTCGAGCTTGTGCCCCCACGTGCAGGCCGCGCCGGCGTCGGGCACCGCTCGGACGGTGCGGCCCTCCTGCATGCCCAGCACAGCCGCCCACACGACAGCTCCTACACCAGCACACACCGTGGCTTGCAGTACTGATGCCGTTGTGGTCCGGGGGGTCCCGCGATGGCCACGTGGAGCATATGATGCATGGCCGTCCCGGTTGCGATCGGAGGACAATGCTCGCGGAGCATCGGCAGCGCCGAGGGGCCGCCGGAGTTCATAAGCTTGGAACAGTCCTTCACTTGTCCGGCCCTGCCGGTAGGGGTGCTGTGGCCGATGCCCGTTTGGGTTTGGCGCGATGGCCGATTCCTTTTGGGTGTGTGTTTTGTTTTATAAAGTGGATGAAGGATGCTTCCGGGCTAGCCTCTTGGCATCGGCCGCGAGCTGTGGGGCGGATGCTTTCATGCAGGTACCTGAATGCCTGTACCTGTGGCGTGCGGGTACAGCGGTGTAGATGGGTACAGCGTTGTAGAAGGGGGGATCGTGGCGTGGCGGGAGGAGCGCGCCTGTGAACGGGAGCCAGACGAGGAGCTTCGGCCAGTGGGCGGTGAGGGGGAGGTCGAGGACGACGGCGTCGCGGCGGCGAGCGCGGCGCGGCGAGCGCGAGGTTGGTGCCGTGCGCCTCGACGGCGAGCGCGAGCAGCACCGCGTTCCAGCCGAGCCACGCCACGAGGTCGAGCAAGGGCAGCGCGACGCGGCTCGGCAGAAGGCGGCGGGGGTGTGCAGCAGGTGCGCGTTCATCGCGAGTTGCGCGGACACGATCGCGAGCACCAGCGCACCCCGGACGGTCGTGAGCTGCACATGTGGGACATGGGAGTGGACTTTTTATGGTACCGCGCTGTGTGTTATGTGCTATGATCTCAGGCGGGTGGCAGGAGGGGCAGTTCCGGTGATGCTTTGGAGGATTCAAGCATGGATGATGTGAGTTGCACGTGAACGGCCACCGATGCTGAGAGCCCAACTCCATGATGGCAGTGGGGGCATGGGGGGCTGCGAAGGCGTTTGGAATGCGACAGGTCTGGCCTGTGTGTAGGAGTGAGGGCTGATGGGGCTGATGGAGCTGATCGGGTGGCATCACACCAGTGCAATGCCGGCCCTCCGGTGCGTCCACGTCATGCCATGGCGGCGCGACGATGCGCTCCTCCTGACCCAGATTGCAAGACCTAGCACTAGGGCGAGCCACAGCACTGCGTTTGTCACGACTTGCATGATGATGTAGTTTCGGTTCATTACGATGAGGGCCTCTGCAGTAGGCAGGTTCTTGACGGTGACCAGGGCTGCTGCGCCCCAGTCTCCGAGGCTGACGACCACTTCCATGGCACATATCGTCCTCTGCAAGCAGGATGGTGCGTTGGGACAGAGCGGGGACAAGATGTTCGACGTGGCACAGACTGGCCATGCGCGCCGAAGTTGGGCGTCTGTATCGCACAGCTGAGCAAGGGTAACAAGAATAGCCGCAAACGTCATGGGGTAGTAAGGATTCATACGCGACTCTCTTGATCTGTGATGGCTTCGAAGCGGAGGCACTGAGTGCAGCTCGTTAATGGAACGGGCGAATGGGAGGATAAGCCATCGGTGTGCGATTGGTGCGACGAGAGTGCAGGTGTGATCGATAGCATGCTACTAGCATCAGTTTTCCCACACTTGAGGGTGTTTTCTGGAGTTTCTGGATCCATCACATGCGCCATCACAGTCGCTGGTTACGTTGGCGCCTGGTTCCAACGTAGTCCGTGATGCAAGACTGGATGGTCGCACGGCATCGCTCTCTGGAAGGGCACTCGCTCATGCAAAGGCCTGCAGACGTCATGATTGCGTCATCAGATACGTGTCGACAGCTTGGCTTGTGAACGCACGCGATTTACGGCATCTGCGATGCGACGGCTTGTGCGAAAACCAGTGGGTCATTGGTAACTGACGCACCCGCAGCTGAAGATGCCGAGGCATCGGCAGGCAGCGGACGTCGATCCGCTTGGGACCAAAATGATCTACGTTGCTGACCTGACGTGATCCATGTTAATGCAACGTTGTGCGTGAGTGGCGTTTGCTAGTGCAGGTACACATGCGCTCGCGGAAGTCTCGGACATGAGTGACGACGAGAGACACTCGCAGACTCCACCACTGACTTTGCTCATCCGCTGGAATACACACATGCTGTAAATAGTACTGTATACATACGCTTCCAAACTTTGAGCCAAGCTTCCACGACCTGGTCCACCGATTGAGCGTGCAAGCCGACACGCATGGCGGATGCATGTCCCCTTCGCGAGCGTTCCGCACATCACACAGTATGCAAACATGAGCCAAACATTACAGTGCCACGGAAAGTAGATTTGCAGGCCGGCGTGTGCATCAGAGGTGTCACTGGGCAGGAGCCTGGAAGCACTTTGGCAAGATGCATTGCCTATGCTTGCAATTGAGTGATACGGCGAACACCGCACATGCATCCAGGCGCCAGTCAGGTTCTCAATCAACCACATGTATAGGTATGTTAGTGTGATTCCGAGGAATCTTTGTTTGTGGCTCTCCATTCTACGGTCTGGCAGGGCGTGCGGAAGGTAGGTGGTCGGCATGAATGTCCGACGTCATTCAGCATCTGCGTACCCAGACACCAAATTCAGCAGCCCCGCCATATTCACGAAGGCCATTGCATTTATATGCCTGCTGTGAGCTTGGTTCCATTCCTTTCTGCAGCGACCTTCTGCACTCAACGATGGGCATCTCCCCTTGAGTACACACATAAGCTGCATGCACACCGCCCGTAGGACCGTCATGTCGTCAGTCCTACAAGGTTGCTCTGGCATGCAAGGCTCGTCCCTCTGTAACTTCCAGAGGCGCGCATACCGACCGCGGCGCTTGGGCGCAAGAGCACAGTGCTTGTCCGAGAGCCCGGACGATCGTGCAGTGGCCACTGAGTTCCTTGAGCCTTCCGCAGACGATGTGAAACGATATTCTTCCATTAAGCGATGGATTGCGTTTTCGGATCTTCATGTTCACCAACGTTTCAGTCCGTACTGGCTAGACAGCTTACACGCCGTGAGCAAGATCGCAACGGAGCACAACGCAGGCTGCATATTCTTGGTGCGCAATGGGCAAACTGTTGACAATGCTGCTCCCGAGTGCTTCTTCGTGTTGACTTTGTTCGTTGTTGGCCATCACGCTGAAGCCTCGACCACTGCAAGCGCCACTCCCAACGCCTGCCTTGACACCTGTTCCACAAGCAGGGAGACTTCTGGGATGCTCGAGAAAACGTTCCACACCGCCTCCTTCGACAAGTGGAGGAGGTTTTGCGTGACTGGAGGCACCCCACCATCAGCATCACTGGCAACCATGACCAGGCATCCCTTTCGGGAGCCGAGCACAACATGGGCATCCTGGAAACGCTGTGCCCTCAGTGGAGAGTCATCTCCTCGCCTACACTACTGAACAATGCTGCCTGGATCCCTTACCGGTGCGCTCTGCAACTCTCCAGAGCCTCGTACATGCCTGTTCCACACCCAGTGTACCTTTTCCCCGTACACAAACACCCACACCGAATGCCATCTCTGAGACCATGTCCCGACCAGGCCCAGCCCACAGAACGAGCACGGATGCAGGGCTGACAGGGCAAGCCTGCGGCAGCTGCTTGCAGCAGCAAGAGAGCTGCCACAGGCACCATCGGCTATGTTTGTGCATGCTGACATCTCCGGAGCCCGCTTCAACACCAGTCAGCAGGCACACGCCGGTGTCGGCCAGGATGCGTTCCCGGTGGACATCCCCACCTATAGTGGCCACTACCACCTTCCGCAGACAGTTCCCAACACCGGCATCACATACATCGGCTCTCCATTCCAGCGTCCGCCCCATGCCTCCTTCCAACACTGTGCTGGTTACCTCTTGTGGCACCAGAGCACTGTCAACGTCCTTGTAGGATATGGCGAGTAAGTGTCACACGTACATTTACATTTACCTGAGCCTCAGGCACACCCCTCACCAGAGGCATCCATCATTCGTCCTCCCTCCTCCATGCTGCTTTACATCGCTGCATGCAGCTTCCCCTGTGCTCTCGCTGCAGCTTGGCGACGTCCCGCTGTCTCCAGTGCTGCCACACTTCATACCCGCACCGAGCAGACGAGCACCTCCCAAACGCACGTAGCACCTGCGCACTGTTTCCCACAGAACTGTGTCATTCTCTTCCGTACCACGTGTTCACGAAGGTCTCTGCGCCCGGGGGTTGCACATCGTCTCGAGCAAGCCCGCGAGCAACCGGCATTCCCGTCGCAACCCCTGGCCCCACCGACCTCGTGCCAGCAAGCCCCGCGAGCGTAGCCCCACCGAGCGCCACCCACGCAGGATCTCCCACCAACGCAGGATGTGCCGTGACGCTCCAAAAGCCAGTGTAGAACCCGTTGGGCGTCCGGGACCGCTCAGTGGCAGCAGGGGACATGCGGTCCTCTGGGTCTAGTGGCAGCACATTGCCCTCGGAAATCAGCCCTCTGCACAGCAGCGGCTGCGCGTTTGCAGCGCGTGGCCCTTTGATTGTTCGTGGCCTGGCGTTGTATGTATGATTACATTGCCGTATCTGTGAGGACGTTGTCAGCACGGGTGCGTCCGTGCGCTGCCCCACATCGGTGCACAGCAGCAGCCGGCAGGGTGTGTTGTGGACAGAGTGTGCTGTGCTGCAGTGAACTTTGGCGAGGCGGGCGAGGCGAAGCGGGTGCTCCTCCTCGACGAGCGCTTCCAGAAGCTGCAGTCCATTCCGCTGTCCGCTGGCCCGCGGCACCACACGCTCTCATGGGACAGCCGCCACGAGTGGCTGCCCGGGTGCGCCCGCCGGTTCGGCAGGCGCAGCATCGTACGGCTGACCGCGCCGGCCTCGGAGCAGGCTGAGGTGGCCAAGGCGCGAGATGCCCTTGTGGCGACAGGTGCGCCGTGGCCTCTCGAACGTACACCCCTCTCGAACGTACACCCCTCTCGAACGTACACCCCTCTCGAACGTACACCCCTCTCGAACGTACACGTTCTCGGTGGGGCGCACCGGAGCGGCCGACTCTGTGGGCCTGGCTCTGCGTACGTCGCAGTGGTGATGCATGGCCCATGCGTAGTGCTTACCGCAACTCGGTTGAACCAGATCTACATACACCGCCGTGGCGATCGACTGCAGGCACGATGCACGGCCTACCCGCATGGAGCCACCACCGTCTTGGGCGCTGGCGTTCTTCAACAGGGAACATGTGTGTGGGCGTATGTGAGGGATCAGTAGCCGGGGGCACGTGCGCAGGATGCGGTGACGGAGCCCTCCCCACTTGAAAGCCCCACAACGTTGCGGCCCTGCCTCTGAACTCTCACGATCTTATTCCGCCACTGTACATTGCCCCTCAGGTCAGCATGGACGCGGCGCGGCAAGCTCCGCCGTGTTGGCAGCACAAGTCATCATGGGTCTGTGTTCATCAAGGGTTTCGCTAGCTACCCCGATTGCTGCCTGCTTGCTGATTGACAGCAGTCAGGTGCAACTGTTGATGGTCGGCGCATGCCACATCGATCGCAAGGGGTGACACTTGAGCAGGGCTGGAGAGCGCCGTCTCCGTGTGCGGCTGGAGCAGGGCTGGAGAGCGTCAGGCCGCACGGAGACGGCGCCGGTGGGTGCAGGTGCCAAGGTGTCCGTCATCCTCGAGCAGCCGCAGCTCGCTCGCCTGCAGCCGCGGCCTGCCGCCGCGGCCGCCAGCGAAGGAGCCGCCGAGGGGCCGCCGCCGGCGGTGCCCCCGCCCGCGCCGACGGCCACGCCCGCGGCAACGCTGCTCGCGTTCCTGGACCACCGCGAGCGTCAAACCGCGGCCGGCCTCGCCGAGTCGGGGGACCCGGCGACGTCATCCGGTGCGGCACCACCCCCAGGGTTTGCGCACCGCCTGCCACCCCCCCCCTGTGCGGGCCCTCTCCGACTAGCTCCACAGCGGGCCCGATTTGAAACCCTAATGAGCGCACCCTGTGAGCGATGTAAACGGCCGCCGTCCGCCTGGGCGCGTCCTGCGAGGTGCCCCTCGGGTTCCGCTCAAGTCCATCGCTCAAGTCCGCGTCCTTGCCGGCGGTGTCCACGTGTCCCTGCGGCCCAGATGAGCATTGCGCGGTGGCTGGCAGCGCACTGGCGTAACTGATGGCTCCAGAATGTGCGGCAGTGTGTGCGTGTTGCCATCAGTTGTGAGGCAGTACGTCGGGTGCTAGATGTACAGACTTGTGGGATATATCAGCTACATGACCGTTTGGTGATGCGGGTGGCAGCACGCAGGCCAGCGGTCGCTACAGCGGCAGGTGCGGGAGGAGGCGCTGCGGCGGCTGCGCGAGTGCCAAGACGGCCGTGGCCAAGGCGGCGACAGCGCCGCGCCGGCGGTGCGGACGGCCCGGCACACCGCGTCGGTTCGACTCGACGATGTCTCCGTGGAGGGCTTCCGATGCTTCGGGCCGGAGGCCGCGACGTTCAGCTTCCGCGAGGCCGGCGTCGTCGCGCTCACGGGCCGCAACGACATGGACACCGGTGCGGCAGCTCCCCCTGATGCTGTCACTTCAATCTGCATGCAGGGGGGAGGGCGTACGGGGAAGCGGGCGCGCAGAATCTGGTCGTTCTCATCAATGTACCCTGATCGCGGCGTGACCGGAAACCCTGTCCGTTGCTCGAGGTGGATCCCTGAGCGAGGCCCATCGCCGCCGCACATGCGCTGTGGAACGCGTCATGCATGCAGACACACAGCGGGGGCCACAGTGAGCGCATGCATGCGCACGAGCCATGAGCATGCCGCGCCACGGCCGGTGCGGGGGCTGCGCCGCGACCGCGGGGTGCGCAGCCGGCGCCGCAGCTGCGTGTTGATCGGTACATGCGTACAGCACCGGCGCGGTGCCATGCATGCCGGGGATTACGGCAGAAAACGGCACAAGACGAGACCAAGGGCTCTCGTGACGTGTGTGCCGCCTCGTCAGCGCTCCTGCAAGCGTGGGGTGTGGCAGGGGGGCACAGTGGCTGCAAGCCGCCTCATGCGTGCAGGCTCGCTGTCGAATGGGGCCGGGAAGACGGCCCTCGCAAGCGCCGCGATCTGGGCGCTGGCGGGGTCGCTGTCCGGCTGGCTCGGCGACTCGGGGCGGCTCGGGCTGGCGCGTGGCGACGTGATCAACCACAGCGCGGCCGTGAAACGGGCCCGGGTGCGGCTCTGCGGCGCCGTCGGCGGCCGGCCCTTCACGATCGAGCGCACCGCCACGAAGCACAAAGGTCCGCCGCCCGCTTGCCCTGACCCCGCGTGACCGCACCACCTGCATCGCCGCTGCCCTCTTCATGAGACGCCCGTGTTCCACATGCATGGGCCAGGGGTTGCTCCACCTCGACTCATGGAGCTGCTGCACCAGGCTGCTCCGGGGTAACTGCACGGCCTGGCCTGCCAGGCTGAGCTGAAGAGTGCTGATCTGAAGAGTGCTGGGCAAACATGATGAGTACATCTGAAAGTGTGTGTCTGGAGATGCTGGGAAACGCAAGGTGTGACGCGTGACACGTGCATTGCACTCCTCGTGGCAAGGGTTGAGGTCGGCGCAGGCACGCTTGTGTTTGAGGTGGACGGGGAGGACAGGACGGCGGCGACCCTCAAAGCCACACAGGCGGCCATCGACAGCGTGCTGTCCCCCGACCTCCCGCGTGTGCTCTTCCACAGCCAAGCCACCGTCATGGGCCTCCTCGAGGCTCCAGATGCCAAGTTCAAGGAGGCCCTGGCGCCGATCGTGGACCTCTCCTTGTGGCAGGCACGCCCCATACCCTCCTGAACGCACTGGAATGCATGACGTGCCAGGCACCCTCCTCACGCACCACCTGCCAGTGTCTGTGGCTTGCGTGACTGTTTTGACACAGTCCGCTGCGCTCTTCACGACGAGGTGTCGAACGCGCCTGATTCGCATGCCAAGCGGATCGAAGAGGGTTTTAACCGGCCGGACCGGACGATTCAGGTGATGTGCCATCGGAGCGATGCTCGAGTCCTGTCGATACTGCATCTCTTTCCTCGGGGACTTCAGTGTGTTTGGCTTGCCTGTGGGCAGGTGGATGCAGGTGCTCATGTGCGTGTTGTGGCGCTGATGTCCCCTCAAAGGCCACGCTGTATGATCCCACATCTACTTCTTCAGGGCGTGGGTGTTAAGGGAGGAGATCGGACGGTGCGAGGCTGTTGCAGGCGTGCGAGGACCACGTCAAGGCGCTTGCAAAGGAGACAAAGAGCGAATGCGACCGGACGGAGACGTCTGTGCGCCACACCCGAGACGCAGCGGCAACGGCCACGGCTGGCGCTGAGGACGCTGCGGCCACCCGCGACACGGCCGCGTGCACCGCGCGCGCCGCCACTGCTGCGGCGGCAGCCGCGGCCAAGACGGCCGCGGC
>JAUMHO010001503.1:0-18413 GCA_032360965.1 Ulva armoricana
CGTGCAGTGACCCCTGCCTGTCGACGGTTTATCCAGTTCCGGTTCTGGCCTATGGGCCTCGATCCTGGTTCACAACATGATGCAGCTACACGAATAATACTGCTTAGTCTGCCAAAGTATGATCAGCAGTATGTTGTAGGAACAATGTATCTGCATGAGGCCTGGGAGATGCTGTTAGTGAAATATATGACATCCATAGATGCAGAGAAACGTGACTTGTTCCAGCGATTTGATAAGTTGACCCAGCATGGCAAAACCATGGAGCAGCACGTCAATGGCTGCATGACAGTGCGTAACCAATTGATTGCTTTAGGTGAGTCCATCAGTGATGGGCACTTTAGGACATGGCTGGTGGAGGTGGACCAGGAGTGTGCTCACTTGCGCGCTTCACTGGCCGACAAGCCCGTCCCAGAGATCATCGCTGGTCTGACTGACCATTATCGCGACATTCAGTCCGTCAACCAGCAGCAGCGGCGCCACTTCCACGGAAGGGGACACCGCCAGCGCCATGGATCTCGCGGTCCAGGTGCAACCCCAGCACCGGGAGCTGCGGTCATGGCCGCAGTGAGCGGGGCTGCGGGGGGCGACAGAGCGTGCTACGAGTGTGGCAAGACCGGGCACATCCATGAGGACTGCCCGGAGCTGCATGCTGAGGTCAGGAGCTATCTGAAGAAGCAGACCAGTAAGGGAGGCCGTCGCCGAGGACATGGCCACGGCAAGGGGCGGGGGCCAGTGATCGCGGCAGTGGGTATGTCCCACTTGCAGCATATGGTAGACACACTCCCAGGTACTGACTCCGTGTTCCTGCCCCATAATTGGTTGGTTGACAGTGGGTCCGATTTAAATGTCTATTTTAATCCCGACATGTTCTGCGCCATGACTGCTCCCAACATAGATGAGTGCACGCCTGTGGACAGTAGTCCTCTCGAGATCAGAGGCAAGGGAATAGTCCGTATGTGTCTAGGCGAAATGGTAGACCACAATGGCGTAAAAAATCCCATAGATCTAGAACTGGAAGATGTGTATTATGTGCCTGACTGTCCCACTAACCTCATGTCCACCACGGCGCTCATCCATCAAAACAACTCGCTGTACACGGGCCCCAAGGGGAACGAGTTGTGCATGCCAGGTTTCGCCACACAGTCAAACTGCACTCGGAAAGGTAGTACGCAGCAGAGCGATTTCCATGGAAAGCCTGTGCTAGTGTTCCACCTTGGGCACGGTCGACCGGTGCTGCGCGTGACTGGTGTAGACAGCGGTGTCAAATGGATGCGCGAGCAGGACGCACTACGCAATGACGCACAATGGGGACAGTTAGCACACATAATACGGGATAAGTCTGCCCATTACACGTCACCAGCATTCCTGGCGCACATGATGTTTAGTCACTGTGGTGACCATGCGATATCCCTCATGGCTAGGGCCGAGTCGTTATTCGGTCTTGACCTCACGTCTGATGTGAAAGGGCAGAAGAAGCTCTACCACGGCTGTCTTACGGGGGGGCTTGTTCCACGCAACCAGGGGATGCACCCGGGCAAACTGGTCGAACGGGTGTTCAGGCCTGGTGAGTCGCTTCATGCTGATTTGACTGGTGAGATCAGGCAAATATATGGGCATTGGTATAGCCAACTACATGATGGTTGTCGTTGCTGAGTTCTCTAAGTTCACATGGGTTTTTCCGCTGCAAAAGAAATCGCAAGAAGCGCGGTTGTTAGCTTTCCTAGTTCAGCGTATACAAGCTCAAATCAGACGTGAGGGGGGAGCCAGGTGTTCGGTTCTTGAATACAGACAAGGGGTGTGACTTTAAGTCGCATTCACTCCAGCAGTTTTGTAATTGGAAGGGTATTATTCATACTTTCACAGATAGTGCGCAGCATGAATCGAATGGTCCGGTAGAGCGCAAAATAGGTTTGCTGGGGGAGTCTGTGCGTGCTGCGATGACAGGGGCTGAACAACCTGCACCTCTGTGGCCAGAGGCGTACATGGCTATGTGCCTTACGCAGAATCTGACGCGCTGTAGTGCATTAGAAAGAGAAAAAAGGGAAAAAAGGGAAAAAGCGCATGCATGTACAAGCACAAACGGAGTTTGAGGCCGGGCAAAGAAACAAGCAGGCCGGAGAGGGGAGCGGGTGTTCAGAACAGGGGGAGACAGGGGGGTTGAAGAAGAAGCGGGCTGAAGGCGAAGAATTTCTTGTCCCTGACACGCCGGTTCGGGATATGATCCCTTACCTGATATGTTATCGTTATACATCAGATGAGAAGTTCAAGGATCTGATGAAGCAGCTTCAATCGTGGGGGGTGCCTTGTCTGGCATAACCCAGGCGCGATTACATGCGTCACCAGGAGAGCAGGGCAGTGGACGGGTTCTACATGGGGTCGGGATCAAGCACCAGCATGGTCAGGGTGTTTATACGCAAAAAGGGGTATGGGATGATACGGCAGTATCGGCATGTGGTATTTGCACACGCGCTTGTGCAGAGGCATGCAATCTTGATGCATGTTGACCAGTGGCATGGAAGTCCTCCCGTTGCGATGGGAGTTTATGATTACAGCGATCAAGAACTTCCAGAGTCGGACTTGAAGATGATGCCGCCGAACGACGCAGACCAGCAGCCGCACTCTGACGAGCCTTTCATGGAGGATTTCTGCAATGGATGTCGTACTATCAGCCATAGCTGATACACCCGAAGTAGATTCAGTTCAAGATGCTGTGGGATCCCCTACTGCATTCACCTGCTGTCTAGGGACCTCATTCTCATCTCCACTGCATGCATTGCCATAGCAACCACGCTCCACAGCATTTACGGCAGGTACTAAGCGCTTGCGAATCAAAGGATTGCTGCGTAACGGTGCTGGTGGAACCCTTACCTCTTGTGGTGGATCCAGACCTTCTCCCGCTTCGCCTGTGTCGGAATTGGGTTGTGCTGCTCCCCCGGAGCCAGACCCCATTCCCTACCGCCTCGTAACCTGCTGCCCCATGAGCTCTACCC
Source organism: Ulva armoricana (assembly GCA_032360965.1). NCBI lineage: Eukaryota > Viridiplantae > Chlorophyta > Ulvophyceae > Ulvales > Ulvaceae > Ulva > Ulva armoricana. The sequence continues at coordinate 2,991 of JAUMHO010001503.1, forward strand.
CCTCCGCCATAGCAGAGGTTGACACATCCCCAGACCCTCGCAGTAGAGTAGCTGAGTCTGTAGCGGCAGGAATGGGAGATGGGGCTTCCTCACGTCGCCGCAGTATCCGAGTGGCCGGTGCGAACCGTGCTCTACTTGGTGGCGGTTGCTGGGACGGTAAGACTGGTATGGCATCTTACACATGTACGTCTTCAGCCTGGGTCAATACGACTTCTGTCTTGTCCCGATGATGCCTTGTCTGATCGTGCACTACTACCGTCGTTGTAGCTGTGTGCCCAAACTCACTGTAGCGATCGTCTCTAGGCACATCCGACCCCCATAGAGGTGGACTGCCTAAGATCTCACTGTGGAATAACTCGTTCATGTGAGCTGTAGCACTGTGTGCCACATCTTCGGTCGATCTGTTCCTGTCCCTGGTGACAAGTACTCATAGCCCAGTGCCTGTGGCGATGTCGGGGTTGAGGCTGGAGCTGGCTCCATCTCTCTGTGGAAACGAATGACTGGCAAATGGATTGCCAGGTCATTGTGCCTGTGCCCCAAGCTGGAGTGCTCCCCCTGGTCCCATGGGACGTTGTCACCCCTGACTGCCACTGCTGTACCCGTCGGATCAGGTGGTGCCGCACGGACCGAGTCGAACAGAGCCAAACCCTGCAGCTCCTCCATGAAGGGCTGGTCAGAGTAGGGCTGCTGATCGGACTTGTCCGGTGGCAACATCTTCAAACTTGATGCTAGAAGTTCTTGATCGTTGCAGCCATAAATTCCCCTTGCGACGAGAGGACTTTCACGCCGCTGATCTTATTGCATTAGAATTGCATGCCGCTAAATCAGTGCTTGTGGAAAAACCACATGCCTATACTGTCTCACTGTCCCATACCCCTTCTTACGAACGAACACCCTGATCATGCTGGTACTCGACCCCAATCTCATGTAGAACCCATCTACCGCCCTGCTTTCCTGGTGGCGCATATGATCGTGCCTGAGGTATGCCATGCACGGCACGCCCCACGGTTGAAGCTGTTTCACCATGTCTCTGTACTTTTCATCTAGCGTGTCTCGATAACATAGCAGATAAGGGATCATATCCCGAACCGGCATGTCAGGGACAGCTGGACCTTCGGCTTCATCTCACTTCGTCTTCACCCCCCTGGTCTCCCCCTGTTTTGCGCCCCCACTCTCTGCTCCGGCCTGCTGGTTCTTTTGCCCGGCCTCTAAATCTGTACGAGCTTGCGCACGCATACACCGCTTACCCTCTCTCTCTAATGCACTACTGGGCGTCAGATTCTGCGTGTGGCACAAAGCCATGTACGCCTCTGGCCACAGGTGTGCAGGCAGGTCAGCACCAGTCATCGCAGCGCGCACAGATTCTCATAACAAACCTATCTTGCGCTCGACCAGGCCATTGGACTCATGCTGTGCAGTATCTGTGATGGTATGTATGATACCCTTCAAATCACGGAACTGCTGGAGAGAATGCGATGAAAATTCCCCCCCTTTATCTGTATGCAGCAAGCGAACCCCTGGCTCCCCCGCACGTCTGATCTGAGCGTGTATACGTTGAACTAACAGTGCCATCAACCGCGCTGCTTGCGATTTCTTTTGCAGCGGAAAAACCCACGTGAACTTGGAGAACTCATCTATCACAACCATCATATAATTGGCTCGACCAATGCCCATAGGCCTGATCTCACCAGTCAAATCTGCATGCAGCGACTCACCCGGTCTGAGCACCCGCTCAACCAGCTTGCCCTTGTGCATGCCTTGGTTGCGTGGCACCATTCCCCCCATGTGGCAGCCGTGGCACAGCTTTTTCTGCCCTGTGATATCAGACGTGAGGTTAAGGCCGAACAATGGCTCGGCCTTGGCCATGAGTGACAGTGTGTGGTCACCGCAATGACTAAAGAGCATGTGCGCCAGGAACTCTGGCGACGCGTACTCTATGGACTTGTCCCGTGCTATATGCGCTATCTGCCCCCACTGCGAGTCATTTCGCAATTCATCCTGCTCACGCATCCACGTCACCCCACTGTCAACGCCAGTCGCCCGCAGCACAGGTCTCCCATGACCCAGGTGGAACACCATCACAAGATTTCCATGGAAATCGCTCTGCTGTGTAATTCCCTCCCGAGTACAATTAGACTGTGTGGCGAAACCCGGCATGTACAGCTCGTTCCCCCTAGGGCCCGTGTACAGCGAGACGTTCTGGTGACTCAATGCAGTTGTGGACATCAGGTTGATAGGGCAGTCGGGCACATAGTACACATCCTCGAGCTCTAAGTCTTTCGGATGCCTGATGCCATTGTGATCGACCATCTCGCCTAAGCACATTCTAATGATACCTTTCCCACGTATCTCTAAAGGGTTGCTACCCACTGGCGTGCACTCGTCTATTTCAGGAGTGTTGCGATCCAGGATCGTGGCCCATAGGCCAGACTGGATGTGGATACACCGGACAGGCAGGGATACAGCACGGTCATACCTGACTGGGTCGGTCGGTATACTTCTACCACGAGCGGATGTTAGACTTCTGTTGAATGCAATTCTTAGTCAGAAAGAGTGGTTACAGCATATCGACCTTCGCTTATATCACTACACACTTCGGTCAATCATGCCTGCGATCCTAACAGATCAATCACTGAGATCTCCCCGGATCTCCTCAGTGTCCCTGTCAGCGACCCCTGGATGCACCCCATGCATGGCCATAGCCTAACATGTGTACAACCTGGACTGACTGCTGAGTCAGCTTGCATGTCATGCATGCATCACTGCGCTGTGTCACAACAAGGAGTGGTCATTGCACAGAACATATCAGGGTTAAAGAAGACATTCAAATCCGACCCGCTATCTACTAACCAGTTGTGGGGCAAGAACACAGAGTTAGCACCTAGAAGTGTGTCTACCATATGCTGCAAGTGGGGCATACCCACTGCCGCGATCACTGGCCTCCGGCCCCTGCCGCGGCCTCGCCCACGGCCACGGCCTCCGTTGCCGGTCTGTTTCTTCAGGTAGTTCCTGACCTCAGCATGCAGCTCTGGGCAGTCGTCACGGATGTGCCCGGTCTTGCCACACTCGTAGCACGCCCTGTCTCCCCCGGCAGCCCCACTCACTGCAGCCATGACTGCAGCTTGCGGTGCTGGGGGTGCGCCTGGACCGCGAGATCCATGGCACAGGCGATGTCCCCTTCCGAGGAACAGGCGCCACTGCTGCTGGTTGATTGACTGAATGTAGCGATAGTGGTCAGTGAGACGATGAAATCTGGGACGGGCTTGTCGGCCAGTGAAGCGCGCAGGTGAGCACACTCCCGGTCTACCTCCAACAGCCGTGTCCTGAAATGCCCATCACTGACAAACTCACCTAAAGCCATCAGCTGGTTACGTACAGTCATGCAATCATTGACATGTTGCTCCAGAGTCTTGCCGTGTTGGCTCAACTTGTCAAAACGCTGGAACAAGTCACGCTTCTCAGCGTCTATTGATGGCATGTACTTCGCTAGTAGCATCTCCCAAGCTTCATGCAGATTCGTTGTGCCCAACACATACTGCGGGTCATGGTTGGGCAGGATAAGCAATATGATACGGCTAGCGGCATCATGGTTGACTGCTTCAGAAGGATACGGAGGACGCTGTAATACATGTATGATGTCATGCGATGCAGCCCAGATGTCTACCTTGCGCTTAAAGTCAGTCATAAAAGCGCTCGGTCTTATAATCCCACTTGGGCTGAATTCCTTTCTCTAGGCTGGTGGCAGCACCCGCATTCATACGCGACATCGCAGTGAATAAAGAATCAACATCTATAAGAGGGTATTGACTGTGTCGGCCCACCAGCACCTGTGGCAGCGTTCGCCATAGCGTTCGCAACCACAGTCTGGCTCCTCACTGTCGCCCTAGGCGGGTCACCGCCTGGAGGTTCACCTCGAGACTCAGCAACGTTCTGAGCAGCATCTGGGTTAGCGTTCGTGTTTGACATCCTGCAACAATGGCCATAGCCTTGCTACTGGTCTGGGAAAACATGGATCCTAACAATGCAACCGTATGCCATAGCAAGGTGCATAACCTTGATCATGCGGTTGATAATGCATTTGTCTACTGTTGTGCTTGCTGGATACAGTACGATCGCGTCGTCAAAGCGCGCAGCACAGACAGCAGACAATTCCCTGCACTCATCCTATCACGATATTATCCAATCCAATTTACATCACCGAAACCATGTTGTAAACCAAGACCGTGGCCCATAGGCCAGAACTGGTAGAAGTATACCGACCGACCCAGTTAGGTATGACCGTGCGGTTGTTGTGATACAGCCCAGTGCTGTATGCATGACATGCAAGCTGACTCAGCGGTCAATCCGGGTTGTGCACATGTTTGGCTATGGCCATGCATGAGGTACATCCAGGGGTCGCTGACAGGGACGCTGAGGAGATCCGAATAGATCTCGTGAGTGATCTCGTAGGATCTGCCGACGTGATTGACCGAAGTGTGTAGTGATATAAGCGAAGGTCAACATGCTGTAACTACTCTTTCTGACCCAGATCTGCATTCCACCCAAGTCTAACGTCCGTACGGGGGGTAGATGTATACCGGCTGCACTCGGGGTGGTATCACACAGCAGAGCGATTTTCATGGAAATCCTGTGCTTGTGTTCCATCTTGGGCATGGGAGACCGGTGCTGCGCGTGACTGGGGTAGACAGTGGTGTGACATGGATGCGTGAGCAGGATGCCCTGCGCAATGATGCGCAATGGGGACAGTTAGCACACATAGCACGGCCTGCTCATGCCAACTACACATCGCCAGAGTTCTTGGCACACATGCTGTTTAGTCACTGTGACGACCATGCATTATCTCTCATGGCTAGGGCCAAGTCTCTGTTTGGCCTTGACCTCACGTCTGATGTGAAAGGACAGAAAAAGCTCTGTCACGGGTGTCTGAGAGCAAGCTATGTTCCATGCAACCAAGGGAAGCACCAAGGCAAACTGGTTGAGCGAGTTGTCCGGCCTGGTGAACCTCTGCATGCTGATTTGACTGGTGAGATCAGGCCTATGGGCATTGGTCGAGCCAACTACATGATGGTTGTTGTGGATGAGTTTTCAAAATTCACATGGGTCTTTCCGCTGCAAAAGGAATCACAAGCAACACGACTGTTAGCTTTGCTAGTTCAGCGCATACAAGCCCAGATCAGACGTGAGCGGGAGCCAGGAGTAAGATTCCTGCATACAGACCAGGGAGGTGAGTTCGATTCAAATTCACCAGTTTTGTGATTGGAAGGGTATCATTCACACCTGCATAGATACTGCACAGCATGAGTCCAATGGTCTAGTAGAGCGCAAAATAGGCTTGCTTGGCGAGTCTGTGCGTGCTGCCATGGAAGGGGCTGACCTGCCTGCACATCTGTGGCCAGAGGCGTACATGGCTATGTGCCACACGCAGAATCTGACGCCCAGTAGTGCACTGGAACGAGAGGGGAAAAAGCGTTTGCATGTGCACGCGCAGCAGGATTTTGAGGCCGGGCAAAAGAAAACGCAGGCTGGAGAGGGGCGCAAGAGTGCAAAACAGGTGGAGACAGGGGGGTTAAAGAAGAAGCGAGCGGAAGCCAAAGAATTTGCTCTCCTTGACATGCCGGTTCGGGATATGATCCCTTACCTGCTATATAATCCTGACACAACGGATGAAAAGTTCCAGGATATGGTGAAGCAGCTTCAACCCCAGGGGGTGCCTTGTCTGGCGGGACGTGATCACATACGTCACCTGGAGAGCAGGTCGTTAAAGGGGTTCTACATGGGATTGGGATCAAGCACCAGCATGGTCAGGGTGTGTATACGCAAAAAGGGGTATGGGATGATACGGCAGTATCGGCGTGTGATATTTCCACACGCACTGGGACAACGCCATGCGATTCTGATGCATGTTGATGAGCGGCATGAAAGTTCTCTCGCCGCGAAGGGAGTTTATGACTGCAGCGATCAAGAACTTCCAGTGTCAGCCTTGGAGATGATGCCACCGAACAACGATGACCAGCAGCCTGAAGAGCCCTTCATGGAAGAGATCCAAGGGCTTGCTCTGTTTGACTCAGCTCGGGCGGCACCACCTGATCCGACTGGCACCGCAGTGGCAGTCAGAGGTGACAACGTTCCATGGGACCATGGGGAGCACCCTAGCTTAGGGCACAGACACAATGACCCGGCAAGTCGCTTGCCGGTCATCAGGTTCTACCGAGAGATTGAGCCAGCCCCGACCTCGCCCAAGGCACTTGACTATGAGCCAGTGCTGATCACCACAGACAGGAACAAGTCAACAGAAGATGTGGCACGGGGTGCTACAGGTCACATGTGTTGTGATACAGCCCAGTGCTGTATGCATGACATGCAAGCTGACTTGGCAGTCAGTCCAGGTTGTGCACATGCTTGGCTATGGCCATGCATGGGGTGCATTCAGGGTCGCTGACAGGGACGCTGAGGAGATCCTGGGAGATCTCGGTGATTGATCCGGTATGATCGTAGGCATGATTGACCGAAGTGTGTAGTGATATAAGCTGAGGTCGATATGCTGTAATCACTCTTTCTGACTAAGACTGCATTCAATCTCAAGTCTAAGACTAACTGTACGTGGTAGAAGTATACCGACAAACCCAGTCAGGTATGACCGTACTGTAACCCCTGCCTGTCCGGTATATCCTGTTCCGGTCTAGCCTATGGGCTACAATCCTGGTTCACAACAACATTCAGGAATACGCTCATGGCAGGTTGTTCGGGGATCGACCTCTATGGGGGTCTGATGTACCAGACAAAGACCGCTACAGCGAGTTCGGGCACAAAGCAACAAAACAAGTTGCAGTTCATGATCAAACGAGGCACCATCGGGACAAAACAGAAGTAGTGCTGACTGAAGCGGATGATGTACACGTGTTAGATGCGATACCTGCCCTACCGTCTAAACAACCACCGCCTAGACGGGCAAAGTTTGCACCGACCACTCGGGTGTTGCGGCATCGTCAGGAAGCCCCATCTCCCATTCCTGCCGCTATGGATTCAGCTAATCTACTGCGACGGTCTGGGGATGTGTCAACCTCCGCTATGGCGGAGGGGGAGGGACTGATGGGGCAGCTGGACACGAGGCTGGAGGAATTGGGGTCTGGCTCAGGGGGAGTAGCTCAGCCCAATTCCGACAAGGGCGAAGCGGGAGAAGGTCTGGATCCACCACGAGAGGTAAGGGTTCCAGCAGCACCGCTGCGCCACAATCCTTTGATTCGCAAGCGCTTAGTACCTGCCGTAAATGCTGTGGAGCGTGGTTGCTATGGCAACGCATGCAGTGGAGATGAGAACGAGCTCCCTAGACAGGAGGTGAATGCAGTTAGGGATTCCACAGCATCTTGCACTGAATCTGCATCGGGTGTGTCAGCTATGGCCGACAGTGCGACATCCAATGCAGAAACAGCGCAGGATCGGAAGGTGACTGGGGGTGGCAAGACTACCTGGCGTGAGTCTCGCCGCGTAGCTGCCTCCAAGAAGAAGGCAACCAAGGTTAGAGATGAACCAACCCTGAGACGGACTATGGCCTGCATCCACAGGGAGCGTGGGCTGGAAGCCATGCTGTATGAGTTGACCTCACTAAGCGAGCACGGAGTGTTTGAGCTCTGTGAGCTGCCTCGTGTCCACAAGCCAGTGGCTGGGAAACGGGTCCTTAAGATTAAGCGAGGCGCCCAGAATGAAATCGAGCGTTTCAAAGCGAGATATGTAGCAAATGGTTTTACCCAAGTGTATGGGATTGACATTTATGAGACATGGGCTCCAGTTGGGAGATATGCGACGTTGCGAGCATTGCTGTCGATCTGTGCAGTTGAGGATCTTGAGACAAAGCACATTGATGTCAAGCGTGCATTCCTGAATGACATACTGGAGGAAGAAGTGTATGTGGTACAACCGCCTGCATTGAATGATGGTTCTGGTCGTGTGTGGCGTTTAAAGAAAGCCCTGTATGGTTTGAAGCAGGCAGCTCGTGAGTGGCACAAGGTGCTAGCGAAATTGCTTTCAGAATTGGGTTTCAACAGATGTGCCAGAGACCCTGCATTGTACATCAGTTCTGTTGGTAGGTGCATCATCTTCCTATGGGTTGATGATCTGCTTATCTTCAGCACAAAGGAACAGATGAGTCCATTGGTAGACAAAATCTTGTCTAAGTTTGATGGTCGTGACTTAAAGGAGTTGAGTTATGTGCTTGGTATGGAGATCACTAGGGATCGCAAGGCACGTACTATCACCATCTGGCACAAGAAGATGATCACTGACCTGCTTGGCAAATTTGACGTGTCTGACTGCAAGCGTGCGCCAACTCCACTGGTACCCAAAGAAACGATCATGAGTCTTTCGGAGGATCCATCACAGGAAAAGGCAACAATCTCAGAACACAAGAGATTTATGCAAGCTGTGGGAAGCATCCAGTACATAGCTGTAGTGACGCGACCGGACTTGGCATTTGCTGCCCATGCCTTGGCCAGGCATATGGCAGGCAGTGCTAAGCGACACTAGTTGGCTATTCAGCATGTTATGAGATACCTGCAAGGGACCATAGATGTCTGCTTGACATTCAACGGCTCGGGAAAAAATAAAAGTGTGGTTGAAGTGTACTCTGATGCCGATTTCGCAAATGGTTTGAGTGTGAAGAGTGTTTCCGGTCTGGTGTTGAGGATGCATGGGAATTGTGTATTCTGGAGGTCTAAGAGACAAGACATCGTGGCTGGGGATACAACTGAAGCCGATGATTGCTATGAGCACTTCAGCTAACGAGCTGATGTGGGCCAAGCAGTTATGCACTAACTTAGTGTCAAGAGCCTACAACTCAAGGAATCAGTGTGCAGCAGTAGTTTAAACACGTACCTGGGCTGGATTAGCCCGGGGCGTAAAATAAACTCCCGAGACGCGTACGGAGTGCCGTTTTCGAGGCTGGTGAGCCTGGCACCGATTAAAACAAGCTACTGGTAAACAATACAAGAATACAGAGTGAGGTGTGAACGCAACAGTTGTGGACGTGCTGAATGGAAGGGGCCCCAAGTCAGCTCCCACAACCGTGAGTCTGCCAACCCCCAGCAGGCGCATATATTTATGCACCCAGGACCTCTCTGTGTAGCTGGCCTCGCCGAAAGATGCGATGGGATTGCGCCCAGTCGCATTAAGTGGGACAGGAATATTCCTGCAGGCGTAACGAGTGTGCCTTTGTGGCTGGCACGGGTGTAAAATCAGCGTGAGCATGCCGTGTACACAACTGTGACGGTGCTCTGATAACTCAGTTTGGGCGTAATCGCCTTCAAACCCACAAAAGTGGCATAATGAAATAGATCATATGCGATCTTGTGGGTGTTGGGCATAATTTTAAGGCGAGTATTACGGCGAAGCCGTGTATGCCAGTAATTAGAAGTGTCCTAGGGGCTGCGACTGACGTCTTGGGGAACTTGTACGGGAAGAGAGTTCATACTAGAACTCCTATCGAGTAGACGTAAGTACTTGGTAAATGTGAACTTGATCATACTGAGAGTTCGTAGTTAACTATATCTATGTCGTGCCACGTAGTGGTGTTCTAGCCATGCATGGGTCTGTGATTGTGCACAAGCGAATCAGCCGAGTGGCTGTGAGGGTATCTCACAACACTTAGGTCTCACAGCAGTGAAGCCTACACTCTGGGGGGACAACAAGAGCGCTTATTTGTTAGCTGCTAGCCCAATTTCAAGTGATCGGTCCAAACACATTCGTGTGAGGCACTTGAGGGTGAGAGAATTTGTAGAACTGGATGAAATGGTTGTGAAGTGGATTGGCACCAAGGACATGCTAGCCGATGGGTTCACCAAGGTGTTGCCTGGTCCAGCATTGTCTGAATTGAGGGAAAATCTACAACTTAGGATACCTAGTTGAGCTTGTGGGGGAGTGTTATGATACAGCCCAGTACTGTATGCATGACATGCAAGCTGACTCAGTGGTCAGTCCAGGTTTTGCACATGCTTGGCTATGGCCATGCATGGGGCGCATCCAGGGGTCGCTGACAGGGACGCTGGGGAGATCCGGATAGATCTCGTGAGTGAATTGGTAGGATCTGCAGACATGATTGACCGAATTGTGTAGTGATATAAGCGAAGGTCAACGTGCTGTAACTACTCTTTCTGACTAAGATCTGCATTCCACCCAAAGTCTAACATCCGTACGTGGTAGAAGTATACCGACCGACCCAGTCAAGTATGACCGTACGGTATCCCTGCCTGTCCGATACGTCCACGTCCGGTCTGGCCTATGGGCCACGATCCTGGATTACAACAGTGACATCCTAGAGATTCCGCTGCGCCAGGTCGAGGACGCGCTCAGGGCCATGTGTGACATGGTGGGTGTCACAGACCTCACAGACCATCAACAGGTGCAAGTGCAGCTCCCGCACCGGCACGGTGGTATAAGGTTGCGACACTTCAGCGAGGACGTCGCGACAGCTGCAAGTCTCTTATCAGCAGCCCTCGGTCACACAGCAATGGAAGGCGGATCCGACAAAGACTGCCTTTCAGGGGTGCGACGGAGGTCGAGTCACGCGAGTCTCTGAAACGGCTCCGCGAGGCATGGCCCTCTGTGCGAGGCCTCGCCGACAGCCCAGACTACCCGGGTGAGTGCGAACAGGATGGCAAGGCCTTGCTGTTGTGATCCAGGATCGTGGCCCATAGGCCAGACCGGACGTGGACATATCGGACAGGCTGGGATACCGCACGGTCATACCAGACTGGGTCGGTCGGTATACTTCTCTCATGTTGGGATGATTAGGTTTGGATTGAATGCAGTTCTTAGGCAGAAAAGAGTGGTTACAGCATATTGACCTGCGCTTATATCACTACACAGTTCGGTCAATCATATCAGCGATCCTATCAGATCAATCACTGAGATCTCCCCGGATGTCCTCAGCGTCCCTATCAGCGACCCCTGGATGCACACCATGCATGTTCATGGCCTAACATGTGTACAACCTGGACTGACGGCTGAGTCAGCATGCATGTCATGCATACAGCACTGCGCTGTATCACAACAAGAACTAGGACGGTCCTTCAAGGCTGGCATCTACTTATTTGATAACGTAGATGCTGTCTGAGACCCAGCATAGCACAGACGCAGGCGCAGGTCCCGGTAGCCACTTCCATAAGGCCACGGCGTGCAGACCGAGACTGCGTAATCCTGCTAGCCACCACCTTGCCTAGCTTCATACTTGCCAGTTTCATGTATATAACATTGCTTGGCTTGCATGAACGTAGTCATGACGACCATATTCATGACAATGGCTCTTGGCCAGACCAGGTCTGGCGGAGCTCACAGCTGAGGAGCTCTGCATCAGTGCGCACCTGCGCCTCGGTGAAGACCTCTTCGCGGGCCAGGGCGGATACTTTGCTTGCGTGTGCGGCCGATTAATGGCGGCACGCGGCACCCACTCACTCATCTGTAGTGCGCTGTGGCACACGGTGGTGGCCTGCCATGACAACATGGCCGAACCCTGGCTCCGGATCGCCGGCCGCGGCAGTATCGCGGCCACCCGTGAGCCTCATGTGAAATAGCTCCCGCAGCGGCTACATGCAGCTGGCCTCCCGGCCCTGCCTGCCCGCCCTCCGCCGGCCCCCTCCGGAGGTGGAAAATTTCCCGCGTGCGCAACATCCCCCGCCCCAGGAGACCCGTCTCCCACCCCCGCCTCTGCCGTGCCTTCAACCCTTCATGGCACCCAGGCTCCCTCTGCTCCTCCCCCTCCACTAGCTCCCGCGTCAGTCGCCACTGAATCTGCCGGCGTCACAGACCCCGCCGCTGCCGCGCTCGCCGCCGCAGTGCCCGCCGCTACTGCGTTCGCCGCCGTGGTGCCCGCCGCTGCCGCGTTCGCCGCCGCAGTGCCCGACGTAGCCGCAGCCACCGCAGCACCCGCCGACGCCGCTGCGGCCGCCGCCGCTGCTGCCGCCGCCGGTTCTTCAGCCGCCCCCGCACCCACGCATGCCCCCAACTGCGCCGATGCCGCTGCTGCTGCCGCACACACTACCGACACGACGTGTCTTCCGCCGCGCTCCCAGCGTGATCCACAGCGCGGTGATCTCCTCCTCTACTTTCCGGGACGCCCCGTGGTGGTGGATGTGTGCTTGACACACCCGCTCGCAGCATCGGCGGTTGTTGCTGCGGCGTGGGAGACTGGGGCATTTGCCCGGGCCAAGGATGCGTCCAAGCGGGAGAAGTACGGACGTACCGGCACAGGCGTGTGCCGTTTCGTCCCCTGTCCCATGAAACATATGGCCGTGTGGGCCCCCCAGCCTTTGCTCTCTTCAATGACATTGCAGAGTTTGCGGCCTCGACAGGCGCTGTCTCAAAAAACTCTTCATGAAGAATGCGATGCGTGACCTCTCCACCACGCTCTGCCGCGGCATCGCCAGGCAGGTCCTTGCTTCGGCGCCGCTGCGGGCGCGGCTTGATGGGCGGCTCGATGGGCGGCCGGTTCTACCTGGGCTGCCTGTTCCGACCGACGGCCTTGCGCTGTGAGTTGCCCCTCGCAAGGGGGCTGCTTCTCGCGCATGACTCTGCAAGGAATGGCCTTCATACCCACCTCCTCCGTGCCAAGCCGGTCCCCCCCCTCCCCCCCCCGTGCTGGACATCTCTACCTCCCCAGCCCCTCTCCTTCCTCTATTCGCCACCCCCCCTGCTGCCAGCTCTCCCAATCTCCACGATCCTGGTCTCTGATCTGCCCGAACCGGCGTTTGACCCCCTGTCACCCGCGCCCCAGCAAATTCTGTTCGCGGGTCCCCTGTGTTGTAACTCATAGGTGGGTTCTGGCCGCAGGCATCTGGAGCTGATCACATACACGCAGAGAGACAGCGCAGCATACCTTGCTTAGGGTAGTCGACAAGGCAGTGTGCAGTCAGACAGATCATGTGAGACTTAGTTGACGAAAGAGTAATTACAGTTAGTGGCTCATAGCTTATATGGCCTTGGCCGAATGCCACAGATACGCACACAATCAGGATGATAACTCATATCAGAGTAATGGCTTACGCAGATCTGCAGTGACCCTCCATGCATGCAGTAGTGGCCTGCAGCACCGCGGCCATGCATGCATGCCCGGCACTGTCGCCCTATTTCGACATCCTGGGGGAGAGGGTACCGCGTGCTCGACTTCGCCGTCATGGGTGGTTGCCCGTGACGTGCTTGTTTGGTGACGGTGGGGTGTGCATGCAAGGCTCTGGGGCGAACCAGATTCCTGGGCCGGCTCCGTTTGTGTCAGGGTGTTTCTGATTTGCAGGTGCTGCAATCTGGGCATTGTGCGTTGTTTGGCGAGTGGTTTTACTGTTTGGGTCTGGGTGTTTATGTAGGGCGTTCAGGTCAGTGGGTGGTTATGGGTGTGACGTCTGTTTAGAATGTGTGGTTGATCGGTTGTGTTGGTTGTTTAGTCGATTGCTTGGGTTGGCTTGTGATTTTACCCCTTGGCGCTGCTGGGACTTTGGGTTGATCTCCGTGTAACACTCATTTGCTCACATCAAGTGTGCTATCTACATTTGGACTACATGAAGCAATCGGCTCGATGATCATCCTCAGATACAGTGGCAATCTCCACTAGCAAACGAGCTTCCAACGAATAGAGACACTGTGCAATGGCGGCCAACCACTGGGAGGAGACCACTTTTCCGAGGTCCGGTGGGTCCCCTATAAGGGCCCTGTCATTGCGAACAGCGCCGTGGATGTCAAATAGGCGCTGTATGTCATGCTTCTGTAGAAGTTCCACAGAACCTTGAGGCTGCATTGTTGGAAGATGCCACGATGTGCCTCGAGGTTGGTGAATAAAAATGAGATACATGATCAGGCAATGTTTCCTTTGACTTCATTGGGCATGGGGTAGGTTTTGATCATGTGAAAACCGTCCCAAAGCAACATGTGAAGAAAGTCTGTCACGATTTGAAAACATATTCTTCTGGCATGTCTCATACAATCTTGGTGCATGGATGGCATGCCAAGACAAGCCATACTTCCTGTACAATACTTCCTGCATACCGCTTGCAATCTCCCAGCTGTTGTGAGATACCCTCACAGCCACTCGGCTGATGCACTTGTGCACAGTCACAGACCCATGCATGGCTAGAACACCACTACACGGCACGATGTATATATACTTAACTACGAACTCTCAATTATGATCAAGTTCACATTTACCAAGTACTTACTTCTACTCGATAGGAGTTCTGGTATGAACTCTCTTCCCATACACGTTCCATAAGACGTCAGTCGCAGCCCCTAGGACACTTGTAATTACTGGCATACACGGCTTCGCCTCAACTTAATGCCCCACACCCACAAGATCGCATATGATCTATTGCATTATGCCGCTTTTGTGGCTTTGAAGGCGATTACGCCCAAACTGAGTTATCAGAGCACCGTCACAGTAGTGTACACGGCATGCTCACGCTGATTTTACAGCCGTGCCAGCCACAAAGGCACACTCGTTACGCCTACAGGAATAATCCTGTCCTACTTAATGCGACTGGGCGCAATCCCATCGCATCTTTCGGCGAGGCCAGCTACACAGGGAGGTCCTGGGCGCCTAAATATATGCGCTTGCTGGGGGTTGGCAGACTCACGGTTGTGGGAGCTGACTTGGGGCGCCTTCCATTCAGCACATCCACAGTGATTGTGTTTACACCTCATTCTGTATTCCTGTCTTGTTTTCCAGCACCTTGTTTTAATCGACACGGAGCCAGCTGCAGTGCCGGGCATACCAGCCTCGAGCACGGCACTCTGTCTCGGGAGTTCACTCTACGCTCCGGGCTAGTCTAGCCCAGGTACGTGTTTTAACCACTGCTACACACTGATTACTCGACCTGTAGTCTCTTGACACCAGCCTTGAACAGTGTGAGGCATGGCAGTACTGCACCATTAGTGAGTGTATGACGGAGCCTGGGCTAGTTCTGAATAGAAGCTGATTTGTCTTTGTGAGGCTGACCTTCCAGTCATGCTGTCATGCATAACTGCGAGTGAGCAATGACGGCTGCCATTACACTCATTTGTAATTTTAACCTGGTAACAGCCTTCCACATGACACCACAGCCTGATTTGGCGAATACATCGTTGATGCAACCGGCCATTGGTCAAGGTACCTGCAACAACATAACGTCTGTGCAGCAATTCAACGTACGTGCATGCCGCATGGGGCTGAATGGACATCATGTTTCATTTCGACCGCTCAAACATATCCTGTGCAACCAGAGGGGGATGTGCACTCAGCCCCCTGGTGGTTTCAGTGTTAGCGCAGGCACCCGGGGCCTCCACTGACAAGTTTAGGACGTCAATAGGGCATGATAGGTTGGTTGAGGACGTCTACCACTACAAAGATGGAAACTACACCATGATGTACCTCAAAATATTCAACATTTGTGTTTTGACGTTCGATGTACATCA
>JAUMHO010001524.1:0-18390 GCA_032360965.1 Ulva armoricana
ATGCAAAACATCATGGCGATTTAAATTTTAAATTTAGAAAAAGGAATGAATATGGCGAGTTTAAATAGGGTTCACCTTATCGGGAATTTGGGTCAAGAACCAGAAGTACGTTATGCAACCAATGGTGATGCTGTGGTTAATCTTAGCCTTGCGACTACAAGCAAATGGAAAGATAAAGCAACTGGCAACATGAAAGAAGAAACAGAATGGCATAGGGTTAGCATATTTGGTAAGGCAGCCGAAGTTGCCGGACAATATTTGCATAAAGGTAGTGCCGTATATGTTGAAGGCAAAATTAAAAGCAAAAAATACACTGATAAGCAAGGCATCGAGCGCACTGCATTTGAAATAACCTGTGAAAATTTCCAAATGTTAGGCGGTAAAACATCGGCAGATAAACCAGTACCAAAACAAAATGCAAAGCCTGCGGATAACTATAACGAAAATATGGATGATCAGATACCTTTCTAATTTGACAACTTTACGAGGGAAAGCGGATGCTGTTCGGTAAAATTCCGACTAGTAAAAAAATAAGATGCATTTTCAGTGAAGCGAGTACCTCACCCATTCAATGCGAGGAAATATGAAACAGATAATAACGGATGATGATGTACAGAAAGCCCTTGATTATTTGCGTACCAATGCACCAAAAGCAGCACAGGCACGAGCAAATAAAGTGTACATGGAAGAATATCGAAAAGTTGTCAAAGCAGATTTGATTGTTAGATGCGTAAACATGACAATTTTAGAAAAAGAATCTTATGCTTACACTCATCAAAATTATAAAACACATTTGGAAGCCCTTAAAGATGCCGTATATCAAGACGAATTAAATCGTTGGGGCATGGTTGCAGCAACATCAACTATCGAAGCATGGCGCACTTATAACGCCAATAGACGAGGTGAAGGGAAACTACAATGACCGAAACATTTGAGGAACGTAAAGCAGAATGGGAAGATTACCACCGCCAAAATCCTGCGGTCTGGCAATACTTTCAAAAGTTTGCATTTGAAGCCATTGCCAAAAAGCGTAAAAAGATTAGTCATTGGTTGATTATCAACCGCATCCGTTGGGAAGTTTACATTGTGACCACAGGCGAAGAATTTAAAATCAGCAATAACTTTATCGCTTTCTATGCCCGCTTATGGCAAGAAACTTATCCTGCACATAAAGAATTATTCAACACTAAAAAAATGATAGGTGAACTATGAATCAAGAAGAATTTAAAAAAATGATTGAGGAAATCAAAGGATTTAGTGCCGCAGAAAAAAATCTATTGGTATCCAGTTATGAATTAGGATTTGTAGCGGGTTCAAAAGCAATGCGTGAATCTATGTGGGCAGACGAATTGCATTCCTATAATGCCATATCGGGAAGGAAATTTGATGCTTAATAAAATTTTAAGCAAAGAAGAAAAGCAAAGAATTTATGATGCCATGTTGATTCGAGCATGGCGCAAAGATGTAACAGTTGAAAGATTGCGATTGTGGTTAAGACCATACAATATTTGCATTATGGATAAAGATTTAATCCGCACAACTTCCTATATTCCGCAAAGAGTAGCAAGATTTATCGGCGTTCAATTAAAACCATTAAGTGATAAATTGTTTGATGGAAAACCTGAAGATGACATTAAAATATTAAATTGGTTAGGTAATAGCGGATTAAAATGTGAAGATACAAGTCGTTTAGGATTAAATGAAAGAAAATCTGCAATGTACGCAGTTAATAAAGAAAAAAAATTAAATGAATATTTAAGAAATAATTCATTAGAACAAAAATTAACAATGACACCAAGAACAACCATAAAAACAATTAGAAATAGGCATCGATAATGGAATGGATTAAATCAATATACGTTTTAAGCGGAATATTTTTTGGTATATCATTAACCGCAATAGGTTGTGCGGTTGCGATTGTTTATATTTTTAGGGATAAGTAATGCTTTATGAATTAGCTAGTACAAGCATGGAAGCATTTAGATATTGTACTAACTGCACAATGACACGCCCATCAATGAATGGTTATTGGAAGATAGCTGATAACCGTAAATCTAGGCGATGGGTGTGCAAAGCCTGTTATGACAAAAAGTTTAGGCAAACGCCCTAGTACCTTTTTTATCAATAATCAAAGCCTGTTTTCTTGGCGCAATGTCTTTGCCATTTGAAATGCTTACATGAGTCCAACCGCCACCGTTAATCGGGTCTGAGAATTCACGAATTACTTGGTCATAAGGCAAACCAGATTTGATTATTTCTCGTACCACTTGATCTGGTATCATGCCTTTAACTTTAATATCTGCGGCAGCCCCACGACAATGTTGTGAAGTTTTTTTTCCACCAACTGCCTCATTCGCTAATGGACTACGATAGGCAGAACTAATCTGAATTGGTTTACCTAATAGCTTTCGCACATCCTCTAAGAACAATGCCAAACGTCTAAGGTTCATCAATACTTCATTAGACGGTGTTTGGTCAATGTGATGCCTTGTTGCCGTTTCACTGGCAATCATTTCTTCTAGCGTGAAATTTTCAGATAGGTTCATTTTTTCAATGCTAATGCGTCTGATTTATCTTTGCTACCTTGTGAGCTACCAAAATAAAAACTGATAACTTGCGTTGCAGCACTGGTTAAAAAGCCCAAAGCATATATAACAATGTTCTCTTGTGAATCAGGAATGTTGATAAACATTAAAACGCCAACAAGCGCAAACGCCACACCTACAATGCCTAATGCAAGAATAGGCAAAACAAGTTTTTCAAGCCAATGTACATTAGCGTTTGTTGCTATAGCTAAATGTGCTGCTCTTGCATCGCCACGATCTTTTACCTCTTGCTCAAACATGAATTCTTCATGCTTCATAGCAGCTTCTTTTAATGACGATAGCTTTTCATCGGATAACTTACCGTCTGCATCGGGCGTTAATGTTATGCCTAATTTATCCTCAACATGGGCAACACCTTTATCCAGTACGGAATCAACAACCTTTTGCATACCTGCGCCTGCAAGCTGCGACAAAATTGGAACGAGTAGTGGCAACATATTATTTCTCCGATGTAAATTGTTCTTCACCTTTTCTAACCGTAACCTTGTCACCATCAACCTGTACAGACATTGGGTCACGATCTGCCATGCGATCTAGGCGATCAATCAATTGTTTCATAACTTCAAATTCTGGTCTTTCTTCTTTTGTATTAGAACCTGCAATGCTATTAAGCATAGAAATTAATGCAGTTAATGACGCACCAAGCAAGCCCATAACGGCAGCCATTTTGCCTTCATCTAATTGCAAACTAGCAAGAACACCAATGATGACGATTACAACAATTGCCGGAAGCCCAAATGTGCCAATGGCTTTGCCTGCTATTTCTTTTGCGGGTGATGCAGCATTAAGCCTAGCTAATTCCGTTTGTGCTTCTAACTTAATTTTTTGTAATTCAGCATCCATTAATAGCCCCCTTGATCTAGCATCCATATCATTGACAAAATAAAACCGTACAAAATTGCAGTTATAACTATTGCGCCTGTAACCGTATAACAAAAATCAATAATCTTTTGCCGCTTGCGCTTTGCCTTCATTTTCTCGGCAGCAATTTGCAATCTTTTTTCTGTTTCTGCCCTGCGCTTTGCTTCCGCTTTAGCTTCACGATCTGCCCGAAGTTTACTTAGGCGTAACCAAAAATCATCCCATAAACCCGCTTCATCAAATGTATAAATGAAGTGATGTTTTATATCGTCATAATATTGTTTTATTTGCCGATCAATTGTCATCATTTCCATGACATATTGGGCATCAGATATTGCGTCTGGCACTGGTTCGCCATTAGCAATTGCTTGATCTTGTATTTGCTTTGCTTCTTCTAGCTGTGTCCTAGCTGCTTCATATTTACCCGCACCAGAAAAAAACTTGCTTATAAATGGCATTGAATCTTTTAGCTGTTTGCCTGAATCAACGCACTCATTTATTTTATTAAAAGCATCTGTTGTTTCTTCTGCCGCAGATTTTACTGCTTTAATTATTGCACTTACGCCTTGCACAACCATTATGGTTGTCGATATTGGTTCGATCATAACGCACCATATTTGCTCCTAAGTTTCTATGGTGTCTTATATTATTTAACGACAAGCGTAATAAGCAGAATAATAATTGAGCCTGCCCCGCCAATTAAAATTGTTTCCAATCTTTTTAATCGAGCATTAACTCCACGCATTTCACGTTCTATGCCTTCATAACGGACACTGCAAATATCAATATGAGAATCAATCTTTGCATTCACTTCATTCACCGATGCCATAATATTACCTAAAGAATTTTCCGACCATCCAACAAACTACGGAATATCGTGTTCCTGAAATTATATCCTCTACACCATGCGGAATGAATGAAGGAAATACAATTACTGTACCTTTTTTCTGCAATGGGTAAACCTTTTCATGTCCTTGCATGAAATAAAATTTCCCACCTTCAAAGTCATCATTCAAAAATGCAAGAACTGTAAGTTTGCGGCAATCTTCCGCAGTTGGGTCTAGCAATGTATCCACATGGGTTGTATAGCGACCGCCTGCCGGATACTTTAAAAACTCTGCTTGATTAGCATGAGTAATATCAAACTTCCATGCTTGATTGTTTGCTGATAATCCTGCTGCCGCTAAC
Source organism: Ulva armoricana (assembly GCA_032360965.1). Classification (NCBI taxonomy): domain Eukaryota; kingdom Viridiplantae; phylum Chlorophyta; class Ulvophyceae; order Ulvales; family Ulvaceae; genus Ulva; species Ulva armoricana. The sequence goes on from JAUMHO010001524.1 coordinate 4,656, forward strand.
CTGCCGCCAATGTCTTTATATACTGGCAGCATAATACGTTCAACATTACGAATGTCAGTATTAATTGCGCCTGTGCCTTCACCTATAACAGGCGGTAGTTTTTCTATTGCATCTTGATCGTAGGTTGCAATTAATTTATTGCAAGCATCTTCCGTCAATATGTCTGTGTAAATCCACTGGTTTATTTCTTTTGATTCTTGCGGTATGTTTAATGATGGTCTTTTGTCAAACTTCCAATCAGCATATTTACCATTGGCATCTACGTAATGCAAAAACACTTGTGCTTGCCATTTGCCTTCAGTATATTTTTCACGCCAATGATGTTTAGTCATGCCATGATATAAAACGGCATCACCTACTTCCATATCAATTTTGCTTGCGTTTGTTTTGTCTGCATCGCCCATATAAATAGACCATACATCACCATCAAACCCAAGCGTAATGGTTGCGCTTATCTCGCATGATTCCCTGTCTGTATGAATAACCAATTCATCATTAGGCGCATAAAGTCTAGCGTAAGAATATGTAGGGTAAAGTTTGCGACCAGATGCCAATTCAAAATGTGGCAATAAATCCACCAACAATTTATCAAATATTGGCGCACCATGAACCGCTTCAGATAGTGGGCATTGATCGTCTTTTGCTGTCTGTTGTTGCTCAACCAATAATTTAAGTTGTTGCGTTAATTCAGCACATGAATCTTTGTGCAAAAAATCTTTTAAATGCAAATATTGGTCAACTTCAAATTGTCTTATCTTGTCGCACATTTAATATCCTATTCTATTATTTCTTCAACAATTGATTGTTGCGGTATTGGTCTGCATTGTTCTTGAATGTAATACCATTGGTCAGCTACGCAATCATCTTGGCAAGCAGTCCAAAACAAAGGTTGTGCAACTTCAAAAGATATTGATTCAACTTGGCAAATTCTTACACCTTCATTTCCTAAGTAATCGTAAACTTTTTCCATTGGAGATATTAAAGCCAACATTAGAAAAACTCCTCAATAATTACAACTCCCGGTGCGCCTGCCGTTGCGCCTTTTGGCGTGTTACCGGGAGTGCCGCCTGCGCCGCCACCACCGCCACCATAATTACCGCCACCACTACCCGCACCCGCAGGCACTCCACCACGACCGCCTGCGCCAAAAATAGAATTGCCACCAATACCGCCAGAAGTATTACCTGACGCACTACCTGCGCCACCGCCTGTAATATTAACTTGACCACCGCTTCCGCTACCACCACTACCGCTTGTTGCCCCTGAACCTGCACCCCCTGCTGTAGCACTTGCTATTGCACCAAATGAATTAGTGCCTGCCCCTGCGGAAATAGGTATTGCAGATGCAGGTAAAGCAGGCGCAAGAGCATAATAAATCGCTGCGCCGCCTGCGCCGCCACCACCGCAACCCGCAGAAGTTGCACCTTGTGAACCGCTATTCCCGCCTGCGCCAACTACAGTAACTTTAATAGATTTTAATGTTGCGGGCTTTGTGTATGAACTAGGTGACGTATAAGATGCTAATTGATAACCACCACCCGCACCCGCAGTTGCAACCGGACTAGAAATCCATGCAGAGCCACTCCATAGCAATACATCGTTTGTGGTTGTGCCTGCAAGCATAGTCACTTGTGATGTTCCTGCGCCAAGCAAAACTTTACCTGTGTCTAATGTTGCTCTGCCTGTGCCACCATTAGCAACCGCAGCACTATTAACTAATCCTGTGCTTGCATCAAGCTGCCCTGAAGTATTAACTTTATTGGCTAATTGCCCTAAATTAAATGCTTGCGTGATTTTGGGTTCCTACCTTTCTTAAATTGCAGAAATTAAGCTGCACCTGTTCTTGAGAATGTTTGTTGATTAAGTACATTAATATTTGAAGTTGGCGTTACCGCTAAAGTATAGCTTCCGCTTGCTGTTGTAAAATCTGTTCCCATAACTAATAAGCATCCATTATTGTATAACTCAAAAGCATTAACGTCATAGGAATAATTGTAAGAACTAACACCAATTGCTGTGTTAATTGTAGATAGCGCATTTAATCCCGCAGGCGTTCCCAAGTTACTAGGCGCAAATTGGAATATTTGCAAATCACCTGTAATGGTTGATGGGAAATTATTAATTGTATTAGAAACCAAATCATAATCTTGGTCATTTACAATCACACCATTTAAGAAAATAACTTCTGAGCCTGATACAAATTGCCATTCTGTAGGTGTATAAGTTGATGCACCTGATACCGTTGCGCTAAACCTTGAGAACGCAGGATAGCCTGCACCCGCAGCCCTATACCTATAAATAATAGCCCCTGCCGTTGCTGTAAATGTAGTGGTAAAAGTTATTTGGCTTGTCGCATAATTAACGGATGAAACAGTATATAAGGTTGGACTGCCAGTGTTAGCAAATGTTAATTGATCTCCTGCATTAATTAATTGATGCGTAAGATTGCTAAATGTCACAGTAGATGTGCCTGAACCACTTGAATATAATATGCCTAAATTTGCATAATAAATTGACATATTCTTTGGTCTAAATGACAAAATAGAAACCTGCTCACCTACTACGCAAGCAGTATTCATTGTTACATCGGTGCTTGTTTCTGTGTAATCGCTTGTTGGGTCTAGCAATAAACCGTTTCTAAATATCCAATCTTGACCAGTAATGTAACCTGCGCCCCTTGTTGCAGGCGTAAATACTGTTTGTCCTGCGGTTGCGGTAAATTCTTGGCTTGTGTAATTAAATTCGTCAGGAGAAACCAATCCAACCACACGACCGTAAATGTCAATCGTAATGTTTGAGCCGCTACCTGTAAATGTTGATGCACCACCAAAATCTAAGAATGGGAACAAGCCGCTAACCATTGTTCCGTCAGGATTGTTTGTGACTACAAGTTGACCACCACCTGTGGTTGTCGTTCCGCTTTTTGTTAGCTGCCCTGTTCTAAGGTCTAAATCAATATGATTATCTGTGCCTGATAAAGCCGACCAAGCCGAACTATCATAAGTTGACGTTGGCACAAATGCGCCAGTACCCGCAGCCTGTGATGCAGGAGCAGTACCAAAACTAAATGTGCGACCACCTCTGTTTGTATAAGCAAGAAAATAAACTGTGCCAAATGTAGGTTGTGCTAAATACCATGTGTAATCATTTGGATTAGAACTAAATGATTGATTAGTAGAATTAAATAAACCGTAATAAGATTTGCCTGTAGGTGATGCTGAAAGCCCTGTTCCTGTAATGGTATCGGCATAAGCAACAACTAAATATTTTTCCACATAAGTAAATGTTGTCGGTCTCCATTGTAATTTTATTGATGCCGGAGAAAAATCACTTGAGCCAAGCTGATTGACCATGCGTGAAAAGAAATACCAATCGCCAGAAGGAATATCTGCAAGCGTAACAATCGGCATTGCAGTTGATGGGTCATAAGGATTGCCGTTTGATTGAATGGCAGTTGTGCCTGCAAAAATCCTTTGTGATGCAGTTGGGCTTGCATAAGGCGAATACCAAATTTCCGCATATTGAACTATACCTGCGGAGCTTGTAGTTACATTAACTTGGAATGATGGGTTAGGTGCAGATGGTTGTGCGCCACCAATAACAGGAGTAGGAATTGTGCCAAATGTTAATGGGTCACCCAATCCAGTATTAGGCGCAGGAGTAAATTCTGTAATGTTTGCATCATCGTAAACTAATGGATTAAATTCAAGCAGCGCAAGCGTAGCTGTTACTGAGCCATCATCACTAAAGTTTTCAGTTACTTTTGCAACTCTAAATAGTTTATCTACCCATCCATAATTAGGATTTGTATATTCAACAATATCGCCTGCTTCAAGCTGTATGCCTGAAAAATTAATTGTAAGCTGTACCTGCAAATCCTCACGACATGATTCCAAAAATCTATTTGTAAGCAATTGCGCCCTTACATTGCTGTTGACTAACTGTAATGTAATTTGCTGTTTGTTTACTGGTTCATTTGGGTAAAGTAAAGATGGATTAATTACCGCAAGGTCATAAGTTACTGATGCAAATGAATCTTGCTGTGAGCCATCAGGAAATTTAACTTCAGCAACATTAAATGAGTTACTAATATCAAGTGGAGAAACTTGGACACCAGATACAACATTAGAATTGTCTAATGCCATTGCAACCGTATAAGTAGGTTGCTGAACAATAACGCCCCATTGTGCAGTTATTTCATTATATTTAACCAAACAATCGCAGCTTGATGCCATTAGCTGAATGTTTGTCATTATTGGTTGGTTAGTATCTAATGTTCCATCAAATTGAAATCGTTTTAACAATTGTAAAGTACCATTGTAATCAACATAATTAATTAAAACATTTGAATATGTATTTAATGCGGTTAATGATGTTGTGTCAACTTGTGCTGTAGTTAATGCTGCGCCATATCTAGTAGAAGTTAAATAATCTAAAAAACAATCGCCCGGTGCTTTGCGTGAATTTGTAATTTGAAATCTTATTTGATCTAACCCGCGCACATTTGCTGTCACGCTATATGTCAAACGCACAATCGCAAAAACAGTGTTTGACATTAATTTTGTAGCATTCCATTGATAAACTAAATTTGGGTCAGACAAAACATTGATTGCGCTGTTTGCTGTGTTTACTGGATTGCTACTACCATTCCTATATAAATAAATATTAATTTTGCCATTAACTGTGGTGTCATCTAATCCAGTTGACATATCACGCAAGGCAATTACTTTAGTTAAATCAGTGCCATCAAAGATTACTTTTTTGCCTGAATAAAAAATATCGCCAAAAGTAAATGTGTCAGGCGTTCCACCTGTTTCTGTATTTGTTACTTCAGACAATGAAATTACATAATAAATTTGTTGGCTATTACTTGTAATTGTCATGTCTGTTACTGTGCCACCAACCCAAGCAGTACCATAAACAATAGGTAATTTATTATCTGCGGCAGGCGGTACAGTTGCACGATTGCCGGGATTTGGAACACTACCTAAACCTTCACTAAATGATGGTGCATCAGGCGCAAATACTCTTGCTATAACGGCAGACGCAACAAGATTAATTGCAAAAGCCGCAATCATTCCTGCCGTTGTTTGTAAAAATGCCGCCGAAAGTATTAGTGCTGCAACCATTTTATTTAACCCAAGTTTCTTCCAGTTTGCTTAAACCAAATTTTTCATAATTTAAATCAGGCGAACTAATCATTTTGCTCATTGTGTACATTTGAATTTTGCCTGATTTCATCATGTTGTCGCACTCTGCAAAATAAGCCTTTAAAAGTTTATATGCAATAGTGCCACCTCTAAATTCTGGTTCTACCCAATAACATATTTCACTGCATTGTTTAACTTTAGGATTCCATACATTAGGAATTATTCCCCCAATAATCATGCCAACAACTTCATTATCTTTTTCTGCTAATAAAATAAATCCTGAACCTATAAGAATTTCAGTAAGCAATCCTTCAATATAATTTTGATCGTCTGCTTGTTTTAAAACATCTATTGGCGCAACACTTCTAAAATTTTTTAACATATCAATAATTTTTGGTATGTCAAATTTGTTTGCTTGTCTTATCATGTTTTATCCTTTATGAATTCATTGGGGCATCTTTTCCAAAAAAGTAATTAATGGTTGAAATATAATTTACTCGATTCATTGATGTGTCGGCAGAATTATAAAATTGCCATGAATTATTATTTGTGTATCTACCCGCTACCCTATTTTGAAGAACTAATTGTATTGATGATGCTGAAACATTTATAGTGCCGACATATGATCTTGATTCTTCCATCCATTGTTCATTAATGGCAAATGAATTTATAAAGCCAGTAAAAAATTTATAAACTGTACCGCCACCAATTGAAGTCCATCCTACTGTTGCAGAAGAAGAATTTGTCCATGTGACAGTTGCAGAAGAAGAATTTGTCCAACCTACAGCAACAGGCGTTGTTCCAATTAATTCATTATTTGTATTAAAAAAACCATGCCACATTTCAATTTGAGAGCCTTTAATATCAGCACCCAAAACTAATGCAAGCATAGTTGTATCAATACCAACTAAAGTTATTGTTGTTTCATTTGCTGTTGATTTAATATCACGGGTTGCATTTCCAACATTAACAAGTTGACCTAATCCTGAAAATGGTAAAGCATCAATTGAACTAATTGTTAAAGATACTGGTGCAGTAGAAAATCTATATGTTGCGCTTGACGTAGTAATGCGAACAAAATCCGCATATCGAATATTGTTTGTTCCTACAACTGGCGGTATTACATTCACAGTACAACCTCAATTGCTTTAAATCCACCACTCCATTGGATGAATGAATCGTTGGTCATTGGAATTAATGTATATGTTGGATATTCTCTTAAAGTTACAGGAAAAGTGATGCCAGTATAAGTGCTGCCACCAAGACTAACAGTAGTACCGTATTGACCAATTACCGCTCCTATAGGTGAAGAAACTGTAGTCATAATGGTTCTATGCACTGGTATGTTTACCGTTGAACCACCGCCCCTTAATACGTTTGCCGTTGCTATGTAAGCATAACGATCAATCTGTATAAAATCGCCTGTCTTAACTATAAAAGCAGTTGAACTAATTGAAGGCAATGAACCAAGAACAATAGTTTTATTTGCGGATGATGCTTGAACTAAGCAGCCATTAATTTGACCACTACTCATATCACCTTGATAATTAATATAATTAAGCCAACCAGTTTGAGAAAAATTTAAATAGCTTTCATATTGTTTGTCTACTATACGCAATGCAGATAATACTGCACGATTTTGAGAATAAAGCAGATAATTCATTGGCTTTATTTCAAACTCAAATGGTTGCACTGTTAATTGTTCAGATGTGTTTAACCGCATATTGCGTGATAACATTTGACCAATAAACCTGTGGTCATTTATACCAACTGATTCAGCAACTGAAAGTATAGTTTGTAAACTCATAAATAAACCCAATTTTGCTGCGCTTCATCCCAAACATTAAACGCATCTAATGGTTGTGGAACTGGCGGTTGCCATAAGCATGAATCTTCATCTAATGTCCATGATGCATAAGGTTGCGGCGGTATAAACGCATCTCTTATTTCATCATATTTAAAACCAATTCCTGCATAATTTTTTCTAAATGGAATGCCACCATTATTGTGCTGTCCACCGTAGGTATTGTAACTTGTGCGCTTACAAACTTGCCCTATTTCTTGAGAATAAAATTCTTCCCATTCATTGCCATCATTCCCAACAATGACCTGAGTAACAACATTGTTTTCATCTAAAAATGCGTAATGTGCCATTTTATCTACCAAGAAATTGTGCCTGTGCCGGAAGTAAATATATAAGTTTTATATCCGGGATTTATTGATGTATTTGGGACAGTATTTCCTGCACTACCGTTGCAAATAAGTCCCGCAGAAACGCTAACTAAATCTGCAAATGTATTAGGATAACCAATAACAACAACACCAGAACTCCCCGCACCCGCAACACTTGCACTTGTGCCTGAACCGCCACCGCCTGAACCTGTGTTAATTACGCCAGAGCCTGCCGTACCGCTTGCGCCTGCAATACCAGAACCACCCAGAGTTGTAGCACCACCAAGACCGCCAGTACCTGCGGTTGAGCCGCCTGCCGTTGAAAATATGCCTGCACCACCGCCTGCGCCATAAAATAAACCAGTAAGTGCATAGCCTGTTGCAGTACCGCCATTTCCACCTTTAGTGCCAGTGCCTGTTTGACCAACTGTACTAGAACCCCCGCCACCACCGCCGCCATATTGCCCAACATTACCCGCATTTGCGCCGCCATTATTGCCTTGTGATGGCGTTGTTGATGGCGTATTACCTAAACCGCCTGCAACTGTAGCCGTTGTAACTTGACCGCCACCTCCTGAACCGCCATTTCCAACACTTGCGCCACCACCAGATGCACCACCGCCACGACCACCGCCTGTTGATGTAATAGTAGAAAATACTGAATTGCTGCCATTTCCATTTGCTGCGCCGCCTGCACCAACTGTTACCGTATAAGCCGTACTAGGCGAAACAGCAAAAAGAGAAGTAGTTGATCTAACACCGCCTGCACCACCGCCACCGCCTTGTGTGCCGCCACCGCCCGCACCTGCAACTATTACATAATCAACGCCTGTTGGCGCACCGCCACCACCGCCGGATGATCTAGCAATTGCGCCTGCAAGGAATCCTAGAACGCCACTCATTACGTCAACCCATTACCAGAAATAAGCCACGTTGTACTTGTCATTTTTATTGCTGAAGCCATTCCATATAAAGCAAGCGAACGTGTACCAGTTGTGCCTGTGCCTGCTAAATACATTGTGTCTGATGTGATTGCAATAGATACAACCTGAGTAGTCATATTAATAAAAGTTAAAACCGTACCTATTGGGTAAGCAACAGATGCATTTGCAGGTATAGTAAATGTTCTAGCATTAGCATCGGTTGATGGGTGAAATATTGCTTTACCAGAATCAGCAAGAACCGTAGTGTAAGCAGCCGATTGTGAATTGATTGGTACGTTTCTAAAGCCAACCGAATCAGTACCATCAACTGTCATGCCTGACGCAATGCCGCTTGATGGCGTACCTAATGCACCATCAAAAGTTACAGGCGCACCCGCAGAGCCAATATTTATAGCTAATGCAGTTGCTACTCCAGTGCCTAAACCAGAAACACCTGTGCTTATTGGCAAGCCTGTTGCATTGCTTAATGTTGCGCTTGATGGTGTGCCTAATGCACCACCATTAGTTACAACCGCACCAGATGAACCTACGTTAATTGCTAATGCTGTAGTAACGCCTGTGCCTAATGCAGTCAATCCTGTACCACCATTTGCGACTGGTAATGCCGTGCCAGAATAAGTTATTGTTAAATTGCCGGATGAAGTTATTGGGCTATTAGTAACAGTAAACATTGCAGGCGCACTTAATCCAACCGATGTAACTGTGCCGCTACTTGTTGCAGCCCATTTAACACCCGCAGCAACTGTTGAATCTGCAACCAATGATTGACCATTTGTACCAACTGGCAAACGAACATTATCCGTTCCATCGGAAACAATTAAATCACCTTTAGTTGTTAAAGGAGATAAAGCATCAAATGCTGTTGTGCTTGTAGTTTGTCCTGTGCCGCCTTGAGCAATACTAACTGTAGAACTTAAACAAGCAGAAAAATTATCATCCAATTGTTGCAATGGAATACTGCCTGTTGCGCTTGCAAATGTATATGGAACTGCCATGCTTAACCTCTATCGTGAAATTGGAACACTACGATTTGCTGATTGATATGCTGACCAAATTGTATCTTTATTTTTTGCCAAAAACGCTATGCCTGATTGCGTATCTATAGCACTCATGTTTGCAATGTAATTACCGTTAATTGTCATGCCGCTATTGCTACCTGCCGCAGCCATTTGTTGCCATGAGCCGTTAGGTATAACTGTGCCGGGAGTGCTTGGTATAAATAACTCTGCACCGTTTTCACCGACAATTGAAGGTGAATCAACATAACCGCCTGCCGCATTACCTTTTACCTTACCGCCAAATAAATCGACAAAAATACTTCCGGCAGAACCACCAGAAGGCATAAAAGCAGATTTAAAAGAACTAAACATCATTGAAAATAAAGCGGATGCTTGCGCTCTCATTTCCATATACATTAAATCTTTAATAATGCTGCCAGTTAATTCACTAAAAGAAAATTTACCAGTATCAACAAACTTTCTTAATGCGCCTTCCATGTTAGACATTACAGATGAAAATGCAGCTTTACCTCTATCAGATGCACGTTCAGCCGTTTCTGTGTATTCCTTCATAGCTTCAGCCCAACCTGCCGACCATGATTTTTGTCGATCAATGGCTTTCTGCAAATTAGCATCTTCCATATCATTTAATTGTTCAGCATAACCTGTTCTTATTTCTAATTCTCGTTCTATGTAAAATATTTTTGCATCATAAATTTCCTTTGCCCTAACTTGCTCGGAAGAACTTGCCCTTTCAAATTCTGCCAATGCAACTGTTTTAGCTTGTGCTGCACTTCTTTCTAGGTCTTTTATTTTTTCTGATGCTTCAATATTTAATTTTGCAGTTTGATATTCATTTTCTGTAAGCGTATGCCGTTGAGCTTCTAAATCAAGCAATTGTTTTTTTGCATCAAAATCAGCTTTTATTAAATCAGAATTATTTTTATTAATTTCATACATTTCCTTTAATTGAGCATTATATTTTGCTTGTCTATCATAAGCATTTGTAAGCATTTCTTGAAAATTTTCTTCTAATTCTTTTGCTTTTTCTATTTCTTTTCTTCTTTTTTCTGCTTCTTTTTCTAGGTTGTTTGCAACCATCTTATCTCGTGCGCTTTGCTCTATTTTGCGACCGCCCCCACCGCCACCGCTTTCTGTTTTTGGATATTCTTTATCATCTGGCAATGGATTTAATTGGTCAGAAAAAACATAAGCCCCAACAGTTGCAGCCGCAGTTAATGCAAGTAACCAAGGGTTTGAAATTGCAATCATTCTTATGGCATTACCTAATTGAACAACACCACGAACTGCCTTAACACCAAAAGCGATTGCAAGAGTAACGCCTAAAACTTGAAAACCTTTTGTCATTGCTTCTATACGGCTTTCAGAAGGCAATAAATTAATTAAATCAGAAACTGGTTTCATTGCTTGTATTGCAGCAATTTTCATATCACCAAAAAACAATTCTAATTTTTGTGCAGCATCGGCAGCCGATTTAATTGCTTTTGCTTGCTTGTCGTAATTCCCCGCAGCCTTTTCTGCTTCATCACCAAGTTTTACAAAATCAACACCTTTAGCTGCTTTGCCAAAAAATTGCATACCAAGAGCATTTCTTGTTATGACATCTTCAACTTGTGCCAATCCTTTAATTGTTTTTTGTCTTAATTCATCATTAGATAATAAACCTAAATCTTTTGTTGAAATACCAACTTCTTTAAATGCATCTCGTAATTTATCGCTGCCTTGTGCTGCTTCATCTACTGAATTTGTAAATGAAGAAAATAATTGTGATATTTTTCCTGCATCGCCACCTGAAGAAACTAATGCCTTTTTTAATTCAAGAACTTTACCAACAGTGGTTTCATTAGCATCTGCTAAATCAGATATTTCATCGGCAGTTTTTGCCGCCATTGCACCAAATGCTAACATTGCCAATGCAGTTGCATTTGCGGCAGTTTTAACGCCATCTAATACTTGCTGCGTTTCTCTTAAATTCTTTTTGAATTCTTTGCTTTTTAATTGTGCGGCATCAACACCTTTGACAAATTCTTTTGTATCAAGCGATAGGATTGCGCCAAGTCTTGCTATGTAACTACTCATAATGTATCCTTACTTTTTCTTGCTTGATATTTGTCAATCTTTGCTTTTAATTGTTGATTTAATGTATTTAAAATGTTTGTTTTATTAGATTCTAAAGCAGGTCTTATAAATGGATGTGCTGCTTTATCTACCGTACCAAATTCTTCACCTAATGAAACTTTAGATTGTTTAACAGATAAAATTGCAATTGCTGCATCAGAAGGATAAACATATTTAGATTGCTGATCTCTATCTGTTGGTCTGCGAGCATCAACCTTTATACTGTTTTTCATTTCTCCTGTATCTTCCCTTGCAAGTGATTTTGCAGCAGGCAATGCAGCCATCATTGCAGCTTTTAATGCAGGCACTAATACTTTTTTATTTACATCTGTGTAACCAAATTCCTCGCCCATCTGCGTTAGCGTTGCATCAAAATCATCAAATCCAAAAGTTTTAATTTTCATCTTTAGGTTTTAAAAATTTATGCGAATTAGGATTCATAGACATAAACGCCAACAATCTTTCATTTACTGCATTTTTATTTTGTTCTTCAGTTAATGGCTGATAAATGTATTTGTGAAATATTCCTAAAACATCCTGCAAAGTATAAGCCCTTGAATTTGCATTTCTAATGTAATTAAAAACTCCAGTAGTTAATAATCCATTTATGTTTGCCAATACTTTATTACCAAACAAACCATCATTTAAAGCAACCATTACTAATTGATAATCATCCTCGCCCATTGCGTCTGGATTTGCTCCATGCGCTAACATATATGCACGAGCTTGCAAGCGCAATGAGCCAATTAGTTTTTTCTTGTTTCCTCGTAGCCGGGCGATATAACTTCAATAATCTTTTTCATTACTTCCATCTGCACAGCAAATGGGAATGCTTCATCAATATCAGCATAAGTAATAGTGTCCATACTATCTGCTTCATTTGCAGGCACAAGCAAACGAATCATTTGCGTAATTCTTTCTTCCGTTTTTGCGGTAAGAATAGATATTTCTTTTATGGATTTACCATCAACAACAATATCATCATCTAAAAACTTTATTTCATCGCTTTCAATTTCTGCTCTGTCTTTTATAAATGATGCAGACATTTCTTCATATTTTTTTGACCAATCAACTTCATCAACCGCTTTTGTTATTGCTTCCATTTCAGATGCAAGCGGAACTCTAACACGCAGTTTTTGCCCTGCCATTGTGAATTCACGAATGCGAATGTTGTCTAAATTTATATTTAATGCAGAAGAAAGTTTCATGTCTTATCCTTTTTTAATAATGCCTGTATAAATCTCATTGTTTAGTCGTACTACATAATCGACTATTTCTTGTGGTGACATCTTATCAGCATGATTAGCTGCAATTGAATGTGCTAATGCAATGCCAGTAAGTTTTTGCTGCGGAAAACCAAACCAACTCTTAGGCGCAGTTAATGATTGCTCTAATAAATAACCTAATAAATCATTGCTTGATTGTATGTTTGTTGTCATATATTTTAATGTAAAAAAGCCCCAGAAGGGGCATTGTTTTAGTTGTTTGACCAACCGTATTGATTACCTCTAGGATGTATTGTAAAGACACATTTCGCTTCCGCGCTTGGGTCTGATTGAATCTGAAATTCAGACACGCGACCGTTAAACGCATAAGCAACTGTGTTTGCACCGTCAACCGCAGCAATTACAAAAGTGCGATCAATAATGCCGCTTTGTGAATCACCGCGAATCAATAGCAAAGCAGCATCCGATGGATTCCATGCAGCCGTTACCGACAATGAAGTTGGCGCAGATTGAACTGGGATTTTATCGGATTGGCGTGAACCTGCCACAGCATAGTTAACTACGCCATCATCTTGACCAAACGCAGGTATTGATTCAACAGGCACTAATGTACCTGCCGCGCCTGTACCGCCTGCGGATGTGCCAACAATAGTGGCAACTTGTGCAGACCATACAGATAGATTTGCTGTTGTTAATGTTGTTGGGTTTGCGCCTGTTTGCATAAATAGCGAAGCAGCAAAGCCGGGTAGAACTCTATTAGGTAAAGCCATAATTAATTTCCTTTACACGTTATTCGACCAACCGTATTGGTTGCCGCGAGGATGAATAGTGAATACGCATTTTGCTTCAGCACTTGGGTCACTTTGTATTTGGAATTCAGATACACGACCATTGAAAGCATAATAAACAATGTTGCTACCATCTACTGCGGCAATAACGAATGTGCGATCAATAATTCCGCTTTGTGAATCACCACGCATTAAAAGAATCATTGTGTCGGATGGATTCCATGCGGCAGTAACGGATAAGGATGTTGGTGCTGATTGCACTGGTATCTTGTCAGATTGACGTGAACCTGCAACTGCGTAATTTACAACACCGTCATC
>JAUMHO010001535.1:0-18387 GCA_032360965.1 Ulva armoricana
GCAGGGCCTCGTGCGTCACGCCGTTGACGCCCACTTCGTTGATCGGGCCGTTCTGGAACAGCACCAAGCATGTGTCGGGGTCTTGGTCGTCCGGGTCTGAAGGGTTCGTCGTGTTGTCGAAGCCTGAAATCAGGTAGGCGTGGCACGCCCCGCCGCTGCCGGGTTCGTCCATCACGCGCACCGTCAGCACGTCATTTGCGGGGTTCACTTTGTGGTCTGTCAGTTCGCGCATTTGCGCTCCTACGTTGTGCCGGTTTTCAGGGGGCCGGCTAACCCCTCAGTGCAGCCGACTCGCCGCAAGCGACTCACGGCTGACTTCGATCGTTAGCCGGCCGCCTCATGCCGCCAGCTTGGCGCGCAGCGCGCTGGTGCCCACCACCGGCACCGGCGCCGCGGCGCCGCCGCTGTGCGCCGCCAGAGCGGCCGCCGCGGCCGTGTGCGCGCCACCGCTCGACGCGGTGCCGTCGTCTGACGGTGGCGACAGCTCCACATGTACCCCGAGCTCTTCCGTGAGGCTGTTGACGCTGTCCTCCCCATCATCAAGGCCATCGTACCCGGTCGCCAGGCCATCCTCCGAGAACACGATGCTATCATCCTCATCCTGGCCCCGCCCGGTTGGGTTGGACGCCCTCGGCCCGCCGAACACAGTCCCCCCCATCGTCGCTCGCACCGACGGCATCGTCGTCGCCGCCCGCAGCACCTGAGCCATCGTGAACGACTCGTTCGGGGGGGGCCCGGTCGGCGGGACCGACGCCATCGTGGCCGCCGCAGCCGCCGTCGCTGCGGCAAACACCGCCGTCGCGACGGACGGCGGGGCCTCATGCGCAGGCTCCTGCGGTTGTGCGTCGGCCTGCGGCGCTGCCATGGCGCCCGCCGCGACCGCCAGCGCGATCGTCGCCGCCATCGCCCCAGCCGCAGCAGTCCGCGTCGCCGCCACCAGCTCTTCCTGCGGAGCCTCTGCCGACGCGACGCGCCCCGCCTCCCCGGCGCCGCCGTCAGGCTCTGTAAACGTGTCTACAGGTGCAGCATCAGAGTATCCAGGCGCCTCCTCAGCCGCCGCCACCGCTGCCAGAGCAGGTGTCGGCGACTCGGCTGCCGGCATCGCCGCCATGTCGTTGTTAGCCAGCGAAACGCTGCCGGCGAGGCCCTCGCGCATCAGCGCCTCATGCAGGAGCGACGTGGCCGTGTTGATGCTGCGCGCCGGGGGCTGCGCGTGCTGCCGCGGCGGCGGCGCAGCGAACGGCGTCAGCGGCGGCTGCAACAACGTCGGCGCCGCGTCCGTCCGCTTCGCCGGCGTCACCGTTGCCAGGGGGTCAAACGCGGCGTCCGCGGACAGCCGCCGCGGCATGCCGCTGCGCCTCCTCCGCACTTTGTGCGCTGTGGACGGCGCCGCCGGCTGCAGAACGCCACCGGCGCTGGAGGGTGCCGCTTCCGTGAGCTCTGCTGACTCGCCGGTGGGACGCGTCACCGGCAGGGATGGTGCGTGGGCATCGGGGGAGGGCGGTACGGGTGCCTCTGCGGACGCGTCGGTGGCAACAGGGGGCGCTGGTGTATCGTCCGGTGATGCATCTCGCACAGCTGCAGCACATGCCGCGGTGTCAGCTCCGGCGGGCGCTCCCGAACAGTCACGTGTGCAGCTGCGCTGGCAGGCGCACACACACACACTCACATCTCAGCTTGTGACAGCAACCTGGCTCTTTGTGACGGCACACACTGTCCATCCACCTCGTTCGATGTGTGCCAAATCTCACAGCATCAGCCGCACAGGAGCGTCGGTGGCAACGAATCTGCGCTGTGGCTAGCACAAGCTCATGCAGCGGACAGGAGCCCGAGCGGGTGCTGCGCGTGATGCTGATGTGGCTGGTACATCTGAGGTTGATGCAGGCATGGCGGCAGTGGCGTGTAGAAGACATAGGCCTCACGTTCGAGGCTGGCGGCCACGGGGCCTGGCAAGAGTAGAAAACACGCCAGCACTCGATGCTATGGTGAACACGCGCCGCTCTTGCCAATGGTGGGGCCAAACGCCGCGGCGGCGCCGGACAGATCAAAGGCACACACACACGCTCACATGACATCTCCGAGCGGGTGTGCTGTGGGAGGGGCAGAAGACATGATTGAGTGCTGGTCTATGCAGGGGCAATGCGCGGACTTTTAGAAGAAGCTGGTGATTACAGGCCACAGCTCCTGTATCAGGCAAGGCGGTCGTGGCGGTCGAGCGCGCCCATCTGCTACGATGCCAGTGCGATCTTGTTGGCTTGCCCGCGGCAGGTCGGGCCCATTAAGCACAGGTTGGGGGCTGAAACTTCCGCAGGCACGCCAGCGACATCAGTGTTTCTCCGCAACACACAGGGGCTGCCCTTCTTCGCTGGGGCGACGTTGGATGCATTGCGCACGGGTCGCCCGCAAACGGGAGCAGCAACGGCAAAGCAAATCGGAACTCGGGAAGGGCAGCAGCGGTCATGGGCACAGAGCAGCGATGCGGGCACTGGCAGCTCGCATGCTTTTTCGCAGTCCTATTTTGGGGGTTTAGAGCTGCAAAGGTTCCCCAGTTGATGGGGTCGGGAGATCCGGTAAATTGGAGCACTGTCGGCAGGCACGCACAGGCGGTCCTGCCGACCTGGACGCCACGTGAGAACCTGGTCCATAAAGGTATAGAAGTGCAGTGGTATAT
Source organism: Ulva armoricana (assembly GCA_032360965.1). Lineage (NCBI taxonomy): Eukaryota > Viridiplantae > Chlorophyta > Ulvophyceae > Ulvales > Ulvaceae > Ulva > Ulva armoricana. The sequence goes on from JAUMHO010001535.1 coordinate 2,672, forward strand.
AGTGGTGTAAGCTACATGTGGAAACAAGACAATGAAGCTGACATGCAGGACAGCGGTGTGGACAGCATGTTGTGCGGCGGCCGCTGTCACCGACATTCTTTCCCAACCCACCAGGTTGACGCGACAGCACACCTCAGACACATACCCAGGGTAAGCTTCCGTAATTAGACAACGCAGCAATGACGACAGGTGTGGGCATTGGTGGAGGTCGTGGGCTGCACCTGTGGGCTGCACGGCGGAGTCTGCTGCAGCGTGGGCGCCGCCCCAGCGAGGGATCTTGGACCTGGCTGCCGGCGCGGCTCTGCTGCCATCCCCCTCCTCTGCGGCCAGCTGCTGTGCTTCGGTGTCCACAGGGGTAACCTCCGTGCCCCGCGGGTGTGGCTGGAAGGGGGACTCAGTGGCCTCCAGGGCCGGGCTGTGTGGGGGATGCGCGTCGGCGTCGTCATGTGGGGAGGAGGAGTGTATGGAGGAGCCACTGATGATGCCGTGGGGTCGGAGGTGGCTACAGGGTGCAATGGTTTGGCGGCGGGATGTGACGGCCGGTGATGAGGCATTTGAGGAGGTGAGAGTGGGGCGGGGCTTGGAGGGGGAGGGTTGGCTGTGGTTGCGGCTGCGTGGAGTTCTGTGGGAGAGGGGATGGCAGTTTGAGGAGTGGTTCGTGTCGGCGGACGCGCCTGCGCGTGCGGCCACGCCGCCAAAGTCGTCGTCAGCAGGCATGGACACCGCGGAGCTGCCGACGGAGGGCGCCGCGCCTGCGGCCACCGCCGCCGCCGCGGCCGCGGCCGCAGCTTGCGCTGCGGCGGAGGCTGTCGCTGCAGCATTTGCCGCAGCGGTGGCTGCCGCGGCAGCGGCGGAGGCCGCGGCTTCTGCCGCAGCGGTTGCTGCGGCGATGGCGGAGGAGGAGGCCATGGTCGTGTGGGAGGCTGCGCCAAAGGCGGAGCTCAGGCGCCGCTGCACGTGGGCGCCGGTGTTGGGATGTGTGCGGAGTGCAGTTGTGAGGGCGGACGTGGGTGTTGGCAGAGTCTCAGAGTAGCGCATTTCGAAGTGGGCCGAGCCGGTGTCACTGGGTGCTGTGGGAGCATCTGCATCATCTGCTTCTCTGTCCACTTCGTGAGCTGATCCAGGGAGGGTCAGGCCAGTTGGAGAAGACGTGACGGACGAAAGGGAGGACAAGTGTTCAGGTATAAGCACAGGTGGGCTATCTAGGTAGCCGTTGGTGTTTTCGTCTGAGAAGAACTGGCCCCGTTCACCTGCACAGGACTACCCGTGATCGACGCATCAACGACGCCGGAAGCCAGGGATGACATCCCCCAAACCAGTGTGCTTCAACATCGAAAGGTGGTGCAGGAGCGTCAATGTGGCTCGCTCGAGCTGTTCAGGCATCGAGTGTTTAGGCATTGAGTTCGAGGTCACACCACCGTTTTGTATGTCCATGGCCGTGAGAAACGCGCCTGGTTGACGCGACTGATTCAGGATATTGCCGCCAGTTTACATGAAAGCATGTAGTAAGACCGTGCATGGCACGGCACGGCTGCGCTGCTGCATACAAGTCTCACTTCCCGCGCGTCAGAACCAGAGCATGTGGGCTACTTGGATACTTTCGTCACTGAACGCGCAATCAACGCCTTCAGCACCCCAGCATCCACCAAGTGGTCAGACTTGGACAGATCTTGCAATGGAGGCCGTTGCGACCTATCTGGCGCTCCAAAGATGCCAGGGCGTGCGAACCTGGTGCTGGTGACTCGTGTCTGCGTGGTGCAGACAAATACAGCGTGAGCTTCCGCACGAAAGACCAGAGATATTAGTACTGATGACTTATACAAACGCAATCGGAATTTTCTCACGTAAGGTACACAATTCGTCAAGCAGCTTGATCCCTGCTCAATCGCTGGCTTCGTGCTGTCTAGCCCTGCAGTAGCATTCCTCACGGTTAAGCAGAAAACTCGAAGACTCCCGTGGGTTCGCTACGACATATAGTTAAAAGCTACGGGATCCATAGAGTATGCCCGTGATGGCGCGAGTAACGTGTATGGTGGCTTTGGAGCATCAGCCGCGCATCTGCGACACCTGCACGCCTGAGATCGATGACACCTCATGATCCGTCCACAGACATGCATACAGCCGCCAGGTCGATATCTGCGTCGCGCTTTGCTTCGAACAGCACTTCGGACATTCCCATACTACATTTGGGTAGCACTACGTCCTTCACGCACACAATTTGCGGCGGTCGACCGATATACATGCACACTCTGCCATACTCGCAAACACGCATCGAGCATGAGGTGGACTATACAATAAGATTGTCTTCCAGATATTGAAACGAGGTAGATGCGGCGTCAAGCCACAGTTCGCAAGCAACGGAGCACTTGCGCACCAGATATCGGCGAGCGCGAAACTCGCACGGAGTTCTTTTGCTGTCTCCAGCGTGCACGCGTGTCCAATGTGGGTCATGAGCTTGACTAGCCTGTTACTAGCCATGCTCACAGCTTGAAATCAAGATATCTCAAAGATATTCTCAACGCACAAGGGGTCCAACTGCTTTACCGCTTCCACTCGGTGGTGTTGCCAGCAACTGGTCGCGCTGGGAGGATGAACCAGTGTAACTTGTTGACAGCCGCAGTCAAATTAATAGCGGGCATGGTCGAGAGACAAGATGTGCATTTTCTCGGTCTGCACTGCATTCGCGGTTGAGAGATGACATGCCTGAGGTGTGCACGGGAGCGTACAGTGCTGGTCCCCTCTGCAACAGCATGCTCAGCGCTGCCAGTGAAATACCTGTTGCTAACTAAGCATGTCCCCGGGGCTCCATGTCTTTGGCAGGCACTGTAGCAATGCCGCAAACAAGCTCCTGTTGGACCACCCACAGCAGAGCTGCCTGGCCCAGATACCAGGCAGTCTGAACTTCTGAATGCGAAAAATGATTTCACCTGCATCTTCCCCACCGTCGAGCACCTTTTGCGCTGCCAACTCCTGTGGTGCATACCTAAGCTTGTGGCGTTTTGGCATCTGAAGAGCTATGCCAGGTCCTGCACTGCCTGAACACACAGCAAGTTGCTGTCAGCAACTCAACCAACTGAAAAGGGCGTCATCCCTCGTCATGACATCCAGCATCCGCCGCTTCATGGCCATCCTGTGGCAATCCTGTATGTATGATTACATCGCCGTATCCATAAGGACATTGACACCTCCGGCAACCGGGACCGAAAAGTTTCCTGTGTTTTGCCAGTGGCACACGTGCTGCTGTCTGTTGCTGCTGCGTGCACCAGGCACAGCACAGTGTAACGTGCACGTGACTGCTCTGCCTGCTTTGCCACTGTTTGCTTTTCAACTATGCCATTGGTTAATACTCCTTTGGTTTTCCCCGACAAAAACCAATTGGGCATCACGCCAGACCCAAACAGCCGTCGGCCACCGCTGCAGCACCTAGCCATGAGCATCACATCAAGGTCTGCCGGTTCCTGAAGGGTGCATGCAAGGGCACACAGTCAGACGGCGTGATTCGTGGTTGGCACCTAGTACGAGCGCAGGCTGCGCCGCTCTGGCCAGCCCTGCTCGGTAGGGTTGAACGATTTCTAGTGTTTTGCCCCAGAAATGACACCTCAAAGATGGTGTGTGGCGTGGGTATGTATGGGCTATATAACTCACTCGTGGTGTGGTGACTGCACACTTGTTGTTTTGGTTCTCACTGAGTGACGATTACGCACCTGGACGTGCATGCCAGACTTTTTGTGTAGCGCTACACAAATAGAGATCTCAACTCGCGTTGAGATATCAACAACCATGTATGGCTGTGTGATTAGGTGGTCTGATTCAAGACCCGTATGCTATTGCGTGATGCACCTGTGACCGTGCCTCTCTTCGATGTGAGCCATACATGGCTGCAAACCATGGCAACCGCGGTTCTTGAGTGCATGAGTGCATGAGCGTGAGCAAAGTTACATCTGCAAGTTCACTCTGGAGAGCCAAGTCTGTGTTCACTGTGATTCTGTACACAAGCCGATGACTCGCCAGGTGAACACGACAACGCAGGGTGCCGTGCCACCGGCACAAGCCCCCACAGCGTTCCAATCGGCGATCGGCGATTCTAGTGACCTTGGCTGAACTTCCGGACATGGAAGGAGGAGCTTTAGGCACTGGCAACAGGCTGGCACCTCTGACGTGCCTTTGGAATGGGAGAGGCTGCGTTCCCAGACAGCCTCTCATGCAACAAACGACTTTGAGAGGTACTCCTTTCCACGTTGCCCAGGCCGGCCACAACCTCGAGGGGCGGCCAGCTGCACTCTGCCCCTTGCAGGGTGTCAGTGGCGCTGCCTTGCGGGAGTGGTGGGCCGGCCGACGTCCACGAGCGGTGCGCAGACAGGTGTGCTGGGGCGCCGACGCCAAGGAGCTCCCAAAGAAGTTCGTGGGGAGCAGGACGGGGCTACATGGGGTGCAGCAGCTCGTGAGGAGGAGGGGGGACGACTAGGGCTACACAGATGCGCTATCAGACTTCAACCTCAACACGTTTCAGGGGCAGCGCGACGCTGGCCGCCTCCGGAGCTCGTCGGGGGGGCCTGCGGGACCGCCATCCCGGGCGGCCGCATGACACTCGGCGACGACATGTTTGTTGTCGCTGTGTGGCACCGCTTGGGCCACTGCGTGCCAGCTCACGCGGCCCCGCCGCCGTGCAAATGCAGTGCAGGTGTTGCTGCCTTCCCAGATCATGAGATGGTCTGTCAGAAGGTGGCCCAGTCGACCCAGATTCGCCATAACCTGGCAGACCCCCCTTGCGCCTGGTCGCCTCCTACAGCGGCTGCCAATCAACGGCGGAGCCGCGCTATCGCGCCCTTGCTGGCATGGTGAAGTGCGAGCGCCTTGGCGATATCGTGGTTGGGTTACCACGGTTCGAGCTGGTCGCAGCGGACCTTGTTGTGTCACATGCATCGGCGCAGTCATACGCGGCTCATGCCTCCAAGGAGACAGGGTGGACGGCGACGAAGGCTGAGTGGACCAAGCGGACGTGGTTCCAGCAGGACGTGCCTAATCATAACGCGTTCCGGTTCGTGCCACTTTGCAGTGGAGATGCGCAGGTACATGGGCAAGGAGGCTGTGTGGTTAGTTAGCCGTCTCGGGAGCATCGCTGCGGGCAGTGGCCTTATTCCCAAGGGCGCATTCGTGAGCTGGGCGATGCAGCTGTTGTCTATGGCGGTTCAGATAGGAAATGCCGAGATGTGGGCTCGTGATCTCCCGGAGCAGGGGCGGCACTACGATGCCGGACTGGATGTGCCTGTGTTGATGTCGTGCTGTGATAGGGATGCAGTGTAACTGTGCCACGCTTGCTGTATGTGTGCTTTGCTCTCCTGTGAGTGAGTGAAAGTGGCTAGCGCTGAGCATACACTGAAGTTGTGCGATTCCATGACCCGGTCCGCTTCGTGGTCTTGCCTGTGTACTCTTTCGTCACCACTCCTCTCTGCGTGATTCCGGTACGTTTTCCCTCCCTATCTTGGACCTGCGCGTCGTGCTTACAGTACAGCGCCGCAGCGTCGAGCCGCATTGCAGCCTCGGCACATGAGCGATGCAGCCGAGCCCTGCAACCCCCGGCGATGCGTGCTGGTTTTTGTGGTGGGTGTGGCTGCTGTGCGCACATCCGGACTCGAGAACAGGGCGGGCCCTGCTGCTGCTCTCTGCCTTCGCACCCAAGGTGGATTGGTTCACAGTTGTGGGCCAAGGAAAGGCGGATCAGTGCTGCCGGATGAAGCAGCGCGCAGCGGACAGCCGTTGTTTGTGTTGTTTGAATCGCTCATGGCGGAGGTGCCGACCACAGGACGCCCATTCCTGGCTGTGCTGTTACACACGGACTAGTGTGGGGTTGAAACTTTCAGACGGGATGCAACAACAACAAAACAAGCAGACAACCAGGTGCATGAATGCCAGTGATGCCACACCGGCAGTGCATGCAGCCTTTGATCGTCTCTGCAGCTGCGAGGCCCGAGGGAGGGCCCCTCCCGGAGTTCTGGCCACACTCCACCCGCATCGACACCTGCATTGATCGCTCCCAACTCCACCTGCATTGACACTTCAGCGCAGGGTTTTTTCCGGGTGGAGTCACATCAGATCTTCATCTCAGCTGCAGAACACATCACGCTCGCCATGAATCACACGTACAAGTTTAACTGGCGTTGAGAGCCGCCCGTAGAGGTTGACGATGCGCTGCCGCTGAGTCTCCGGACAACTTGACATCAGAGGTGGGTATCAGATGCCTGTACACGATAGTGCGCAGCCGCCTGTGCGCAGAAGCATCACCTGGCACAGAGTCTGACACAGCTGCAACGTCTTCAGGCATAAGGCCAACCAACCGAAGCCCCCCCTGGGCCGTCAATGGCCCGCTCGCGATGCACTATCGCTCTGCATGCTCGTTGATGCAGCCCCGTTACGTCGAGGGCTACAGGATGTGGCTGTGCATTTGTTTGCTACCAGTTAATAATCAGCCCTACCAGACGCGCAGTCTCCGGATGTTGTTTCTGTGTAACACAACATATACCAAGCGGCGTCAGCTCGGATCCTAGTCACCGCAAAACGATACCCCGCACCACCAGCACCCGGCTCCTCAGGCACGGCCGCCTGCCCCCACCTGCTTGTTTTCAAAGGACAGAAACGTTACACTTTGTTGTGTTCCTGCTACGGCACGGCATGCCCTGTTCAACGCCGGAACGAACTGCAGCGCCACTGAGCTACACCGCGCTGGCTGGTGCATTCGAGCTGCCAAAACCAGCGCACGCGGGCTTTCAAAACGGCATACTCGCAAACAGCCTCATTCAGCGCTGCCTCGATGTGTGCAGCCCGGCGGTGAAACAGTCAATTCGACGTGTCAACTGCCTGCTGCTAGCGCTTGTCTACAAAAACTCCCCTCAAAATTTCCCAAGAATATACCAATCGACCGGACCTAGCGAATGCGCCCGCTACGGCGCCCTGCCGCTGCTGCTTCCGTGAGACTGCATGCATGACACCTGGCAGGCCTGATGCTAAGACGAAGCAGGTAAGACGTAGCAGCCATGTTGGGACGAGTCCATGATAAAAACAGCACACGTACTTGTGTGAACCACTGGATGCTCACGGGAATCAACACACTGCAGTTATACTGCACTTTATTCAACGCCCCACCCTTGTCATCCAGGGGGGGGATCCTGACACACCCCTGATGAAGCGCATGCCGGCGCCGCTAGCGCGTCCACGCACGCTACGCACGCTACGCACACGCTCGTCTGCCGCATGCCAGCGCGCCCCCATGCGAGCGCAGCCGCCGCCGCACCACCAGCTGTGGCATGCGCGCCCCTTCATCTTCCCGGCTGCAGCACTGCCCGCGCTGCTCCCACCGCCGCAGCGTGCACGGCGCAACTGTGACCGCCTCCGCAGAACGGCCCGATGCCGCCGCCTGAGCGCAGCACAGCTCAGCACGGCGTGCAGGCAGCGAGGCAAGCCAACTAGATCAGAGACACTGCTCATACCAGCGAACCCAGGACTATGCAGGGCCCAGGCCTATGCAGGTGTGAGCCTCCCTGCTGCATTCCACCCCCCTGCAGGCTGGCGGCAGACCCACCGGTGGCCGGGTACATGCGCAGACACACCCGAGACGCTCCCCAACACAACGTAATTTACAGCACACACAGCCCCTGGCGGCATGTGAGAGGCTGACGGGCCTCTGCTGGAACGCATGCATGCCTCTGCTGGTGACCTGTCGTCAGCACATGCGGCCGCTTCCTCCATGCAGCGAGCGGCGAACGGACCCAACCCCAGCCACTTCATGCGGCACCGTGTCGCTGCCCGAGCAGGACGTCGCCCAGGGCGCGATCTTCGCACCAGCATCATCTGTGCGAATCTGAAGCACGCCCCATGCTCGCACCAGCGGCCGCTTCTGATTGCCACAGCGCGCACAGCACAGTGCATCACAGTGACGCGTGGCATCTGGACATATCATTCTCACCATCTGCGGGACCATAATGTTTTTTGGGCGTGCGGCCGTGTCCCGAATGATGCCGTCGCGCAGGGCGCGATCTTCGCACCAGCATCGTGCGGCCGTGTCCCGAGTGTCGGCGAGGCGCCGCGTGCCCGTGGCAGCTGCTAGGTTGGCTGGAAGGGCAGTCGGGAGGTCCACAGCACGGCAAATGCGACGGAGACGGCGCAGGCGAGGAGTGCGACGGTGAGGCGCGACAGCGGCCGCGCTGTGCGCGAGAGCAGCTCAGCATGCGCAGCACGCGCCCGGAACGAGTCTGATGTGAGGAGCTCCTGCACCTCCCGCGCCGGTACCATGATGTCCGGCTGTAACCTGCCTGCACCCCGCGTATTGCGTCACACGCATGCGTGCGATAGAGGCGTGCCAGCCGGTGCAGGCTGATCGTGCAAGCGAGAGGTGTGTATGCATGTGCGTCATGGGTGCAGCCCGCCATGGCGCAGGTGGTGCAGCGTGTTTGAGACTTGCAAACAACCCTGCAGGTGCGTGTGCCTGTCGGCTGCACGCATGCCGTACGTGGCAGACGGTTGGCGCCGCTGTGGCAGCACACAGCACCGCGATGCTGATGCCTGTAGCCGCGTTGTGTCTGCGATGGGCAAGCGCCGAGTTGACACGTAGGACATCCGCAGAGATATGGCTCGCATGCTGTGCATGCTGTGGCAGCGTCTCGGACACGCTGCGCCGGCACTCGGCATGCGGGCTCCGCTTGGCACGGCAACCCTGCGATCATCACAGCGCTGGTGGTCGTAGCACGCATGCATGCAGCTCGCGACGGCCTCTCAGGCACGCCCTGGCCCGACACCCAAGCGCCAGAGACAGCAAGAAGCTGCTGCGTCTGCCGCAGCAGGCTCAGCGCGGCGCCGCTGTCCCCAACTGCGGATAGGGGAGGCGCACCGTCTGCGGCAGCTTCTCCGGTCGGCCACTGGTCAAGCAGCGGCTCCATGCGGAGGCCGCCCCCCTCGCCGTCTTCGTAGGTGAAGCGGCGGTGCGCAAAGCCGGGGTCGACCAGGGCGTCCTCCTCGGCCGCGTCGGGGTCGCACGTCGAGAGCGACTGCGCTTGCAGGGACACCCATGGCATGTGGGCGGGTGCAACGTACACCGGGAATGCGCCGAGGTCGCCGGCGCTGTGGTCCGGGGGGTCACCCTCTCGGCGCCGGTAGACGCGAGGCGGGAGGGAGAGCTGGATGTCGATGTTGGTGCCGCCAGCGTAGGACCGGACCGCAAACGCGCCGGCGCCGGGGTTCCGCGTGTTGAAATCGATGTGCGGGTGGAGGCTGCCGAAGTGGCCGGAGCTCAGGTTCTGACGGGGGTCGCCGAAAAGGCCACCGTCTTCGGTGGCGGGGGTGCCGCTGGGGGCTCGCCACTCGACAGAGGCACCAGTGGGGGCCGGCGGGTCGGCCGTGCGCTGCGCTGCGCTGCGGGAGCCGAGAGGGCTTGGGTGAGCACGCCCGGGGGCACCCCGCCAGAGGTCCCCAGGGTTCACCATGTGGTGCTCGCGGCCGAATGGAACGTTTACCCGGTTTGGCCTGGGCGTGCTGTGCTTGCTGCGGGTCAGAGGCAGCTTGCTCCTATCGAGCGGAGCTCCTGTAGGAATCGTTGGGGGTCAGCGTGGATGGATGGTGCAAGTCAAGGACGGGAGCTGGCTGCTTGCTTGTTGTGAGGCACTGGCGGTTTCGGGATGGTGACTAGACAGAATTCGTGGCCACAGGGGAAACAACTCTGGCCCGCTGTGTGGTCAGCCCAGCTCTGGGTGAATGGGGGTTGAGCATTGGCGGTGTCGTAAGGGATTCAGGTTTAATTGCAAATGTAGATTACTTGACCCTTCGCGCAGTGGCGCACTCGGTCAGCACAGCCGGTCTGCTTCTGTTTATGCGTGGGCCGACGCCCTCTGTTCTCGTGGCGTGGCTCATAGCGTCGCCTTCGCAAATGCGCCACAAAGAGATAATGCTACCCTTGAGATCATACGAATTCAGAATGATTGGAGTTGAAAAGCAACCCGTGACCACGCTCGGCAGCCTGATGTCGCAGGGACGTTGTTTTGGCGCGCGTGGATATGAATGAGGAGAAACCGTGCGGCTTAATGATACTAGCCGTCTGGTCAAACGTGCTGTGTGTGATGTTTTGGACGTGATGTGATGAGCGAAAACAGGCGCATTCGCACGGGACAGGCCAGTGCCACGGAAAGCACGAAAGCGCTCACTAGTATTAGCTCACAGCTAATCTTCACATGCTTCACGTGGCACAGTGTGGCTACCGATCGATTAAGCAGATAAATCGACTGAACGTGCGTCCGGCAGGAGCTGACACCTGAACCGACGAAGGCGCTCTACAGAGGATGTACTCAATCGTTCAGGTAGGGTCGTATTCGAGCTCAGTATATGTCGGGGAGCGGTCCAGGACACGGGTCGGCGTGGTGCTAACGTCGCAAAGATTTCTTCGCTACGGTGGCAAGGTGCTGAATCACGGTCGACCGCGGCCCTTCGAATCGCGCTCGATACTGGCAAACGTCCCGCGAACACGATTGGGGCATGCCACTATGGCAGGAGAAGGGGCATTTGCACGCTTGAATCTGCAACGGTGTTTAAGGCGACGACTGTTCGTGTAAGATACAAAAGCGACACGCAAGGTAGCCCAAAATTTAAATGTCAAGACTTTCGCACCTGCCGCTATACCATGCAGACCTGCCTTGTGCTCTGGAACGGCGCAGCTCCCTCTTGCTTGTTTCAATAGATCTCGTCAGGATGCTGCCTGCTAGAAGTTGCATGTAGGTCTACACAATACTGTCACAGATTCAATATGCACCTCTGCTCCCGTCGGATGAGCACGAGCAGGTCACTGGGCCCTCGTTGATCGTGGACAGGGTGACGTGCTTGTAGACACCGTTGCGCACCGGTCAAGCGTTCCCACCAGAAAACGTCTACGTATATATAAACACCTGCAAACTTGAGCCTTCTTGACGTTATATCTCTGCTGATCGTTGCGCTAACGCATACCATGACATCCCTGCGTGCTTCTGACATACAGCGTGTTCTTGCTGTGTTGCAGGCGGCAGCACCGAGTCGAACATCGCTGTTACATGCTCGGTTCTTGCCACCACAGTCACTCTACAGCACGTGTCAACGTCACTGCAGCTATGTGCAGAGTTGAAGGATCAGCTGGCTCCCCAGCGTGGAGAGCATCCTTCCAGGAACACCGCCTTTAACACGGCAGTGCCGGACGAGAAAGGCAGCTCGTGCGTGTATGGATTCGCACAGGCTATCGCATCTACCATGACACGGCAGGTACAGCTGGGTACTGTTTACGAAGACAGCGATGAAAGTCAGGTGGAACCTGTGCATGCGTGGGCTATGTCTGACTGTGCCGGTTGATAGCACTCCCGCCACTGTAGCTTCACGTCCCCAAGATATCAAGCGTATGGCTGTGGCTGTGTTACACGGAGAGGAACGCAACAGCCTGAAATCGCCAAGAGGTAAATGTGCAAGCTAACACAAGCAAAACAACAGAACAAGCGCACAAACCAAAACAGCCTAGGCGTCACACCCAAAACCTCCGCTGCCCTGAATGCTACACACACACACAGACATACATGCCTCAACCAATCGAGCCGCTAGACCAATCACAATACCGCAATCGTAGCAGTAGCAAGGCAAAAATGCACACCGACACACCAGAGCCCTGGGATCCCGCACGCCCTAGAGTCCTGCTCGCACACACCACCATCGCCCAACAAGAATGGCATGGGCAATCACCCGTGACAGCAGAGGCGAGCACGCGGCACCCCCCTCCACAGGGAGCCCGCGTTCGGGAAGAGCTGGGGCGGAGGTCTCAGGAGGAACATTTAACCGAGACAGGGCTGGGAGGGGCAGGCAGGTGGGGGAGAAGGAAGGGAGGGGGGGGTGGGGGGTCGGCCTGGTGCGGTGTGGAGGGCGTGCGAGGCGTTCCTTGCAGATTCACGCGCAAGTGGCTTGCGGGGGCCTTGCGGGGGCCAAATCACAGCTTCGCACAACGACCATACACAAGATCGTCAGTCGGAACAGGCAGCCCGGGTAGAACCGTCAGCCAGGTAGAACCGGCCGCCATCAAGGCGTGCCTGCAACGCTGCCGAAGCGGGGACCTGCCTAGCGTCTGTGGCTGCGTGATGTGCTGCCCGCAAGCCTGTTGCCGCGACGCTGAACTCGGCGCACGTGCCGGGTCCACAGGTTCCTTCAGAATATCAGCCATGCTGAGGGGATGACACACCAGCTGCAGCTCATCATGTGTACCATGCATGCACACGTGGATGAGCGACAAAGCATCCATCAGGAGCAGGCCATGCAGGCCAGAGGACCTCCAGTCGCGCTGCCACGTTTACAGTCTAATCATCTTACATTTCTCGTCTTACATCACTCTCCATACGCTCGTCCGTTCACGCAGCCCGGGCCGACATCATTGATACACCCTGCGGCCACTGCTCCCATGTGACCCCAAGCAGCATGCACCCTGGCAAAGGCCCATGCAAACTCCGCCCAAACGAACAAACACAGGTGCCCAACGAACACAGGTGCAGCGTTGCCGCATCGCATCACTCGAGCGATGCAGGGCCCAACAGCGTTGCCGCCTGACTGTGCCATGCGAACGACTGACCCCATGAGGCGAGAGGCAGAGAGGAGCACTCCGACGCCAGTGCAAATTACGGGCCGCCCCTGGACACCGCAGGCTACCGTCTGTCCCGCTGCCAGCTGTCCAGCAGTTGTGCCCCTACCACTGCACAGCTGCATTCTCCTCTGTAAACACTCCACATGCACATGCTCCACATACACATGCCCCACATGCACACTCCACATGCACACGCCCCATGTACACAAAACACAAATGGAAGATGAAAACTTCACAGCACACAGCACTCTGTAGAGCACACAGCGCCGTCACAAGAACGAGAGCGGGCTGCTGTGCTGAGGGGATTCACAGGCGACCCCTGAACTCGGAGCACGGCGACACGGCACAGCATGCGCAGCACGCCAAAGCAGAACGAACTTCCCATACACAGCTCCAGTACAGACCACACTCGGGACTGCATGAACGCCGGGAATCAGTCCCGACGTACGACGGCATCGCAGAGCACAGCACAAGGTGAGCTCGCACAGACACCCTCTGCCCAGGTACCCCCCCCTCCCCCCGGAAGCTACTGTGACGCCCCTGACCGGCAGATCCAGCAGTGCGGGCGGCCGCATGGATGACACGTGAGCACAGCGTGGGGGCGGCCGTGCCGCGATGCGCTCTGCAGCGCTCCACTCCCCCGCCCGTGTCCATCTTCTGAAACCCCTCCACGCCCAGCTCCCACTGTGAAGGCGCTCCACGGCGCAGCATGGCACAGCGCGCATGGCTTGGGCCGCCACGGCCGCTAGGCTGCCACACTCTCAGTGCTGTCGTTGGACACTGTCGTCATGACGAGGGTGGGGTCCGAGTCCGGCGCATGGGGCACCGCATGGGGCACCACGAAAGGTGTCAACTCCTGCTGCAGCGCCTGCGCCACCGCGGCGGGCAACAGGTCCGCGTGCTGCCGCCGGAGAGCCTCCACGACGTGCGCAGGCACGAGTGCCTCGAATTCAAACGCGCCCCTGGGCTGCCGTGCCCGGTTCTGAATTTCAAGGTTTCCTGATCGTGTCATCTTGGGTGGATGTAGTTGGGTGTCAGAAGCGACCTGCACGGAAGGCATGGCTTGAGGTTTACACAGCGCAAGCGAGGTTCGTTGTTGGGCACGTGCTGTGGACCAGAGGGTGGTCCGATTGCAAGCTTGCGGGTTGATGTCGTCAGTGGAGGCGTCCGAGGTATCGGACGTCGCGACTTGCCCGCTCACATGCGCGCTCGTGTGGCAGTTTGTAAACATTCAAAGTGTCTCAGATGGAACAGATTTTCAGTTCCGGAGCCACAAGTTCAACGGAATGCACATATGCGGCATCCAGTGCTAGTGCTTGCGCGAAGCACGCAGTCCTGAAATAGTCAGCACGGCCTGATAGCTATTGCAAGATCTTGCAGAGTTCGTGTGCACAGGTGCCATAATTGAAACAGCGCAGGTGAGCAAACTTCCACGAGACAGGTTGCGAACTCAACCATTTCGTGCCTAAATGGCGATTGTAGCTGTAAGCGGTGTGACCACGTGGCAGACATCGCATACGACGGTGCCGTCCATACTAGTCACAGGGTGACATTAATGGCCTGAGAGGTGTACTGTAAAGCAGGATGTCGATCAAACTCTGTCGCACGTGTGGCGTGACTGCAAACAGATGATGCGGTCAAGCTTGTCGTTGAATCACAAACACGACCCCCGCTGTACAATAACAAAAGCCCAAGCTACACAAATGTCACCATGAATCAGTGCATGCCAACACTGTGGCGACAGCGGTTCCAAGCGGATCCAGTGCGAGTATGCGTCCAGGCAGCTGAACGTGACCGGGTGACAAAGAAACACCACGACGAGACTCACGCCCAGTTTACTGCGAAACTATTTTAGCCTTGAATGATTGAAGCCCTCTGGGTAGCCTCGTTCGTACAGCGTTTCGACATTCACTCGATCACAGGTTGCTACGTATACTGTACCACAGGCTGTGTCAAGTCTAGTCTAGGACGACATCCCAACGAGGACCAAACCTGCCATGATCATGCAACACGTGTCAAGAAAAGAGTACGGAGAAAGGGCTTGCCTTCACCATCTGTTGTTGCAGGCTGGTGAGCCAATCCTCGACTCGCGAGCCTGTGACAGCGTGGAAGAACCACGACCCATGTGTCACCGTCAGACTCGACAGCTCTACCGTGAATGAAGTGATCAGAGGCGGACCTGGGCGACACTGCGTTTCGTCCGGCTCCGTCGGAGCTGTGTGAGGTGCCCGAGCTGCTTACTGCACTTCTAGTGAAGGACACTTGCACAATCAAGCGCTGCAACTTCAAGCAAACCGATCCATGTACGGAGTGTAGGTCTGGGCTAATGTCAGCGGATGCCCGAAGAGAAAAAAGCCGCTCCGACATGGTTGTCATCCCCCGTTAGCCCGTGGGATGGCTGAAGCTGGATTGGGCACGGGACTGGCCACCATGGGTGCGCGGCCTCTGCAACAGGAGCCCACCATGACAAGCACCAGCGCAGCCGCAGTATCCAGTACTCTATGCCAGCTCCCCCTTTCAATCCCCCTTTCAATCGTCTTGGGGACATGCAGGTCCTTATGGTATTGAGTGCATCGGCGGAGTCTGTAAGCCTTTGACGTGGTGTTTTGGAGGGAAGGGGTGGGGGCGGGGGGCGGGAGTGGATGTACCGCCTGTGGGTGAGGTGGGGGGGCCTGGACCATCGCTGCAGGCGCTGACCTCAGCAGCAAACGCTGGTGCGTG
Organism: Ulva armoricana; assembly: GCA_032360965.1. Lineage (NCBI taxonomy): Eukaryota > Viridiplantae > Chlorophyta > Ulvophyceae > Ulvales > Ulvaceae > Ulva > Ulva armoricana. Next base: position 18,015 of record JAUMHO010001535.1, read on the forward strand.
CATGCATGGTGGCGGCCGTGCAGGGAGAGTGCCCCTATACACACCCTGATGTGGACATGTGTAATACTCGGCGAGACAAACCAGGCAAATCGTGTTGATGGACGAAGGCGCCGATTTGAAGTTGATGGTCACATGGCACCATCTTGCACGCCTGCGATTGTGTAGCCACAGACTGTGCCGGTGACCCTGTGTGGAGAATCATGGTATATGACCGCTCTACCATGATTCACAGGCACGTCGCGACATTCCTGTGAATCATGGTAGAGCGGTCATATACCATGATTCTCCACAAAAAGTGTGGCAGTATGGGCTTTAGGCCATGTGAGGAACAAGTTTGTCGACATCATGCTGTGATGCATGGGTGCAGGGCACC
>JAUMHO010001546.1:0-18381 GCA_032360965.1 Ulva armoricana
GACTTCCCAGCCGGTATTAATGATGACTTGGTTGACTCGACAACACTTGCACTACTTAGATTCCGTCAGGGCGGATTCATTCGCTTAGACACGGATGAGAAAGAAGATATACAGCTGTTTAAATCCAAACGGAAAAAAGCTTACTACTGATGACTATATTTGAGACCATTAAGTTCTGGTGGAGAGTAAAGAAGTACAACCGCCGTTTACTTAAACAAGCTAAGTACGGTAACAAAGACCCGTATGAAACAACGAAAGAGGACGTAGATAAGTGGTTCGAGTCAAACCCATTTGAACTTGATCAAGAACTATTGAATACACACCACATGGAATCGGCACCTAAAAGCCATGCCATACACATCTTTAGGAATTTATCATGAGTATTGAAAAAGGTTTATACGCAGCACCTCAAGGCATTATGGAAGAAGAGGGTGAGCCGTTAGAGATTGAGATCGAGGACCCAGAAGCTGTGCGTATTCGCACGGGCGACCTTGAGATTGATATTGAAAAAGATTATGAAGAAGAAGGTTTTGAAGATAACTTAGCTGAGTATATTCCTGATGATGAGCTATCAATGATAGCTAGTGAATTGGTTGATGCTTATGAAGAAGATGTGTCGTCACGTAAAGATTGGATACAAACATACGTTGATGGTTTAGATTTATTAGGCATGAAGTTAGAAGAACGTACCGAGCCGTGGAGCGGTGCGTGTGGCGTTACACACCCACTATTAACAGAAGCACTTGTTAAGTTTCAATCAGAAACAATCATGGAGACGTTCCCGGCGTCGGGTCCTGTTAAGACAAAGATCATAGGTAAAGAAACACCAGAGAAGAAAGAAGCTGCTGAACGTGTACAAGCAGATTTAAATTTCCGTTTAACAGAAGGTATGCCTGAATATCGTCCTGAACAAGAACGTTTGTTATGGGGATTGGGTTTATCAGGTAATGCGTTTAAGAAAGTTTATTTCGATCCATCATTAGATCGTGAGACTGCTACGTATATACCAGCAGAAGATGTAGTTGTTCCATACGGCGCGTCGTCTCTCAAAACGTCAGAGCGTGTGACACATGTGATGCGTAAAACAGAGAATGAGTTACGCAAGTTACAAGTTGCTGGGTTCTATTTAGATGTGGACTTAGGTGACCCTGTTAATACGATTGAAGAAGTAGAGAAGAAGATTGCAGAGAAGTTAGGCTTTAGAGCGGTAACAGATGATCGTTATAAGTTGCTTGAGATGCACGTCGATATAGACTTGCCGGGTTATGAGGATGTTGATGAAGATGGTGAGCCTACAGGTATAGCATTGCCTTACGTAGTTACAATCGAGAAATCAACACAAACAGTTTTAGCTATACGTCGTAATTGGAAACCTGATGACAAGCTCAAACAAAAACGAAACCATTTCGTTCACTATGGGTATATACCGGGCTTTGGTTTCTACTGCTTCGGTCTCATTCACCTCATCGGAGCTTTTGCAAAGTCAGGCACGTCAATTCTGCGTCAACTCGTTGATGCAGGGACCCTCTCGAACCTTCCGGGTGGACTTAAAGCTCGCGGGATGAGAATTAAAGGTGACGATACTCCTATCGCACCGGGTGAATTTAGAGATGTAGATATACCAAGTGGTGCTGTTAAAGACAACATCATGATGCTTCCATACAAGGAGCCGAGTACAGTATTAGCCTCTTTGATGAATCAGATCATTGAAGATGGACGTAGGTTTGCTAGTGCGGCTGATATGAAAGTATCTGACATGTCTGCTAATTCTCCGGTCGGCACCACACTAGCTATTTTAGAGAGAACCCTGAAAGTAATGTCAGCGGTTCAAGCGCGTATTCACTACGCTATGCACGAAGAGTTCCGTCTATTGAAAGATATAGTTCGTGACTTTGCACCAGAAGAATATTCATACGACCCAGATGTAGGCAGTAAGAAAGCAAAACAAAGTGATTACGACATGTGTGATGTTATACCTGTCTCTGATCCAAATGCTTCGACTATGTCGCAAAAGGTTGTTCAGTATCAGGCTGTATTTCAGTTAGCTCAAACAGCACCACAGTTATACGACATGCCGCTTCTACATCGTCAGATGATTGAAGTATTAGGCATTAAGAACGCAGCTAAATTAGTACCGATGGCCGATGACAGGAAGCCACGCGACCCTGTTACAGAAAACATCGATGTATTAAAAGGCAAACCTGTCAAAGCGTTTGTATTCCAAGACCATCAAGCTCACATTGCTGTACACATGGCAGCGATGCAAGACCCGAAAATTCAATCAGTTGTAGGACAAAACCCGCAAGCAGCTGAAGCAATGATGGCAGCCATGAACGCACACATCAACGAGCATGTTGGGTATGAGTATAAGAAACAGATTGAAGCTTCTATTGGTATGGAAATTCCTGACTTTGAGGATGACGATGACCAGCAAATTCCGAAGGAAATGGAAAACCGTATTGCACAGATGGCGGCTCAAGCGTCGCAGCAACTACTACAACAGCATCAGCAAGAAGCTCAACAACAGCAAGCCCAGCAGCAAATGCAGGACCCTATCATTCAGATGCAAATGCAAGAGTTGCAGATCAAACAGGCTGAGGTTCAGCGCAAGATTGCTAAAGACCAACTTGATGCGGCGGCAAAAGATAAGCAGATGCAGATTGAACTCGCTCGTATCGATGCGCAGAAAGAGATTGCTGGGGCAAATATGGCGATGAAACACAGCTCCGATAAACAACGTAATGATGCTCAGATGGAGATAGAAGGTTTCCGTCAAGGTATGGAGATGAATAGACAACAAACTAAACCACCACAAAAAGGCAAAGATAAATGAAAGTAATTCAAGCAGTATTAAAAGAACTTAGAGAGCGTCGGACACAGCTATCCGACGCGTTGGCGAACAAAGCAGCCAAATCTTTTGATGAGTATCAATTCATTTGCGGTGAGATTCGAGGCCTGACCGCAGTGGAGATGTACCTTGTAGACCTCGCAAAAAACTTGGAGCATGACGATGACTGAATTAGTAATCGCTACAGACAGCGGTGAAGTTTCGACCCTGCCACAAACAGCGGAAGAAAAAGCAACACAACTGCCACAACCGTCCGGTTATCACATCTTGGCGGCTATACCTGAGATTGAAGAGAAATTTGATAGCGGGTTAATTAAGGCAGATTCAACTAAACATTACGAGGAAGTCCTTAGTACGGTCTTTTTTGTCGTGAAGTTGGGACCAGACTGCTACAAAGACGCAAGCCGATTCCCTAGTGGACCTTGGTGTAAAGAGGGTGACTTTATCCTCGCACGCCCTAACAGCGGTACTAGATTGAAGATTCATGGACGAGAATTTCGTCTAATTAATGATGACTCAGTTGAAGCTATCGTTGACGACCCACGCGGTATTTCACGAGCATAAGGAGACTATATGGCTGAGTTTGAAAAGGATGAGTATAAGTTCCCTGATGAGGTAGACGAGAAAAAGATGTCTGCCGAAGACGATGAAGAAGAGTTCACCGTCGAGATTGAGGACGATACACCAGAAGAGGACCGTGGTAAGGAACCCCTCCCTAAAGATATTATTAACTCACTGGAGACCCCAGAAGACGGCGGAGAATATCCCGAAGAAGTAGTTAGTAAGTTTAAACAGTACAAAAAAGCATGGCACGATGAGCGCCGGGAAAAGGAAAAAGCTTTCCGTGAGCAAGAAGAAGCTCTACGTATAGCCCAGAATATACTTGAGGAGAATAAACGCCTTAAGTCAACTTTGGCGTCCGGCGAACAAGTTTACATATCGACGATGCAGGATTCTGCTGAAAAAGAAGTCGAAATGGCTAAGCGTGAGTATCGTGAAGCGTACGATTCGGGCGACTCTGAGAAGTTAATTGAGGCACAACAAGCCCTAACGAACGCTAGTTTAAAGTTGGATCGTGCAAAAAACTTTAAACCCACTTTACAAGAGGAAGAAATTGAGGTAAAACTGCCGGAAAGATCACAAGCTGACAACAAACAGCAACCTGATCCAAAGTATGCAGCGTGGCAGCGTCGGAATTCAAACTGGTTCAATAAGGACGAGGAGATGACCGAAGCAGCAAAAGGACTGCATATGAAACTGTATCGTGAGTACGGCCCTGAATATATTGGTACTGACGATTATTACGAGCGCATCGACAAAACGATCCGTAAACGGTTTCCAGAGTCCTTCCCTGAAAACAGGGACGTTGAGACAAAACCTCAACAAAGAAGTAAGCCTAGTACAGTCGTAGCTTCAGCTAAGCGGAGCACGGCTCCGAAGCAGATTAAGTTGACAGCGACACAGGCAGCGCTGGCGAAAAAATTTAGGCTGACACCGGAGCAGTATGCTCGTGAAGTACTCAAACTGGAGAATAGCAATGGCTGAAAATAGACTTACTCGTGAATTGCAGAGTCGTAAACAAGCAGAACGTCCAAAGCAGTGGGCGCCAGCTGAGTTACTACCGGAGCCTGATAAACAGCCCGGCTTTGCATATAGATGGATACGTGTTGCTACACTTAACAAACCGGACCCGAAGAATATCTCAGCGAAACTGAGAGAAGGCTGGGAGCCAGTGAGGATTGAGGAGCAACCAAAATTTCAACTGCTAGTTGACCCCAATAGTCGCTTTAAAGAGAACATTGAGGTTGATGGGTTATTGTTGTGCAAGACCCCTGAGGAGTTTATAGAGCAGCGTAATTCTTATTACACTAATCAAACTCAAGCTCAGACTCAAGCAATCGACAATAGCTTCATGCGCGAGAACGATGCGAGGATGCCACTCTTTGCGGAGCGGAAATCTTCTACCTCGTTTGGTAAAGGTTAACTTTAATTTTTGGAGCTTAATATGGCTTATCCTGTCGTAAACGCCCCTTACGGGCTAAAACCGATCAATTTGGTCGGCGGTCAGGTATTTGCGGGTGCTACCCGTACTATACCAATCGCAAGTGGTGCTACTCCAGCTATTTACTATGGCGACATCGTAAAATTGGCTAGTGGTACTGTTGTTCGTTCAGTTTTAGATTACAACGATGCTACCTATGATGCTGGTACCGTTGGCGTATTCTTAGGCTGCACATACACAAATCCATCAACTAACCAGAAAATCTGGACACAGTCTTGGACAAGTGGTTTAGCAGTTAATGATGCAGAAGCAATTGTTGCTGACGATCCTGATACATTGTTCCAAGTAGTTGCTTTGAACAACAACGGCACTAATATCAGCACAACAATAGCCGCTCTCGGCCAAACGTTTGTTGGTACTAACTGCTTCCCAGTATCGGGTAACACACCTAATACACTATCTGGCGTTTCTGCTGTTGGTGTTTGCGTAGATGCGAGCAATGCACGTATTGCTACTACAGCACCTTTCCGTATCGTAGCTTTGAATCCTGCGACTGCTATTACTACGAGCGCAGTTATTTCTGCAACTGCTACTTCTGCTACTCAAACCTTGACCGCTGCTAACTCTAACATTCGTGTTGGTATGCAGATCACCGGTACAGGCGTAACAGCAGGTACTACTGTAGTTTCAATATCTGGCACTACTTTAGTTGCTAGTGCTTCGATTACTGGTACTGCTGGTAACACTTTGACCTTCGTTGGCGCACCAGAAGTCATTGTGAAATTTAACTTTGGCTATCACAGCTATTACAACGCTGCTGGCGTTTAAGGAGATAAATAATGGCTATTTCACGCGCACAACTACTTAAAGAACTCTTACCGGGCTTAAATGCTCTGTTCGGTCTTGAATACGCTCGTTACGGTGAAGAACATAAAGAGATTTATGAAACCGAAACCTCCGAGCGTTCATTCGAAGAAGAAACAAAGCTGTCTGGTTTCTCAGCCGCCCCTGTTAAAAACGAGGGTAGTGCAATTGCTTATGACAATGCACAAGAAGCTTGGACTGCTCGCTACAACCACGAAACAATCGCTCTGGGCTTCTCTCTGACTGAAGAAGCAGTAGAAGATAACTTGTACGACTCTTTGTCTGCTCGTTATACCAAAGCTTTGGCTCGTGCTATGTCTTACACTAAGCAAGTTAAGGCTGCTAACGTGTTGAACAATGGTTTTAACGCTAACTATACTGGTGGCGATAACCAACCTTTGTTCTCCTCTGCGCATCCTTTAGTTACTGGCGGTACCAACAGCAACATCCCATCAACTCCTGCTGACTTGAACGAAACTTCGTTGGAAAACGCTGTTATTCAGATCGCTGCTTGGACTGATGAACGTGGTCTGTTGATCGCTGCTAAGCCTAAGAAATTGGTCATTCCACCTGCTCTGCAATTCGTTGCAACTCGTCTGTTAGAAACCGAACTCCGCGTCGGTACAAATGACAACGACGTTAACGCGTTGAAGAACAATGGTTCGATCCCAGAAGGCTATACGATCAATCACTTCTTGACCGACTCAAACGCATGGTTCTTAACAACCGACGTTCCAAACGGCATGAAGCACTTTGTTCGTAGCCCACTGGCAAACTCAATGGACGGTGACTTCGATACTGGTAACGTACGTTACAAGGCTCGTGAGCGTTATTCGTTCGGCTGGTCTGATCCGCTCGGTATGTACGGCTCGGCTGGTGCTTAATGAAGTGGGGGGTTTCGGCCCCCCATTTTTTATGATATAAAGTAGTTATCCGGGAAATCCGGTGCGAACGAATGGCTCCCGGCCTGTTACATTGCATATCGTCGCACTTAACTCGCAATGTGAGGACAATTTATTATGGCAGTTTCTACCACCCAAAGTATCTGGCGTTCGGGCGGCGGCGATCAAACTCGCACCGCATACTGTGGCTCCGGTTTAATGGTTGCTCAGTTCTATATCGCTGACGCAAGCCCAGCTACCGCTGGCACAAACGTAGCAGTATCTTCTACCAATTCTTCAGCTTTAATACTACCAGCAGGCGCAGTTGTTCTGTCCGTAGCTATTAATGATGCTGGCACAGGCTCATGCGACTTAGGCGCAACAGGCGTAACAAGTGGCACAGCTGACAACAACTACATCGCTTCTGGCTTAGACGTATCCGCTGTTGGCACAACCAACGTTGGCGCTATTGTTACTGGTACAGCTTTGACTGAAACGTCTTATGTGACTGTTACTGATAACACTTCCGGTGCTGGTACTGTTGCTGGCTACATCACATATTTCGTTGTCGACCCATACACCGGTCAGCAAAACGTCTAATAAGGAGGCATCACCATGATGCAAACAGACGTTAAGTCAGCCCATGTAACCGGAGCTACTGCAACACTAGTCAGCTATCGTACTCGCGTTCGAGGATTAATTTTCTTGGGCGACGGTACGGCTGGCGATATGGTATTTAGAGATGGTGGGGCTACTGGTCCTATTAAGCTTCAATTCAATATCCCAGCTAATAGTAATAACGATGTGGCAGTGAATATCCCCGGCGAAGGCATATTGTTTGAAACTAGCGTGTACGTAGCCTTACCGGGTACAGCATCTAGCGTAACGGTGTTCTATGGCTAAAAAAACTCCATCCCTTGCAGTAGGTCGTGGCGAAAAGCTCTCGGTTGCTAAAGGGGCGGGTTTAACTGCCAAAGGTCGCGCTAAATACAATGCAGCTACAGGGTCTAATCTAAAGGCTCCCCAGCCGGAAGGTGGCCCACGTAAAAAATCATTTTGCGCAAGAATGTCAGGTATGCCCGGACCTATGAAAGACGAAAAGGGAAGACCAACACGTAAAGCAGCGAGTTTAAAAAGATGGAAATGCTAATTTGTACTCGTTGTAAAGAAGGAAAACCGGGAACGGATGAATATTTTCCTTTACACAATAAAAAACGTAACGGCTTAGATAGTTGGTGCAGAGCCTGTCGTTCTGAATATAGGAATATGAATAACCGCGGTGCGTTCCGTAATGTTATTTCTGATGAAGCTTTAGCAGAATTAAAAACGTCTATTACGCAGTGTGTAATATGCGGACATGAAGAAAAACTTGTTGTAGATCACGATCATATAACAGGTAAAGTTCGTGGTATGTTATGTAACCATTGCAATAGAGGTTTAGGACATTTTCGGGACGACCCAATGTTGTTAGAGTTTGCCGCACAGTATTTATACGCATCAACCGACTCTCCGGAGTGGGATAAATATCTGGAAAAATGGAAGTGCTAACCGCTATGGAAATGTCTTATGTATGGAGTGCTGGGTTAACCTTCTTTGTTAGCCTTTTTGCTTACGTGGCTCATGAGAAATTCTCTGAATTGGCTCGTATTACTATTTTGTTGAACAAGACCCGTGAGGAGATTGCTCGTGATAACGTCACTAATGCAGAAGTTGAACGGATTACTGACCATATTGATCAACGTTTCGATAAACTTGAAGCGCGTATTGACCAGCTTATTGCCCAAAGGGGATAAAAAATGAAACGCAAGACGAGAAAATTTAACGAAGGCGGTAAGACCTACGACAAAGAAGATGAAGGTATTCTTGGCGGTAGGATAAAGTACCGTGAAGATGATGAAGGCCGTAAGTATGTAGCTGGCAAAGCTAATCCTTATGATCGCAACCCATCTGAACAACGTTATTACTCTATGGATGACGTTAAAGGCAAACTGTCTGGTTTGTTCGGCGGTAAGAAAGAAGAAGACGAGCCTAAAAAGTCTACTACCATGCCATCTGGCTATGAAAAGTTAGACGTATCTGAAAAGACCACTCCATCCGGTAAGACTTACGTAAATCAAGAATACAAAGAAGAGGAAGAGAAGCCAGCAAAGAAAGCTGCACCGGCTACTCGTAAAGCTGCCCCTGCTCCTAAAGCAAGTATGGACGCTGGTATTCCTAAAGACACTAAGTCTACCCGCATGCCTTCTGGCTATGAAAAGTTAGATGTAAGTGAAAAGAAGTCTATGGGTAAAGACGCTATTCCTATGAAAAAGGATGCGCCTGTAGGACGCACCCGTGCGGGTACACCTGTAAAAAGCAATGAGCCAAAGGCTGAAGACGTTGCAGCAGCAAATGAAAAATACATTGCAAGATTGAAGAAACAGGGCGAAGAAAACGAAGCTAGGAAAGAGCGTATTAAGAGTTTCTTCTCATCCAAGAGTCCTAATCGTAGCTACAAGAGTGGTGGTTCTGTTAAGTCATCTGCTTCTTCTCGTGGTGATGGTTGTGCAATACGTGGTAAGACCAAAGGAAGAATTTACTAATGCCAAGCGTTAGTAAAAAGCAACATAATTTGATGGAAGGGGTTGCTCACAACCCCGCGTTTGCCAAGAAGGTTGGTATACCGCAGTCTGTGGGTAAAGATTTCTCAAGCGCCGATAAAGGCAAAACTTTTAAAAGAGGTGGTCTCATGGCAACAAAACAAAAATTCGCAGCACCAACCCCAATGGGCAAAGTTAAAACTGCCGCTCCTAGCAAAGACGGCGTTGCTGTTAAAGGTAAAACCAAAGGCAAGATGCCTAAAATGGCTGGCAACAAGGGTATGAAGTCCGGCGGTAAGTGCTAATAGGAGGCCATTATGGCTAAAGTAAAAAAGATGGCATTTGGCGGTATGGGTAGTAGACCTCCTATGGGCGGCATGAGACCCGGTATGGGTCCTTCAAGAGGCGCACTTGGCGGCAATCAGCCTCCGGCTGGTGTTGATCTAATGAAAAAAACTAGTGGCGAGTCTGGTCCACCACAGTCTGTTATGCAAAAAATGGCACAAGCGCAACCAAGAGGCGCACTTGGCGGTAATCAGCCTCCGGCTGGCAATAATTTATTGCGAGAGTATGCTCAAAATACTCAAAGACCGGGTAATGGCGTACAAATGCCGATGGGTGTTGGTATTGGTGGCAGTAACAACGGGACGCCCGGGGCTATACCTGATTATCTTAAACCTTATATGGCTCAAGCCGGACAACCTGTTGCTCCTCCAGCTCCTAAACTCATGGGTAATGCTTTTATGAAAAAAGGCGGTGCTGTTAAGGTTAAAGCTTACGCTAAAGGTGGCTCAGTTAAATCGTCTGCTTCAAGTCGTGGTGACGGTATTGCTCAGCGTGGTAAGACTAAAGGTAGGGTTGTTTAATGATGGCCTCGCGTGGTATGGGAGACATAAGCCCTAACAAGATGCCTAAAGCGAAAACTAAACCGCGTAGGGATAACACCGACTTTACCCAATATAAAAACGGTGGAGAAGTGTGGGATAAGCCACGTCCTAAAGACTTAGGTAAGTCAAAGAAGTTAAGTCCTGCTAAGAAGTCAGCGGCGAAAGCCGCAGCAAAGGCTGCGGGTAGACCCTACCCGAACTTAGTAGATAACATGCGCATGGCGAGGAAGTGATGAAGAAGCGCAAAAAATTTGATGAAGGCGGCGTCGTAGATAAAGCGTATGATTTACTTACAGGGAAAGATACTCGCTCTGTAATGGAAAAACCTGCGCGTAATGATATGACTGACTCGCAGTATCGAAAAGAAAGAGCGCGTGCGCAAGCTTTAGAAACTTCTGCTCCTGAGTCCGCACTTATGGGACCCGCTCGTGGGGCGCAATTAGCTTTAAAGGCAAGCCCAAAAGAATTGGCTAAAAGAGCAGTAGCTTATGGTGCATCATCAGGAGTGCGTGGAGCAGAAGGGCAAATTTTTGATAATGCAGTAAAAAATGAACTTCGCGGAGCTGCTTCTATGAAAGAAGCTCTTAGCTTTGATGAAGATAGAAAAGAAAGACGTAAAGATAAAAAAATGAAAAGCGGCGGTACTGCTTCTTCCCGTGCTGACGGCATAGCTACTAAAGGTAAGACTAAAGGTAGGATAGTGTAATGAGAGCTGCGAGGGGAAAGTGATGGATGATTTACACCCTAAAGTAGCAAAAGCTTTAGCAGAAGGAAAAATTTCTGCTGGAGATGCTCGTTGGATGAGTGATTATGCCCACACAACAGGAGATTCTAGGGGTAGTGGGGATGGTACGCATTCAGAAAAAATGCAAAACTATATAAATAAAATAAAACAAAATGAAGTACATAATCCTTGGCCTGATGATCGTATGGCGGGGCTTAAAGGCAAAGGAAAAATTGGTGGCGGTAGCGGTGGTGTTGGAGTATCAGATACAAGAGAATTACAATTAGGTTCTGATCTTGATCCTAAATCAATGATGAAACGTAGTGGATATAAAAAGGGCGGCAAAGTTTCTTCCGCTTCTTCTCGTGGCGATGGTATTGCTCAACGTGGTAAGACTAAAGGTAGGATGGTGTAATGGCATATACAACAGCTACAACAGCGTTTAACCCAGATTTAAACGACATATTCGAAGAAGCATTCGAGCGTTGTGGCTTGGAGATTCGCACGGGCTATGACTTTAGAACTGCGCGTCGTAGCTTAAACTTCTTGGTAGCTGAATGGGCTAACAGAGGTATTAACCTGTGGACAGTTGAGCAGGGTTCGATAAACATGGTACAGGGGCAGACTACTTATGATCTACCTGATGACACCGTTGATTTGGTGGAGCATGTTATCCGTACTTTTTCCGGACAGGGTCCTAATCAAACTGACCTCAACATCACCAGAATTAGTGTCTCTACCTACTCTACCATTCCCAACAAAGAAGCGCAGGGCAGACCGATCCAAGTCTGGATTGACAGACAGTCGGGACAAAAGGTTGGCTCCAACGCGGCGACGCCAAAGCACCCGCAGATCAACGTCTGGCCTGCCCCAGACCAAGGGACAGAAGAGCAACCGTTCTACGTCTTCTACTACTGGAGACTAAAGCGTATATACGACGCTGGTAATGGTACGAATGTAGTTGATATACCGTTTCGTTTTTTAAACTGTATGACCGCAGGTCTAGCGTACATGATTGCAGTAAAGAAACCTGAGATTGATCCTAATCGTGTTATGGCGTTAAAAGCTATGTACGACGAGGCTTGGGAATGGGCTTCTACTGAAGACCGTGAAAAAGCGGCTGATCGACTTGTTCCTCGTGAGATGTTTATCTAATCATGGGTAATAGGTTTGCAAGCGGCAAGAACTCAATCGCCGAGTGTGATCGGTGTGGGTTTAGGTACAAGTTAAAAGAGCTGAAGAAGCTCACGATTAAGACTAAACAGGTACAGATTAAAGTCTGTAAAAGCTGTTGGGAACCTGATCAACCACAGTTACAATTAGGTATGTATCCGGTCGATGACCCACAAGCAGTACGGGAACCACGTCCAGATAATAGCTATAAGCAAGCGGGTTATACAGGTTTGCAGTTGACTACTAATACTGACTTTGGTGATCCTAGCGGTGGTAGTCGTGTATTTCAGTGGGGCTGGTGGCCTGTTGGTGGAGCGAGTGCTAATGATGCAGGGTTAACTCCCAACAACTTAGCGGTACAGTGCTTAGTAGGAACAGTAACAATTACTTAGGAGTAGGACATGGCAAAACATGACGACGCAGCACAAGATAAACCGATGATCAAAAAGATCGCGGATACAGAAATTAAAAAGCATGAGAAGAAATTACACGGTATGAAAAAGGGCGGTGTAACCGGTATGGCTATGAAAAAGATGGGTCGTAACATGGCGCGTGCTGCTAATCAGCGGAGCCGTTAATGGCTAAGTTCTCACAAAAGGTTAAAGGCAAAGAAGTGGGTCAAGCCACTGTCTATGCTAAACCACACAGTATGTCTGGAGGCCCTATGGTCATGAAGAAAATGGAAGACCCTAATAAATTAGTCACTACACAGATGACTAGAAAAACTGCTACACCACGCGTAAGCGCTGGTGACCCTGCTGCGGATAATACAAAGACTGATGGTATTAAAATCCGTGGCACAGGCGCAGCTACTAAAGGTGTTAAAGCACGCGGACCAATGGCGTAAGGAATAACTGTGACATATACGGAACTAACTGCCGCAATTATTAACTATACGCAGAACAGCGAATCTACATTCGTTGCTAATATCCCTGTGTTTGTTAAACAGGCTGAAGATCGTATTTATAATTCTGTGCAGATTCCTGCGCTTCGTAAAAATGTCACAGGTACCACTACGAACAACAACAGATATTTGTCATGCCCTATTGATTTTTTATCTGTGTTTTCTATATCCGCGTTAGATCAAACTACAGGTGAGTTTGAGTTTCTACTTAATAAAGACGTTAACTTTATTCGTGCAGCGTATCCAAACCCATTAGAAACAGGGTTTCCTAAGTACTATGCGCTGTATGGTCCTACGGTTGTTGACTCAACTATCACGACTGAATTAAGTTTTATTATTGGACCAACTCCAAGCAGTGGCTATAGTCTGGAATTGAATTACTACTACTACCCTGAGTCTATTACTACAGCGCAAACTTCGTGGCTTGGTGATAACTACGACCCAGTATTGTTATATGGCTCTTTACGTGAAGCTTACCTGTTTATGAAGGGTGAGCAAGACATAATAACGTACTACGAAAAAATGTATCAAGATGCAATCGGTCAATTGAACCGTTTAGGAACTGGTCTCGAACGTGGCGACGCGTACAGAGACGGGCAAGCTAAGATTAAGGTTAACCCATAATGGCATTTCAGCAAGGTCAGACATTAAGCTTTCGAAGCGAGATTATCCAAGGAGTGCAAGACCTCTCTACGGATACTCTTTATATGGCTTTGTATACAGGTTTTGCTACGTTGGGTCCAACTACAACAGCATATGATCCGACGGATGTAAACCAAGTTACAGGCACAGGCTATACCGCTGGCGGTAACGTACTTACTGGCGTGACTATTGCTACAGATGTGACTACAAATACTGTTTACATAAACTTTGATAATGTGTCTTGGCCCGGTGCTAACTTTACTGCTCGTGGCGCGTTGATATATAACAGCAGCAAGAGTAATAAGTCGGTAGCAGTGTTGGATTTTGGTGCAGATAAAACACTTACAGCTGCAAACAACACAGTAACAATGCCAAATAATTCAGCATCAACCGCGCTTTTAAGATTTGTTTAAGGAACTATTATGTTAGCAAACAAGAGTAGTTTTGGCGGAGTATTTACAGCCTTATGCTATGACAAAGATGGCAATTTAAAATGGGAAGAAGAGTTTCCTAACTTAGTAGTTAATGAAGGTTTACAGTTCATAAACCAACAGGTGTTCTTGGGTTCAAACTATACAGCAGCGTGGTACATGGGATTGACAAATACTGGCGCGGTTTATAACGCTGCTAATACTATGGCGGCACACGTCACTTGGACAGAGAATACAGACTACCTACAATCTACCCGCCCATTAATAGTATTTACTACGCCTACTACTGCTAACCCTTCTGTAGCTACATCAGATGCTGTTACTTTTACTATCAGCGCTAACGCGACTATTGCGGGTGCGTTTTTAACTACTAGTAACATAAAAGGTGGCATTACAGGCACTTTGCTTTCAGCGGGTAATTTTACGGTTGGTGATAGAGGACTAGTATCTGGTGATACTTTGAACGTAACCTATACTTTCTCAGCTAATGCGGTTTAATGAATGTTTGGATATGCACCGTTCTCCACAGTACCGTTTGCTGCGATACCTGCCGGCGGGGTATTTGCTGCGTCTGTTAATGAATCAGTAAATGTAATAGATCAGTATGTAGGTAATCTTGTACTTAACGAAGATATAGCTGAAGCACTTGGAATTACGGATTTATTTGCAGCGCAGACAGATTTTGCAACCCAGCTTTCAGATGCTTTAGATATAGAAGATGTATATAACAGCCAAATTGATTTTTTAATTGCTGTTAACGAAGTCACAGGATTTACTGACAGTTTTTACGGAACAAAGTTGTGGGAGCCACCAGATACTAGCTCTAACTCATTATGGACAAATATAAACAGTCCTCAAGGTAATGGGTGGACTACTATAGAAACATCGCAGAATATTACGTGGACTGACATAACAAGTACTGGATAAGAGGATGTAATGGCCTTAGTTTTATTAGATCGTGTAAGGGAATCGACTACCACTACAGGGACAGGCACTATTACGCTTCTTGGAGCTGTTGCGGGATTTCAATCGTTTGCTGCTATTGGTAATGGTAATCAAACTTACTACACAATAACTGATAGTACTGCTGGAACTTGGGAAGTTGGTATTGGTACATATACTTCGTCGGGTACTACGCTATCAAGAACTACAGTTTTATCATCATCAAGTGGTGGCTCATTAGTTTCTTTTGGCGCTGGGACTAAAGATGTTTTTGTTACTTACCCAGCAGGTCGTTCAGTCTATAAAGACACAGCCAACACATATACTGTTCAACAAGCATTTGATGCGCTGACAGCAAACTCAATAGCACTAACGTCCGGCACAATTACTACAGCCCCAGTATCCAACACAGATATTGTTAACAAGCAATATGCTGACGCTATTGCATCTGGTATTAACTTCCATGAAGCAGTGGATTTAGCGACTACCGCAGCGTTACCAGCAAACACATATAACAACGGCACATCTGGAGTGGGAGCAACGTTAACGGCGACTGCTAATGGCGCTCTGTCTGTGGACTCAACACTTACTGTTGTCTCAAACCGAATACTTGTAAAAAATGAAGCTACGCAAGCAAACAACGGTGTCTACACTGTTACTCAGGTTGGCTCTGCTGGCACACCATACATACTGACTCGCGCAACTGACTTTGACACCGCTGGCACCGGGGTTAACCAGATTGACGAAGGTGATTTTTTCTTAGTAACCAGCGGTGTTGTTAACTTAAATACTGCTTGGGTACAGCAGACTTCGCCCCCTATAGTAGTTGGCACGACTGCGCTTGTCTTCCAACAGTTTGCCGCACCGATTACATACACAGCAGGTACAGGTTTAAACGAGTCACCAGCATATACATTTAATATTGCCACTACAGGTGTTACTGCTGCTACATACGGATCAGCTTCTCAGGTTCCTGTGTTTGCTGTTAATGCACAAGGTCAGCTAACAACAGTTACTAATACAGCGATTGCTATAGCGGCAGGTGCTGTTTCTGGTTTGGCTGCTTCAGCTACTACGGATACAACCGATGCGGGGAATATCTCAAGTGGTACATTACCTTCGGGGCGTTTAATTGGTGGGTATACACAAGTTACAGGCGTAGGCGTACTAACTTCTGGTACGTGGAATGCCACTACTATTGAATCAGCTTATGGCGGTACAGGGTTTACTACATACACAACTGGCGATTTAATTTATACGTCAGCGTCTAACACGCTAAGTAAACTTCCAATCGGATCAACTAATCAAGTTTTAACAGTAGTTGGCGGCGTACCTGCTTGGGCAGCTAGTACGGGTGGAGTTACATCGTTCCAGACATCATTAACCGGCTTAACACCAAGCACAAGTACAACAGGTGCAGTCACATTAGCTGGTACGCTAGGCGTTGATAGTGGCGGTACAGGTCAGACATCGTATACGGACGGGCAGTTATTAATTGGTAATAGCACAGGTAATACACTAACTAAAACCACACTAACCGCTGGCTCTAATATTACAATTACTAACGGTGCCGGGTCTATTACAATTGCATCAACTGGTGGCGGTGGTAGCGCAAACCCAGAAGCAACTAATGGTATCTATGTAAACTCAAACACAATATCATCTAACTATACTGTAGCAACTGGGTTTAACGGTATGAGTTCCGGCCCTGTAACAATTAATAATGGCATAACTGTGACGGTAGCGAATAACTCCCGTTGGGTAGTTTTGTAAGGAAAAATATGACGACTACATACAACAATAATTTACGTATTGCGGAGATAGGCACTGGAGAACAGGCGGGTGTTTGGGGTAATACAACCAACTATAATCTTGCGACTCTTCTAACAGAGGCTATTTCTGGCTTTACACAAGTTACGGTTTCATCTTCATCGCAAGCTTTAACTTCTACTGATGGAACATCTGATCAGGCAAGGCAGGCTGTTATTGAGCTAATTGGTACGCCCGGCAGTAATTTTTACATATACGCACCGCCAGCTAATAAGATATACATATTTAAGAACTCAGTAACAACTTATACAGCAACTATCAGAGTAGCTACAGCTAGAAATGGCACTACATGGTCTGGCACTACAGAAATATCAATACCATCCGGTAGAACAGTAATAGTCTATACAAAATCTAGTGGTACCCCCAGCGTATATGAAGGCGTAAATAGTATTGCGGGCGACTTTTTAGTTAACGGCGGACTAGCTGTTGGTGGTAATGGAGCGTTTGCTGGTACTGGCGGGTTAACAATTCCTGTTGGTACTACAGTACAGCAAGCTGGTGGTCAAGGCACTATTCGATACAATACTTCGTTATCAAGATTTGAAGGTAATAATGGTACTGAGTGGGGTGGTATTGGTGGCGGCGGAGGTTCAGGCGGTGGTGGTGGGGCTACAGGCGGTGGGCAGAACCAAGTATTCTACGAGAATGAACAGAGTATAAATGTTAGCTACACCATCCCAGCCGTAACAAATGCAATGACTGCGGGTCCTATTAGTGTAGCGCCGGGGTTTGTAGGTACAGCAACAATAAGCGATGGGTCAGTTGGTGAAGGTAATATTCTAAACGTAATAACACAAACTTCTGGAACATTATATATTGGCACGATTATTGAAGGTACTGGGGTTCCGGCTAACACAAGCATAATAGAGTTTGATACTGGTACAGGTACTACGGGGACTTATATTGTAAGTAACTCAGCTACATTAACAACAGCGTTCGCGCTTACATCGACAGTAACACTTACAATCACTCCCGGTTCAAATTGGATAGTAGTAGGTTAAGGAGCAATAATGTCTACAATCATAACAGCAGGTAATGCAACAAATAACGGTGCGTCAATAACAAGCGCAGCCGACGGCATAATTGAAATCAAAACAGGTACCGGCGCAGGTACTACGGCTATAAGTATTAATGCTTCACAAGCTGTGACTATGTCAGGGGCTTTGGCAGTTACAGGTAACACTACTATCACAGGTAATTTATCTGTTACAGGGACTTCAAACGCTATCAAATCAGGTACTGCTGTAACAACAACAACAACATCATTTACTGGCTCAACTTCTGGAGCAAGCACAACATTAACTGCGGCAAGTGTTACAGGAACTATTCAAGTCGGGCAAGTTATTGCAGGTACAGGACTTACTGCTGGTACAACAATTACCGCATTAGGTACTGGTACAGGTGGTGCTGGTACTTATACAATTAGCCCAATTTCAACGGGAACTGTCAGCGGAACAATTACTGTTGTAGGTGTAGATTTTCTTAACATACCCACCGGAACAAAACGTATTACTGTAATGTTAAATGGCGTATCAACATCAGGTAGTAGCGTTGTTCAAATTCAAATAGGCTCTAGCACTTATTCTACTAGCGGTTATACGGCAGGCTCTCAAGTTTCTGCACAAACTTCTGCTTCTACGGGGTTTATTTTAACAAACACTGGTAGCGCAGCTT
>JAUMHO010001557.1:0-18379 GCA_032360965.1 Ulva armoricana
CATGGCTGTGGGGTGAGCTGGATTCCAGGGCCGGCTCTGTTTGTGTAAGGGCGTCTGTGGTTTGCAGGTGCCGCGTTTGGGACATTGTGCGTTGTTTGGCGAGTTAATTTACTTGTGTCTGGGTGTTTACGTAGGATGTCTGGGTCAGTGGGTGGTTATGTTGAGTGTGTGGTTGATCTGCTGTGTTGGTTGTTTGGTCGTGTGCTTGGGTTGGCTTGTGATTTACCCCTTGGCGCTGCCGGGATTTTGTGTTGATCTCCGTGTAACACGATGAACGTACGGGTTACCATGGGTGTTGTTCTCAAGTTTGCGTCAGCATGCCCCGGCCGCATTGAACTCGAGCGCGTATATATAGTCGCACACTACCATGCATATGGTAACTGGCCAGACTGCGTTTTGAACGGCTCCGGATCCATCGTCTGCGATACGTCCCTAGGCCTTGAAGGGCTCCGGATCCAGCGTCTGCGAAACAACAGCTGCGATCCTCGTAACGCGCATGCTTGGTCCGCAGCACTGCTTAATACGGAGAAAGAAGCAATTGCCCGCCAGCATTAGCGAGTGCTGAACGAACCCGCTTGAGAGCGCGTGAATCAGCGGCATTCAGGTAGATCGCGAGGTGTCTCCCCACAGACGATATCTGTCAGTTCGGACGGGTTTGTCTGGGACGATGGCATCTAGCGACCATGAAACGTTCTCCAATGTGTTGTCAGACGCAAAGAAAACGATTCTTGCCGTTTCGTCATCACTAAACGTGGCTGCCACGTGCACGCAGCTGTCAGATCCTGCGGGCAAGGTACTGTCCGCATGCGATGAGTCGGGCCTAAAGGCGGCTACAGGTGGGTTTCGTACGCGTTCTGAGATGATGTATACATGTACTGTGTCTCGTCCTACCCTGTCCTCCGACGGCGCGTACATCGCAGTTGCCGTGCTGTTTTCGGGACGGCCCCCGCAGACAGAGGAAGCCAAGGCCGTCGTTCAGTCCCTTCTCCATCTAGTTATGGCTCTGACGAACTCAGCTTCCAGTTGCCTCGTCGGCGCGGTCGCGGTGCTTAAAGAGACGTTGGAGGTGAGGCCCAGCCCATCTTCTCTTCTGCAGCTGCATGACCATCACCAACAACCACGACACCAACATCAGGGTCTGGGGATCCCGACATCTTCAAACGCGCGGTGCTGCGCAGAAGTCTGTCAAGGCCGTAGCACGTTGTCGCCCTCATGGACGGTGTGCGTCATGGCTCGCCAATTGCAAGCTCCTCCTAAGCGTCTGGCGGTCCTCGCCGAGCAAGTCCGTGACTGTACCGAACCATGAAGGCCTCCCCCCTTGACAGCAGGTCGGCGTTGTGCAATGTCATTGCAGTCGCTGGCATGTCGGTTCAAGTAAGCCCCAACCCCAAAACCTACTCTGTCAACAAATCAGCTCGAAGTAGCACCCGAAACCCACCGCCCACCCGACTCTGGCAGAGTCCGTCACGATGCCAGTGTAAACGGCTGGCACAGTCTCTGGCACGCATCCCAGGTCAGCAAGTGCTCACCCCGCCAAACACGTGTAGCGCATGCATGTGTGTGCTCCACCCGTGTCGGGTCCAACGCCACCAGTCCTCCGTGAACAAGTACTCCCGCTGAATGCACAAGATTGCACATGAACAGCTGCATCCGCCACCTGGCTACGCAGTGATGCGTCCAGCGATGATCACAGCTGCATGGCATGAAGGATGCGCGCCCCCCCCTGGGGTCTAGCGGGTGGGTTAAGAACGACTTGAAGCTGGTGACTGCGGCCGCCCTTAAGCCACACCACAGTACCACGTGATACCATCAGCCGGGACGACGGCGCTGGTACAGCTGCGTTCATCCGCACTGCACCTGCACCGATGCAGCCTCAGTCACGTCGGGCGGGTGCAGGGCTGGGCTGTGACCTGGTGCTGGACCTGCATGATCACACAGCGCTCGTGCGGCGCTCACACAGCCATGTTGCCGCCACGTGTGTCACACGCGGCACCTGCACAGCCGCAGGCCACGCGGCAGTTGAAACCCAGCTGCGGCGGCTGCCTGCGCGTGAGCGCCGCACGTGCCGCTCACGAGCCGTGAATCATGAGCTTACACTCCGCAGCTCTTTCCCGGGATACCCTATCTGGCTGTCATCATGAGCTGCGAAATATAAGCTCAGTGCACAGGCCTCAGCAAAGCCGCACAGGGGCTAGTCGAAGCATGCATGGCAGTGGCAGCACCGGCCCGCTTCGGGCTGCTGGGGCGATGCATTCGTTGCATGCATTCCGAGCCTGTCGACCATGCCCCTTCCAGCTGCCAGTCCACTCGAACGTTCGATCAACGGCGTGACACACACACACTGTGCGGCTCCGACTGTGCCACGGTGCCGATGCCCCCCCCGGTGCTTGCGGCCGCAAGCGTCGACGCTTTGTTGTCCCGGCACGGGAGCCCATGTCCTAGGGGCGCATGCGCGGCTGCCGCCACGGCCTCTGGGTCAGCAGCAGAACACCCCGTGTAAGCGGCTCACAAGCGCTGTGCCGATGGCGGTGGGGGGCGGGGTCGCGAGAGAGCCTCGCCCTGCTCGGTGCGTCGATTGACCACCCAGCTTGTGTCAGGCGCAGCGCCCGTCCGGGCCCCGCTGAGCGCCTGGCCTCGGTTCCCAGCATCGATGCGAAACACTCGATTCAGCAGCTGCCATTCTATGTGCTGGAGCCGCCGGCGGCTGCGGCTCCGGCGGCCCACTCCGCCAGCACCTGCCAGTGGCTGTCGCTGCCGGATGGCTCGGCAGCATGCTCGCTGCGGCAGTGGCCTATGCGGCTCAGGCTGAGTCAGGCATGCATGGAAGCGCGGTGACGCTGGCACGACACACATCCTGTCGTTGTGGTCTAGGCCACCGGGTCCGTGTTTGTCGTCACTAGGTGCGTGTTTGTGGTCGCTAGGTGCGTGTTTGTCGTCCCTAGGTCTGGGGTTGCACTCACTACGTGTGGCCGCTTCCCGCTGAAGGTCTTCGACTGCGGACCGCCCGCATCCATTCCCGCGCCCCTGCGTGTTAGAACCTGGGTGCCAGAACCACAGGATCCACCATTTAGAACCTGGGTGCCAGAACCGCACACGGTGTACACCCGCATGTGCTGCACTCCAGCACCACCGATCACCACAGTGACCTCGCATCACGGCGCAAGTGTGGCTACAGGCACCACACGCATGCATCACATGCATGTCTCACAACACCCGCTCCTCCCCACCACTCGTGCTGGTGCCAGCCCTGGCCGTGAGACTGACTGGTCATGACTGGGGCAATGGCATGCACGGTGGCTCAGCACGCCCTGGGGCGGCTCGCCTTGACGCGGTCATCGCAGTCTGCTGAGACGGTGACTTGGTCGCACAGGGCAGGTAAACGCTGTTCCAGCGTGGCGATGACGCGCTGTGTTGGCAAATGGCTAGACACGCAGCATGGGCCAATGTTCTGACCGCCGAGGTGCTGCTGGCGGGCCAGGCCAGGAGGCCAGGATGCCATGCATGAGGCCGCTGCTGATGCACCAGCAAAAACATTGTGGCAGCAGATCCCAGATTCGAGCATCACCATGGCCGTGTCAGATTCACAGATGGTGCATTTATAAGGATCCCTGCCATCGCCCTGCCATGGCTTGTGTCGTGGCTGGATTACCATGGCAGGAATCAGCCGGGCTTGGCTGCGTCAGGGTTATTGTGCATGCAGCTATAGGCAGAATTAAGATTCAGGGTGCCCCAAGAACATCAGTGGTGGATGTGGGAGTAAGGTGTTGCTTGGTGGCTGTGATGGTTGCCCTGGCAGACGAGGCACCACACAAGCCAAAGCCACATTGAAATAAGGCAGCATGAGCAAGTAGAGTATTCAGCATGTTTCACGGTCCATGTGCTGTCTTGCACTCTGGTTTTTAAGTCAATGGTCAGCTTTGATGGCAGTCCAGGCCCCAGGCTGACCAACTAAACGAGCAGGCTGGCTTGGTGTTGTCAACACCTGATGTACTGAGCACACAGCATGTCGTATGTGCAACTAGTTACTGGGTTTGTGAAGGAGGGTGTCCCGGGGATCATCCACGCCCATGCTTCGGGTGTGTTGCATCCACAGACTTGCTAGCCTGGCTGAGGGCTTTGGATCAGACCGGAATGACGGAGGTTGAGTGACAGTAACGTGACTCATTTCATGTGCTTGTCATCTGCAGCCGTTGCGTGCGCCAGGGCCGAGCAAGGAAGTATGCGGGGTTGGAGTCTGTACGAGTCTGTACGTATGCGAACACGATGGTCTGTGTGCTCGCCATGGCGCAGCTGGAAACCGCGGCTCATACCATGCTGATCTCGGCAGAGTGTGTGCAGATGAGCTTGGCGCTGCGATGTATCCCCCGCAAGACGAAGATCAGATGCGCGCAGCGACAGATGCTATTCTGAAAGCCGCCGATGGGATTCGCATCCATTCGCGGAAAATGGAAGTCGATCTTTCAGTCACACATGCGTGTGGCGAGCTCTTCCAATAGAACTGGTTCCCAGCTTGTAATAATGCTTGTCACAATGCTCGTCACAGATTCGAGGGATGTAATATTCCATCCAACTGGCATGTTTCACGGGCACCTGCACAAAAAGCGGCACCGCATTCCACGTCAAGCAGCGCATATGACGTCAACCAAGATACAAACGTTTGTGTACGCAGCTGCACTACGTCCGGCCCAGGACGTAACCTCGCGTGCAAGATGTCACTACTAGTGTCGGCGTCATGGTGCGAACGCCTTCAGAATGCGACGTCCACACGCAACGGCAGTAAAACAAGACCCGCGGAACGTGTGGAACTGCCGACACTGGTCTATGGCGCATCCTTGCGCAGTTTACGCCACACGCACCTCCGGGAACAGCTGGCTGTCTCCGCAATACCAAGCCGATCGAGCGTGCATGGGGAAAACGCGAGACGGCGTGCTACGCCTGCCAGACGGCATTGATTGAATGTGAACTTCTCAAGCTTGTCGACTGTCGGCTACCAATCTGGGTTCAGAAGCCCTGCAGGCTGGTGTACATGCTGCTTGCCCCAGCGCCGCGGGAGCATTTCCAAGAAAGCTTGCGCGCTGCATAAGTGCGAGGATTCCAATGGTACACAGGGGACTCGTTTAAGCGGCATGATATGTAATAATTGAAGTCGTCCCTGCCGTGTCGATTGGTAGAGTTCAGGCGTGTGCATCCACTGTCATGGTTCGGCTGTCAGTGTGGACGCTAGCGCTCGGTGTGTTGCCGCGTATATGCATGCCAGACCATCAGCTGAGGTGTCATGCTTGGCAGCAGAATGGCGCAATGTGTAATATTGTGCTTTAGACGGCACAATCCTCAGCAACAAAACCAGCCCGGAGAGCGATGATTGCAGCTCAGTCGTTGTGAATGATCAGTATTGGATCTGCATGCAAATTTGTCGTCATCGGGGCGAGGCCAATCACTCAGCAAGCGCTGCATAGTTTGTTGGGGCAGTTGTACTATTGGGCCGAAAGAATTAGACGCTCAGAGGCATGTTGAAGCAGTTCGCTTCTTGGCAGACAAAGCGGACCTTCACCCACGCCGTCCAGGATGTTGCAAGGACCAGAATATCGGGTGCGTTTCTCTGACCTCCTGGCGCGCGCAGGCACACAGACGTACCATATGGCGAACTGTGTGATGTCTTCAAGCTGGCTCTTCAAAACGAACTCGCTGTTTCTCCTTATGTTGCGATGCTCCTCAACGCAACGCCACAAGCGAGCACTGGCTGTGGCGCACGTGATTAATGCTGAATCCGTTCGAAGACGTCCCTACCGTCGCCCTGTTCACAATCTTCAGTTTCTAAACTCTGATTTCCAGTGATTTTCGTGCTAGCATGAACGCTTTTCCTCGTCGTGCATACCGGCAACTACATGGGCAGTTTGACGGCGAAGCAACTTCGCTACTGCACTCTATGCTCTTTCCATATCTGTAACTTAATATTTAATCAAGTATCATTTCGATCCCGTTCATCTGGGGAATCGTAGGTCTCCGGACGTGGTTGTCAACGCGGTTCGACACACATGCTCATTGTAGCGTCTGGGATACCTGTCGTGTAGAAATCAGGATCATCATTCGGCCACAATTGCTGCATTATCATTGCTATGGTGGTGCCAGGATGTATGCTGGATTTCCTCAGCCTTGTCCTCACCTTGTCCAGACAATGTCATTATTCCTTTCCAGAATGAATTTGAGTGGCCTGCAGAGTTGAACCGGGGCCTGATCAAGGTTAAAGTTTCTGGTCGGGATAGCAATGATGGACAATCCCAAGCAGGGGCACGCAGCCGTGTCAGTGCTCCCCAACAGTATCAAGCACTGGCACCGGTCAGCCGATCGACCGGGGATGCCGTACAGCAAGCTCCCAACATGGATGCTCCTGTGCTTGTTACCTTCTGGCTAACATTCCAGGCAGAGTTTGGGCAACGGATATGTATTGTTGGAAATTGCCCTGGCCTGGGCAACTGGCAACACAAAGCCGCTCCTGAAATGCAGTGGAGCGATGGCCACAAATGGAATGTGACAGTGGAAGTTCCCAATGGCCATGTAGTGGAGTATAAGTATGTTGTGCTCCAGCCGGATGGGCTTACAGCGCTGCAATGGCAACAAGGCAACAATGCCGTGCTGGCTGTCCTGGTGTGATTTCCCCCTTCTGATTAGTGTTGAAATTACGATATGAGAGTGGATCTGTGTAGTCGTGTTGCTGGAGCAAACTCATTCTGAGACTGGGACTTTCCAGAGCTCTTGAATCTGCAGCTTGCCATGCTAGCCCACGTCGCAACAACCTCCTTCAGTCACCATCACCTCCTGCACAGCCAGGGGCAAGACAGCACCGTCTGCAAATGACAGGCACCCGTGCGGCTGAACCCCGTTCAAATGATGTCAGCCTCGTTGCTGTGACATCGCACTGTCTTGCACTGTGAGTGGTGTGCTTGCAGCCAGTGCAGTGTTGCAAGCATCTCGACATTCGATGTTGTCCGGCTGATGCAGCTGCTGAGAAGCCGTTCTCGTGTCAACCCATGTGCCGCGACCTAAGCCTATTCATGTGCTACCATCCGCTGGTATGTCTGCCTTGCATGGATGCCCGTACGGACCTCCCATGTGGCATGCATCCCCTGGCTGTGAGAAGAGCGCTTACTGTTCACGCACACGAAAGGCCATAACCCCGCTGCTGTGCGTCAGCCGGGCGGAGTCTAGACAGGGGCACGAGGCCTCGGAGCTTGCATCCAGCTGAGAAGCTGACCGGGCACGCTGTGTGTGTGCAGCCTGGCGAGACGCGGCTCGAGGTGGAAGACAACTGGTACGACCCCGCAGCGTCCGCGGTCGTGCCGTCAGGCGGGCTGCGCACGACGCGTTCTGACCGGCTCGCGCTCTGGGCTGGACAGCTGGCGGGCAACGTCGGGAAGCTGCGGGACGAGCTGCGCTCGACACGAATGAGTGTGTTTGAGGCGCAGCAGGGCATGAAGGACGCGCTGGAGCAGGTGCAGGAGACGCAGGACACCCTCGCTTCACAGGTCGAGGTGCGCGCCTCCGTGCCTGCAGCAGCCATGCATGCCGACGTGCGTCAGGCGGCCCATGCATGGGAAGTGGCTCTGGGTACAGCCGGGCGACTCTCACGGTGGCGCTGCACCTGCTGCCTGGCTACCATGTGCGGCAGCTCCATGCCGAGCTGCAGAGGGTACACTGGTGGTGGTTGTTGCTTTCAAACACAGCCGCGGTGGTGTTTGGTCCCGTCTGCAGGTCATGTTTGTGGCACCCAAGGGGCGTACTGCCACGCCTGACTCAGCCCTCGCCCTCAGCCTTCGCGTGTTGGGTCTGTAACGGTGCAGCGTGTGTGTGATGCTGCGCTCCATCGGCTGCATAGTGATGTCTGTAGCACGCAGGCTGCTGTATGCGATCATGCGGCGTGGTGACGGGGTGTACAGAAATCATGGCTCAAATAGACTTCAGCAACACCCCCGCGTACGGTATGTGGGCAGTCGCCTAGCGTGCACAGCACGCGTGCTGTGATTGGTGTGGTGGTGACGCGGCGGTGGGTGCGTGCAGCTAAACGACGAGCTGGCGGGCAAGATGCTCGCGATGCAAGAGAAGAACCGCAACATGCGGCTGCAGCTGCTGGAGAGCCAGACGCTGTTCAAGGAGGTGATGGAGGAGGCCCGCGAGATCATTCTCGCGTCCGTCGAGTCTGAGGGCAACACCACCGATGACGACCGCTCCCTACTCGGCCACGGCGGCGCGGCGGACGAGGTTGCTACGGCGTCTGACAGCGAGGGCGCGTCGGATGCGGAGACGACGGTGGTAGACGCGGTGGACGACGAAGGCGTGGCGGGGTGGGATGCAGATAGCGACGCAGAAGTGGCGCCGCGCGAGCGCGAGTGGTGGGAGGAGGCTGTGGCTTCGGAGGGGGAGGAGGAGGGTGGAGAAAATGCGGCCTACGCGTCAGAGGGGGAAGCGCAGAGCGATGGGGAGGAGTACTGGAGGGAGTCTGGGGCAACGAGCGGCGAGGAGGAGGGGCGTGAGCCGTGGCGGCATACCCGGGAGTCCGCGGGGGAGGAGCCAGAAGAGGAAGAAGGTTGGCGGGACACGGTTGGTGCAGCTGCTGATGAGGGGTACAGGTCTGATGCGGACGGAGGATGGCGGTCGGAACAGGAGCCTGTGAGGGTCTCCGATAGCGAGGGTGAGGTGGCGGACTCAGATGCCGAGTCGGAGCGGTGGAGTGAGGAGTCGGCGTGGGGCTCTGCGTCAGAGGGAGAGCGGAGCTGGAGTGATGTGGAGGATGGCGGGAATCCTCCTCCGGACTATGATAGTGAAGGGGCGATGCGTGCCACAGAGCCAGCTGTGGAGGGGTGGCGGCAGCGGCTGGGGATGATGCAGGGAGCACGACGCGGCGGCGGCGAGAGGCGGGACGCAGCGGAGGCGCGGCACTCGACCGTGGACGTCGAGGAGCCGGCGACGGAAACCGAGGCAGACAGGCGTGCGTCCGGCCGCGATCGGTGGGTGGGGGAGTGTGCCCGCGCGTCTGATGTGCAGGAGCAGCAGGAGGTGTGGGGCCGTGAGGCCGGCGGGGCGTTTGATCGGGCTGGTGGGGAGCGCGAGGGCATGGGCGTGGCACGGGAGCGAGCGGATGATGAGGGGGGGCAATGGCATGAGGCGGTGGGGGACAGCAGGCGGCGGAGTAGCAGGGAGCGTGCGCCGGTTTCGGCAGCGGAGCGGCTGCAGGTGGTGGGGGAGGTCCGTGCCCAGGGGCGGTCGCAGGATGGCGCAGCTGCCGGACGTGGGGAGGGTACAAGCGGCACCCGTGGGAAGAGGGCAACTAGAGGTGCAGGCAAGAGGGAGCCGGTGCAGCGGCCGCTAGTGGACGAGTTCCTGGTGCGGGAGGTGCCGGAGCGGGGAGAGGAGGCGCCGCGCGCGCGGCAGAATGGTGGCGGACGGCGCAGCGCGGTGCGGCCGCGCCCGGACTCGCTTGAGCGGCGGGTGGAGCAGGACAGCATGCGGGTGACGGGGGGGGCGCGCATGCCGGACGTGTCCAAGGTGCTTCATAAAGTGCCGGCGGCAGAGGCGGCCGGCGCGCTGCTGGAGGCTCAGGTGCGCGTGGAGACAGGCCTCGACGGCGATTCGAGCGGCGAGGACGTGCAGTGGCTGACGGAGCAGGCAGAGAGCCTCCTCACAGTGCGCCCCCGGTACCGAACCTCCTGAGCGTGCACCGTGTACACCTTGCTGACTGTTTTGCACCGACCTGGATCATCAGGCCATCTCTGCAACAGGGGGCGGCAACAGCGCGCCGCCGCAGGTGGCCAGGGAACGCCAGTGTGGCTGTGTTGCCGCCGTGGTTGCCACATCATCACGGTGTCGGTGGTGCGGGCTGCGGGAGGCTGCGGCGTCGCCTGCCTCCAGCGTGCCCTCCGCTGCCTGCTGGTGGCGGCCTGCAGATGCTGCTGCGTGCCCGGTCACCCCCCCGGGGGCCGCTGTGCGCGGTATCCAGTAGTACCATGGAAGCTGTGCTCCGGCAGTTCCGGTCGCCGGTGCCTGTGCCTTGCACCCGTTGAGCCGTTTCCGGAGCAGCGTCACGGTGGGGAGGGGACGTGGCAGACCGTGAGGCACCACCGCACACGCTCGATGCTGCGGCCGCGTAGTGATGACGTTGCCGGTCATCATGCGGCCGTTCCCGCAGCAGCGTCCCGTGCTAGCACCGCCTGTCGCGCTGCCGTGGGGCAGGCTGGAAGTCTAGGGTTGTACAGTTGCACGGAGACCATGCCGTGCCGCATGGAGTTGATGCGTGTGGTGCAGGTGTTCGAGCAGCTGGAGTCGGACGTCACAGAGGCGGACCAGGCCATCGGGAGAGCTATTTCCACCGATGCCTAGAGTGTGCTTTCGGTCTTGTGGGTAGGCTCTTCGTTTAGAGGCTGGGTGCGCAGTGGCGAGGCCTAATTTTTCAGTTGCAGACGCTAAGCTGCTCAAACAGGGCTGCCGTTCCAAAGATTTCGCCGCTTTTCCAAATCACATCGACGTGGATTGTTGATATGTGTGGCTACAAGGTTCACAAATGTGATTTGCGTGCTGCATCGGGTGACGACCAGTCCTTGAGTGCAACTTGTATTCTTTTGATGATCAATGGCCGCGGGCAGACCTTGGGAGATGCTAGGATGATCGGCCTTGCACGGTGTCGTTGCACATGTTGGTAAGTATGTACGGTTTGCAAAGTTTACAGTGGCCAGGGTGCCCATAGAAAGCACAGAATTGAGTAAATAATTGCAGTACGAGATCATCCGTGTTGGCAGGGACCCGGTCACATCATCACCAGCCAGGGCCACGGTCGGCAGAACCGGCACAGCTGCATGAGATGCTGTACAGTGTACTCAGGTGCAGCTGATAAGCATGGACAGGCACCGTGATATAGATTGGCGAAGCACTCTACAGAAAATGCGAAGGTGATCCCAGTCCCGTTGAGCAATGCAGTTATAGCTGAATGATTCCCGAAAAGGTCCCAGTGAAAGTCCGAAGTACCCAACCAGTACCTCACTATGTATATGCTTTGTTCAGCTATGATCAGTCTGCCTGTTCGTACTGCACTGTCTCTTTCTCTCTTATTCATTTCAGGCCAGGTACCTCGTTATGTCGAGGACTGACTAGGCTACTACAACACACCGTCATGGAATGCAGTCCAGTCCTGACGGAAAGACTCTGCCGTGATGTGAGGCATGCCAGTATCATCTCTGGTGCTGAGATGTGTATACCTGGGACACCAGTGCAAGGAATCCCAACACATAGCAGCATTGAGAGAGACACGCTGTACGTGATGGAGCACAGGTTGTCCGGGTCGTGGGTGTGCGCATGGTTGGCATCGGCGCTGAAGCATGAGCAGCCTTGAGATATGAGTAGTGGTGCGGCTCAAGATACTCGTTGTGAATCTGGCTCCTGCAACGAAAGTATACATTGAGGTTGGAACATTGGGTGTAACAGGTCGACCGGACCACCTGCTCTGCCACACGGCTGTGCAGGGCAGGAGCTACACAGTTTCCGGGGCCTCACCATCCTCATGTACTGCAGCACCCTTTATTCGGGTTTGTGGCAGGCTGAGAACGAGCCCACGCGCTGCTAGAGCAGAGGACTTGGCCTTGATGCAGGTGTCACACGTAAACGTACATTGCAAAAGCAGAGGACATGTGACACTTACTCACCATATCTCACAAGGGCCGCACGTGGCCGATGTGGGAGAAAACCCAAGCTGCGAGTGTCCAGTGCGTGGGGTTTGCGATGCAAGCCATTCGGGATGTCAGTCATGCAATGCACGGTGCTTTGCAGATGGGTGGTGTCGCTGGAAGAAGGGCAAGCTAGTTCCGGTGCATGCAGCTGTGATTATCCCGCGGTGAATGGGTATGCTGCAGGGGATAGTTTCTCGGAAGGTGAGCCGACGCGCTGCTCACACGCGTTGGCTTCTAGTCACCTGCCCACTGCTGTGCTTGCGTGCGCCTGGCAAGGCTTGGGTCATGTGCTATAGGTTTGTGGTCAGCTTGGCATAAAAATAAAATGAAATGGCATATACAATCAGGAATCTCCGTTCGTTGTTCTAGGTTGACGCGGGTCGTACTGATCCCATTTTCTTTGAATGGCCGGTCCAAGAGGATCGAGGAACGGAGGTACGGCCGGTGTTTGCGGGGCCGCAAGATCTCAAAGGCAATGTAGATCCGCAGAAGATATTCAGCTGTCAAAACGAATGAGCCGCACTCTTCGACACCACCCCCCTGCCTGCATGGATGGAAGCGGGTGGGTTCCGATACATGAGCTCGTTGCCCACATTGGCAACGCTAAGAGTGCTGAGCAAGTCCTTTTGGTCGTGAGCACAGATGAGAAAGGACGCTTTGAGGTGCGTCGTCGTATTGTTTGTCACATGGAGACAATGCTGTCATGGCTGTTTTTCACAGCTAGTCAGAGCCAACCAGAGTTTAGAAGCACGAGCTCAAGCAATGAAACTTCAAACAATATCACAACTGGTGGTCTTCGACCGCCTTCCTGCTAGTCAGTACAGATGAGTAGTGAAACCCCACTTGGGTGCAGGTTGACATGGACCACGTGCCACCACGGATACGTGCCACGCAGGGGCATTCCATTGCTCTAGAGACACCTGTGCTTCACGCTGTGACCCAGGAGTCTGAAGCACCCATTGCCGTACATTTGACAAGGGCAGAGACCTGGGAAGCCATCCAACAAGATGGCTTCTTGCGCAGGATGGCGCGCACACACATCCACTTTGCGACCAAGCCTGTGCTAGCCCGCAAGAATAAATGGGCCAACGCGTACTTGCAGCTGAATGTACAGCAAGCTCTTGATGATGGTGTGCCATTGTATCTGTCTAGCAATGGGGTGCTACTTGTGGAAGGCCCATTGCCAGTCAAGTACGTGACGGAGGTCGGAGAGTTTCCTCAAACAGAATGACGACACTGGTGGTGCCCCATGCCTACTCTCAGGCACCACTGATGCATCAGGAAGCACACTTCCTTGTGTACAGGGAGGGGGAATGGCTGATTTTCTTTCTTTGTAATGAGATTCACATGCTGTGTAAGGCCTCAAATGTGGCAATTATTTCACTGGCCCCTGGGCCTGATGATCAACGATACTTACAACTGCTGCTGACGATCAAGGCACGCTGCAGAAAGGAACCTGATTTGCAAGAGAGTGTATCCGATCAATCGGTTTCATCTTCTTGGCTGCAGCTTGTGCATCCCGTTTGTGCAATTTGACAAATTGAACGTCTCATTGCGAGGCAGACTCGGTTGTGCGGTCAAGATGGCAGCAAACTATTGCTCGGTCTCGTTTGTGAAACCTCCACGCACGCCCATTTGCACATGCAATCTTATGATGGGAAGAAGCATCAGCAGCACACCATGTGTGCACTTTGACTGGACTCAGCCACATGTCACAAACAGTATTGTTTGGGCATCCGCAGAAAGATCAGATTCCCCCCATGGCGTAGACAGAAAAGGAATACCGTCCACGGCAAATGCCAGTACCGCCTCGGATGGAATTTTAGGATGGTTCTGGCTTGGATTTCGTGCAGAGAATCCGTGCAGCTGAATTCAAGCATCCAACAGCTGTATGACAGCAGGAGCACAACAAGTCCTAAGGAATTGGGTGATTGGGCCTGTAGCGCAACGGAGTCGGCATGAGTGTTGGTTTGCATGGGCCCAAGATTTGGGGTCTGGAAGTGCTTGCTGGACACACCATGTGTGACAGCATCAAGGCAGTCCCCATCATAGGATGCTTACACGATTTTGTGGCACATGTCCGATTTGCTGATGGTATTTGGCTAAATGGCATGGGAGTCCTTGTTTGGAGAGTTGAGCCCTGCGAGGAGCTGACTCGCGACAGCTAGACCGCACGGAATGTCCGCGGGAGTTAGGCCGAGGGCCGCAGCGCTCCGACCCGCCATCTTCGCGGGAATTGGTTTCGAGTTTTCTTAATCTGTACTGGTCTTATCTGCTTGTACCAAGAAACAGGAGGGGGCTTGGGAAACATCGGTTGTCGTCGTGCGAATTCACGACATTCGCGTGTTTTGACTGGGTCATACTTTCACGGCGTGCTGCTGGTCAAACATGGTAGATCGTGTACTCATTAATGATGCCACATACGGTACTCTGTTGAACCATGTGCTGACCACGCAAGGGCCAAGCGATGCGTTGCTACTAGGTGAGACTGACCAATCTGTAGAAAACATGGTAGTGATATCATGCCCGACTTCATGGCCTGATGGTGGTCATATTCGCATACGCCAACCTTGCGGCAGCCTCTGCTGGATGTTGCTGCACCTATGATCCAGGCACAAGGTACACATGTGCAGGGCAGGTAAGAGTTATACAGGAGAACGTCAATGACGACAAGGCTGAAAACTTGATCAAGTGCACCAAGGAGGTGACTGTTGCATGTGCCCTCTGCTTCCCAGAGGCACAGAGCTTTTGTGATCGAAATGGCCATGTAAACCGTGCGGCCCTTCCTGGAGGCTGATCGCCATAGGCACCTGCCATGACGCAGTGGCTCTGGACAGTGGTGCAATGATGACCTATTGCATGCAGTTGATGCTGCTGCAAGCGCTCTGACGCAGGCTTCCCTGCAATGCACGCAGAATGCATATGTGGTGGGGTGGGCAGGCCTTCGCAGACGGCACCCTGCTGACAAATTCTCCGCACACGAAAGGACGATGCTGGCCTCTCTCTTCCAGTGCATCCCTGCCATGTATGATATATCTTCAAAGCAGAGTGGGTCTCATTGCCGAGCACGCACCCCTCCCTGCCCCATTCCTTGTATCTGCTTGGACATGCGCTTGTCCACCCAGGATCCTGGCTCCCGAGATGGTCCCACATCGACACCAATGCTCCAGTGCGATGTCGTGGTGCATGAGGTCGACATGCCTGCCCAAGGGCAGGCAGCGGCACCGCAGAGGGTTCCAGGCACCTGTGGTCCATGGAATATGGTCAGACTGAACAGACGACCTGTGATATTGAGGAGTCTGAGAGACATTGGTGCAGAGACACTATATAGTGGCTTTAGACCCCACATTGCTGGCGATATCTCGTTCATGCAGCCACACGAGGCCCTGGAGATGCAGACCATCTGCCGGCAGCAGGTGAGCCTGATTCCCCCCTCTCTCACACCGCATCCATCGTAACAAGCCGAACACATGTGTGAGCATTGAGATCAACTTTGGTTTGGTTTTGTTCTGGCAGTCCTGTGTGTGGACCTGCACTGCTGGCTTTGTCTGCAATGACCACAGCTCGACCACCTGCTCCAGCTGCTTCCAAATTGGTCTCAATCTGGGGTTTTGACGATCTCATGGTGTGTGTAATCATCGCGGGCGAGAAGTGGCGTGGTGTAGATGAGTTCCTAGTCCCCCTGTGTCACATGTGTGACACCGTTGAAGGCAGGGACGTCCACCTGTGCTCAAGGGCTGTGCTGTGGCAGCCCTTTCCTGACCAGGTTGGTGCTGGTAGTCTGAAAGAGTGTATGGCATTGTGGAGCTTGTGGCCAAGAGCATGGCCCTCACTTGTGCGCTGTCGGTGGCATATCGTAGAGCAGCCATGCAGTCCCAAACAGGAGCCCTAGAGAGCAGCATGGCGGGGCGACTGTGCGCCACAGGAGTATGACAAGGGTGCTGCGTGACGTCCCTGTGCCTCTGCAGGCAGACCGTTTGCACCGGCACTGTGCCAATGGCATGGCGCTCGTACACGGGAAGGCCATCGAACTGCTCCAGTCCTGGCAGGAGCTGCAGTCGCTGGAAGATCTGGCAGCCCACTGCTCAAGTCTGATTCCTCCGCGACATAGCCCGAGCCAGGCTCGGTGAGGCGATGGAGCTTGCCGGAGCTTGGGAATCGGGTTTGGTGTGCCATATCCGGCCACGGCTGCCACGTGGAGCCTGTGACACCCATGGAGTACGCTGCCTGTGCGTCCATGAAGGTAAAATGCAGTGTTTCTCGCTGACATAGTAGCAGTGCGTGCGGTTCAGGTGCACAAGCACTTGCACCGGGAAGGCACAATGTGTTGATGCATGCGGCATGGCGCTGTGTCAGTCAGATATGTGGATCACACACGCAGGCACGACTTTGGTATCTCAGGATGTGCTGCGGCGTCTTCATCTGCCCCCGGCTTGAAGGCGTGTGTGTGATCTGGACTCCCTTGCTTTCCTGCGCTTCTCCACGCAGGCCTCTTTTATTCTGTGACTTCACATGGCATCGAAGCAAGGGTCCTGCCTGAATCGGACGGCATCGGATGTTTCACTTTGCGTTGGGTGCAGTACGAAATTTCGCCAAATGGGCCACATGTAAGATAGCATTGCCCTGCTCAAGCAGATTTCCCCAAGTCTGCATACTCAAACGCGCCTGAACGTTCGTGTTCTATCATATCTAAGGCGACCACGCAGCTGTCAGCCACGATCGAGTCCTCGCAGGTGCAGTAATCCTTCAACATTTTTATACACGAGTCATCTGCTATTGCGCCCAGTGCCTCAGCTGCTTCATGACGAACCATCGGATGCTCATCCTCATCCTGCAGAGCAAGCCATTCTGGCTGATTCTGCACGGGCACGGGTCGACAGTACGCAGCACGCCATGCCGCCACACTGTTTCACACCTGCAATGTTGATTTTAAGCACTCCACAGACCTCGGATCTTGTAGCTGTCCCAAAACATAGGCTATCTCGT
Organism: Ulva armoricana; assembly: GCA_032360965.1. NCBI lineage: Eukaryota > Viridiplantae > Chlorophyta > Ulvophyceae > Ulvales > Ulvaceae > Ulva > Ulva armoricana. Next base: position 16,698 of record JAUMHO010001557.1, read on the forward strand.
GCTTTAGTAGAGCTGATGATGACGTCTTCAGACACTCGGCCATAGCTTCCACTGCACTTGGCCCGCCTTTGTTCCTCAAGCTGAAGAGAGCACGATATCGAAGGAATAGATCAGTTCCCTCGTTTACAAGCATATCCCGCATTTCTTCGAAAGTGATGACTCCATCGAGGGGAGGTGTGGGATCAACGCTCTGGAACTGGCTACACTCCTCTGCCACGCTGTTGGCAGCCATGTACTCCACCCGTTGACGGGCTAAAACGCATGTTTCCGCCAGTTCTTGAACATCACTCGTTTCATGTTCCTGGAGAGGCTGCAGACACTCTGGTGTGCCGATAGCGCCGAGCGCCTCCGCTGCCTCGTGTCGCACCATGCTGTTTTCAGTCCGATTGTTCAGCACGTCGATCAGAGCTCGAACAGCCGCCCTGTCTTGCCGCTGTCCCAAAGCAAATGCAACGTCGTGGCGGAATAACGCAGAATTATCGCTTAGTGCATACACCAGCGGATCAAGTGCTGATGAATTGGCGCAGTTACGCAGGCTAAATAGAATGCGATACTTCTCCGGGAGTGTCAATCCTGATCTCTGCAGCTTTTTGCAGAGATTCGAGACAATTTCCTCCTCAAATATCTGTGTGCCTACCATGTTGTGCAGTCACCACGGAGCGCTGATCCACTTGACACAGTATCACGGCGCGAAGGAAGGGCATAAATTGGCGTTCCCAAGTCCAGCTGCGCGCGATGATGTTTTTTCTTTTTGCCGCAGGTCGTTCCGATACCGATTTTTGCTCCCTTCCCAGGAGCCAGCCGATCTCCGTATGCATGCCGTGTCGTTTGCGGAGCACTGTTTGCGCATGTTGCTCCATGAAGCATCAGCAGCCCAGAACCGTAGCGTTCCGGCGCCACTTAGTACGAGATACACTGTGAGCCGGGTCCACTTGGAATCTTTACTGGCATAGCTGGTCGGTCGACCTTGCAGCGATTCCCAGTGTTTGCACATTTTGGACAATGCTCAACAGGGAACCGCGTAATGATTCGTTCAGAGGCCACCACGGCAATTCAATGTGTACCATACTGCTGCGGACAGCGTGGCTGCAAGTCCGTGAGCCATTAGATTTACCGGCGCGGAACGCTGCCGTGTCGCCATCCGGATTCAAGAGCAACTCCGAAGCGATGGGGTACAGCATGCACCAGCCCGGCAAGCATGCTACAAGCGATAGCTACGTATGCAGAATTTTATTTCAGGAGTGCTCTCAAATCTAACCAGGTGTTCATCCTTCAGCCAGCAGCCACAGGAGATGCATCCAGCGTGGGGCCTCGTCCAGAAATGATGCTGCGATACCGGCAGTCGGTGCTTGTGAACGAGACTGGCTTTATTTGCAAAGTATCATAAATCACACCATCCCCAACTGGAACCTGCCTCACCCCGCTACACAGTCCCTGATCATGACCGGCCAACACCCCGCATCTGGCATGGTGTCCACACAACATTCGCTCGTGTCAGTCTGGTTGTTGGAGTTGGCAATGACGGTAAAAGGGCCGATGGCACCACCAAGGACTCAAAACATGGCATCCTCACACGTGAGACACACCAGTTTGGCAAGCATCCTCTGCAAATCAAGGCATCGCCCCGACACACACGCCTACCCGATGAACCCTTCACATTCCTCATGCACTGTTTCCTGTCC
>JAUMHO010001578.1:0-18347 GCA_032360965.1 Ulva armoricana
CCATCACGCCGCCGCGCCCAAACATCCATGCGTTAGCGATCCCTGCCCTCATCAGTAATACGTCCATGACATCGTGACCCCTGACGGATCAATCATCACCTGCGGCAACTGCGAATTCGCCCGTGACGATTCCCAGAACAATTTACCGATGCCATAACCCAGCAAGCTACCGGCGACCGTGTCCGATACCCAGTGCTCCTGTTTACCGATGCGCGCGAGATTGGTGATCGCCGCCACACCATAGAGCCAGGGCGCCTTGTACTCCTCGGCAAAGGGTGTCGCCACCGCCCAGGCCACGGCGGTGTGCCGGGAAGGCATCGAACCGCGATTCGAATCGGTGCTGAAGAAGTCAAAGTCATTGCGCTCAAGCCCTGTGTTCGGCCGGGCACGGCCAAAGGCGTATTTAAGACCGGTGGCCGCCACCGCCGCCGTCACGCTGCGGCTGGCCTTGCTGGCCGCGCCGCAGCGAAGGTGCGGGGGGCCTGACCGGCGCCGCCAGGCGGGTAGGCGCCGCGAGGATCGGCGGCGGCGGCGCACTGGGAGGCTCACTGACGGCTGCGCTGCCCTCCACAACGCGGCTGCCATTGCCAGCGTGCCCTGCGGGCGGCCCGACCGGAACATCCGCATCCTGCGATTGCGGCACTGCGGTCGGGGGCGGGGTGAAGCCGCGGGGGCCGCTGGGGCGGGAGGGGCTGGGGGCTTGAGGCGGTGGCGCGGAGCTTGCGAGTGGCGGTGAGCTTGTGGCTTCAGGGGGAGCAGGTGACGCGGTGCGCTCAGGGTTGCGGCCTGGCCGGCTGAGTGTGGTTGGGGGTGCCGCTGCACCTGCCCTCGGTTGCGCAGGCCTCCTTGCAGACGGCGCCGTCGGCTGCGGCGGAGTGGGGGCAGGCTTCACCGTTTCTGAGGTGTCAAAGCTTTGGAAGGTGGGGTCTGCCTCTGGCACGGCGTCTCCAGGCGGGGCGGCTGCGGAGGCTTGGCTGCTTGTGATGGGGGGCGTGGCGATGGATGCAGGCCGGGGAGGCACGGCCGGCGCGGTGGGCGGCTGCATGGGCGCCTGGCGTGGCTGCTGAGGTTGATTCGGAGCGGCAGGCGGGGTTGGGCCCCCGGTGATGGGTCGGCGGGCCTGTGGCTTTGGTTTCCGGGTCTTTTGTACCAGCGCCGCCGCCATAGCTGCCTCGCTTGGCCCGGACTGGGGTGGGGCTGGTTCCGCTTCGACAGGCGGTGAAGGTGCCCTGGGGCGGGTGGGGCGGCTTGGTGGTGCCGGCGGCTTCAGCGTGGGTCCATCAGAGGACGCAGCCGTGGCTGCAGAGGGGAGTTGGCGTGAAGGAGGTCTGCCCAGGCGTGCAGTGCCCATTGTGCGAGGAGATGCCGTGACACCAAAGGCACCTTGAGCATACAAACACATTTATAGACAGGACGCGTCTGCGTTGTTGCTTGCATTCGCACCTGACACGCTGTTTGCGGCAGGACCATCCGCCGTCGTAAGCGTATCGCCATTGCCGCTGGCCGAGTCTGTCAGGCCATTCGATGCTCCCGCTTGGTCATCAGCTGCACCAGTACACAACGTTTCAGCAAGGAATAGTCCCAGAGTGAGAGAATTACGGTGCTTTGTCACGCAGATGTCCGGAACGGGTGCACCTCTGTGTGGCTCGATCCGAACGCCATGCACAGCAGCGCACTGCGGACCAACCGTGGGCCATGTCAACAGCACGTCGCGATCTCGACGCGTTGCAGCATACTGATAAGGATATGAAGTGGTTTGGGTCCTGCTATTTTGTTAAAATGGAGTAGTAGACAGACCTGTTTCTGGCTGCAGAACTGGCTGCGACGTCTGGGCTAAATCTGGTCGAGAAAGGACACCGTTCCCCTCAACACTACCTGAATTAGATTTGCATACGGTGCTGGGCTTTCTATACCTGTTCCTTCCCGCAACTTGAGCCCGCACGTTGCAAGTGCCGGTGAGCGCGCTTTGCCCCGCCCTCATCTTTATCCCGTAACGAAAGATTGCTATTTTTACCAGTACCCACGGGAATAACTGAAAAGCTCAGCGAACACGACGGGTGCACGTTCACTGCTGCTTTTTACAAATTGAACTGGGACAGGCCACAAGAGGCAGTTGACACCGCTTGTGCTAAGGGTCTGCAGGTTAACGAAACGCACGTAGGGCACCGAGTTGTGAGAATTTGCATAGTTGCTGGGGCTATGTGTAATTTTGTGATCGAGGATAGCCTCTTACGTCTCTCGCTGCTTCAGTCACTCCCGCGAAGTAGGCGCCGGACTGTCTCAAGCGCCGGGTGATGAACCACGTCACCGCAAGTCTCCGGCACGGGAGGACGCGAGTGAGTAGAGAAAGATACACAGCATCATCATACCTGACACACTGTTGTGCGTTTGCTTGCCGTTACAGCTGCCACGTGCATCATCAAGCAGGACATCACCGTTCTGCTTCGCGTAACAGGTCGGCGAGTGCGTCAGACAGTACATTCTGTACTTGATCTATTGTGCTGAATGTGCCTAGCGTGAATCAGGGAAGTGCAGGCTTGTATATACCACTGCGTATGTCGGCATTGGAATGAGTTGCCTCGCAGCAACTGAAGTCGGGGAGAGGGTAGCTCATTAGAAACTGTCATGCATTCGAACTTTAGCGGGTCTGACAATCTGTTTGTTGAAAGACAGCCAAAGAAATTCCAAGTCTTGTGCTTCCCTGAACTGAGCACTGTCAATGCGCCCTTGCTAGCAATTTCTGCTGCCACGTCTACCTGTCACCATTCTGGTAACCGTCACAGAAACATAGATCATGGCAGCGTGTGTCACCGAACGGTGACACAACAGTGCACTTCGGCTTCTCCTCCAGGTGCATGTTGGCACGTGTGGGTTGCCACGTCTGCATGTCTGAGACAAACACACGCCGAGAGGGATCTGGCAAACCCCTGAACTTCCAGCGCTCTGAGAGTGGTTTTCTTCGGACCGCACATTCTGTGACCCTGCTTCATGCCCATGGCCTACAACTGCGTACATCACCAAGCGAGCATGGCCCCAGCAGTTCTGGTCCTATGGCAGCGAAATCAATCCAGGTTCAATTGTGGACATCGGCGCTATGGTGGAGACAGTGTGTCCGGCTGAACCTTCGCAAACATGAGTCTAATCGTGCTGCTATTGGGCCAAACGGCGCACTGTTTCCGCACGTACATATAGCCGGTCGCACTGATGCTGCACATCTGGGCCAGCCAGGCCATGCAGAGGCCAGACTTTGCATCCACACCGTGCCTTGCGCCTGTCCAAAGTATGTTAGAGCAGCCGCTGTCCAGCTAGATGCAGTGACTGAGTTACATACACCATCGGCAACTGTACAGCTACGCAGAAACAACTGCGCAGCAAATAGGTGCGACGGCGGGTGTACAGTCAGTCACACTTTCGATACCCGGATACTTCCACTTCAAACACAGCACAAGGAGTGCATGACCACGCCGCTGCAGATCTGTCATTGGAACCTGTATTCCGTCAATCCTGCAGCATTCCTTGCATCTCATCAGGCATAGAGCAGTCACTTCTCCTGCAGTGCCTTGGCGTATATTCAGGGCTACAGGTAGCACTACCCACTCAGCCCCGCGAGCGAATCCTGTTCCCTACAGTAGCTCAGGACTTTTTGCAGCTTCTCAACCTGTCAACGCTGCTGCGGATTGTACGATCACGGAGGCACTTACGTGTGGGATGCATGTTGCACCAATGCTTCAGATGCTGCAGCCTTTTCAGTACTTGCCGATGAATGGAATGCGAGCCAGGCAGGAGACTGCGGCGGTGAATCATCAGATGTGTTAGCCTTAGTTGTGCACTACTCATCTCACCGCCAACACAGGGCTGCCAGTCGGATTTCAGACATGGTGTCACAGCAGTATCACTAGTCTGATTTGCGAGTGTTGCACACAAAGGAGCCCGTAGACTGTATATGCGCCAACGCAGATTGTCCGGCAGCAAAGCAATCGATGCATAGCTGCAGTGCTTCCTGCTTCAAGCTCACGAGATTTGATCAACGGGCAATCTGTTTTTCAAGGAATCATGCCAAACGCAAAGTGGCATCAACCACAGCACTCCTACTGGTAGGGGCGGATGGCTTGCAGAGCGAAATGGCATAAATTGACCAAAGCCGGTTTCAGTCGCTGGCGACGCATTCATTGTTATGCACGCAAGGTGGTCATGCACAGCAGCATTAGAGGTTACCCTCCTGGATGATGTGGTTCCACCTGCGGCACCATTGGCAGCCACTGTCAGGAAATACCTGCACGTACTGTTTTCACGAATCTCGTGCATGTGTTCTACAGCGTGACTGTCCTTGGTGGAAGATACAGATTGTTTATGGATGCCACTAACCACATTAGTCAACATTTTCTTCTGAACCACTCCAGACAGACGTGCCCCGGTCCTTCCAAGGAGACAAAACATTAGTGCATTTCATGGCTGCAAGATGTGGTGTGACAGAACATGCTCAGCAGCACTGAGCATGTGACCCTGATATCACCCAACATGTCAGGAACGCATCGACTTACACAAGTGTCCATTCAATGTGATCATGTTTCGTCCTGGCGCTACACAGGCATGGCACACTTTGTGCTCTGTAACAACACCCGCAAATCTGAAAGTCTGCTCCCATTCGCTTCCAGACTTCGGCCTTGAGAAAAGACATACCTGCAGGTATGGCAGTGCTCCAAACTGAACACAACGAGCCAGTCGTTCTGGAACAACGTCACTGTGGTTTTGCTTGCTGTTATGTACAGCTGCGCACAGGGCAATGACGTACACACATTGGCTAGTTGTTGGAAATAGATGCGCCAGCAATGGCGACACATGAACCTCACTTAGTCCATGCACCACGCTGTACACATAGCACATAAGTAGGCATTCTCCACCTACACTGTCTGCAATGCAGGTGGCTCCAGGAAAAAATGTATCTAGCAGCTATTCATGCAAAAGCTTCGACTGCAGAAACCCCCTCACTTTGCATCAACTCGGCTGCAGCCTCGACCTTGCCCACCCATCGCTTCAGGTGGCCTTGCAGTCCAACCAATTCCTCGGGCGTAAGAACCCGGGGTGCAACATGTGTAATGTCGACAGAGTTGGCAACGCTGTCGATTGTGCCTTCAACTAGACCAAGTGACATAGCTCTCATCAACAGGAACTCCACACCATCAGCATCCAATTGAGTTCGTGCTGAAATCCTGGCTAATGGGATGTGTCGTTGATCGGGGGGCAACCTGCATGATAATTTTGTCATACCTACAAGACTGCAAATGTGAAACAAAAGATTGGCTCAGCATCTATACACACAAATCGGCATGGGAAGGCAGAAGTCCAGCCCAGCCCAGGCAGGTGTGAAGGCAAGGCATGCTCTCAATCCCAAGTCCTAACACAAGTTGAGTATGGTGCAGCATGCTAAGGCAGAAGGCATACGCTGATACTAGTGCAACAAAGCTCATGATGGTAATCTTTTCCTTGAGTTTGGCCTGATTTTGGACCAGCGCTGGCTGTGAGTTCATTTGCGGAGCACGGTCAACGCACAGCTTCGCAAACTGCTTCAAGTCACCATCACTGAAACAGTGGAGTAGTTCTGAGAGCCACGAGTAGGGAGATTCTTGTAGAGTGTTCAACTGCACCAAAACTCAGAACTGTCAGTTTTTGGCGAAGAGGCATTGTGACATTTGGCGATGTGTAGACTGCTCTATGCATGCACAAGCTTAGCTCGGGCTGACATGAAGCTAACAATAATAATAAGCGAAGCCCAGGCTGATCACAGCACCAAGTACCAAGGCCCCCGCCTTACAGGGCTCCCACCTTACAGGCAAGTGCTTTAGGAACACACTATGCTCGCACAGCTGCCTATCCAACAAACCATGTGTTTTGCTGTATTGTGGCTGGATCTAGCAAAAAACCCACAGAAAATTGTTATCATTTCACGGCAAGACATATAAACGTCTGGTATGCACGCGCCAAAGCAGGCCTGCCAGGATGACAATGATGAGGTGAGACGCATCATCGAACTTGTGGTGGAATTCAGCCCTAAAGTGCTGTGAATAAAAAACATGGACGAGGAAATCGCACGACGGGGTGAAGCAGCAGCTCAGCAAATGAGTATATGGAGTCTCCCAGGAGCGCTGCAAGAGAAATGTCTCGTGCCAGAGCAATTCGATCATCTAGCGGCAGGTCTTCCACAGAGACAAAGCACAGATACTGAAGTGCTGCTCTATAGTACCCAGCAAAGTCTTGTCGTGCTTTGTTGTACAGGGCAGCGACATTATGCACGGCCGCAGAAACAGAAGGGTCCACCTGCACACTCGCTCTGTCAGGTAGGAGAGCTTGACTGCATCTAGAGCGTGAGGAGAAAGTATGGTGGGCATTTACCTCGGACATAGTGTCCAGCTTTTTAAGGCCGGTATCCAGCAGCTCTTTGCAGGTGTCCATATGCGTGATGTCAACACACTGCTCTGCCACACTCATCTCCAAAAGTAGAACAGGCTCGTCTATCGGATGGCCTTTCAGCTCCTTCAGATCAGCTATTTGTTTTCGAAGCAATTCGACAGCCGCGTCGCGGTCCATGTCTCCTGCCACCTTGTGAGCGAACATGGCGAAAGACAGCAAGTTCAGTTTATGACCAAAGTCAGAAATAAATTCTAGAAAAATGGCCTGCAACATATCTGGTAGGACGACGTCATCATCAAATAACGCTCTGAGCTTGACCGTCAACTCATGCCACAGTTTTCTATCATATAAACTGACAAGATCAGCACATATCTGCTGATCATCAGGCTTATACTTTGCGAATATGTCTTTCAGACGATCGGTGGGCTTCTTCGACATGATGGACTAAGCACAGCTGTCCTCGTTTCTGACCAGTTCCGTGCTTACACGAGCTTCGCGACACAGCGGCACTTAAACAGAAATAGGTGATGTCGCTGCACGTGTCCTTCTTTGCCAATAACATTCAGCTTGCAGACGACATTCGCAGTCACAGTGCACCTGAGATCCGCCGAGTGGCCACAGTGTCGAGTGTCGAAGGTGCGCAAGCCATGGCAGCCATCTATCTCGGCATGCCGGTGAACATGGATGCGAGTAAATTGATGCAGATGGAAGCAAGCTTTCAAGCAAGTGGTTGAACCCGGCATACCTGCTACCCTGTGACCGTTTGAATCCGAAATTCACAACAATCAGTGCAGGAGCGTTGTAAACCATGCAGACACTCTCAGTTCAGTGCGGCAAGTCCATCATGGCTGTGTCTGATCCATTTTGCAGTGAAGACGCCACAAATCTTGCCTGTTTTGCGCAGGCTGAATAGCTCCATTCAACATAATTGGTGGATGCACCGTGTCTACCCTCCCGCTACAGGCGACGGGCAATGTCACTTCCATCCTCCTTGCATGCCGCCATGGCCCAAATCAGACACTGGGTTACTCATTTCAACGATGGTGAGAAGTGCAAGTCGCCAGCCAATGCAGAAGACATGCAAACTGTTGCATATGAGAAAGACACGCAGTCAAAGCACCCAGTCCGGTGGTGGATGAGTCCAATTACACAACTCTGGCATCACAAGAAAAATGCTCAATCTAAAACCACGCAGTTCAGCATGAATTTTTCATGCCACATCGGTGCATGCCTTCACTGTGATGCCGATGGGGGTCATGGCAAGATCCCAACTTCGAACCGGGCATCCAAAACTATTACCATGCAAAATATCAACACTGTGACGCTGTTTCATTTAGAATACACATGGACACCCACAGCTGCTCAGAAAGCTCGGACAAGCTGAATCTGGCAGCTATGCAGTACCAATGAAAGCGATCTGCAGTCAAATCAGCCTCCCTGGCATGATGACATCATGACACATGGCCACAGCTGTGTTGTGAGAAAATTAACATACAACTGCACCACCAAATATCGTTGGAGGCCGCGGACATGCTCATCTCCAGCACATGCTGAAGACACATTGCAATGTCATGATGTGGCGCGTCCAGAAGCTTCGCCTGGAAGGAGCACACAGCCTGTCCACCACAGGAGTGTCAGTATGCAGCTCCCAGGCCATGTTCCACAGATGCACCTGTACAAGCTCCCACTTGTCGCTGACTTAGATCGGTCGGGCAGGGATGCATCAGCCCCCTGCCACGCCTCGCATACTCTGGCCTGCCGCCATCGCCGCATCCAGCACCTGCAGGGAAGATCCACATGGCAGCAGCCGCGAATGGGTTGTGATACGCAGATGAACATGCCAATTTCGTGTTGGTACACTGACACAGTGCTGCAGCACCTGCCCCGGCAGCATGGCATGAACAAGGAACAGCATGCCGTTGAAGGGAAGCTTACAGCCAGATGCCGTGTGTCCACCCTGTTGGATAGATGGGGACATACCTCTTGAACTGATGCAGTGTCCCCATAAGTGCTCTCGATGCAAGACAGAAATATGCCATCTGAGCCCTGGCCCACGACCATCGTGCCACCCATGGTCCAGCCATCTCCCGCAGAGTTGTGGTCTGAAACGCGCCCTGTCTGCTTGGCGCTTCGTATGTTCTTCCATGCCTGCAAGACTTTGTTCGATGCCTCAAATTCGATTGGTTGTCCGCTAAGCAAGTGATGTGCAACCCCAGTCACAGAATGTGCGTGGATAGACGTTACCTTTGAGAAAGGATTAAGCAGCGGCATTATTTTGCCTTTCACCAGTCGCCCGTTCCCCAGTGCTCGGTAGAACGCCTTTGTGGCATCAAAGTACAGCGGCCCGGGCCAGTACTTCCTAAACCTGACAATCTGCAACAGGCCCTCGTTGCCTTACAAGAGACAGAGGGTCGATGTGCATTTTGCCTGTGCATGCTGTAAGCTGTACATGCCTCTGTCGCAGCCCCAGCCATGATGCCTATGATGCCATCTGAGAGTAACTTGCCATGAGTAGGTCAGGCCAGAAGCACATCAGAAACAAAACTCTACCGCATTATAGTGATGTATATGACGAATCACACCTCCCGAACGTTGCACTCATGCACCAGCCCAACCACGGACAGGCCCATTTCGTTCAGAGTATCTTTGAGACGCCAGATCTTCACGGCCTCGTCTCGACAAAGAACTGCAGCGTGTACACTCAGCATGTGCACATGTACTGTTACAAGTGTTGCCCAGCCTACATTGCGACGAAGGCAAAGAAACCGGATAACTCACCGCATCCGGGTCGGCGAAAGACCAAAATTACGCAGCCTTGATCACGCCATAGCTCATTCGACGGTATGAGATCTCCGTTCAATGTATCCGTCAGCGAGACATCATCAATTTCGCGAAGCGATGGCAAAAAACGAGCCTTACAACCCGTCCGAGCTGTCTCTGGATCCGACTTGATCAGTCTTGGAATACACATAATGTGGCAGGCTTACGAAACTTGTGGCGACGCAACACGAAACCTCCTCAGCATCTGCGCCCTGTTCCTGTGCCTGTGCCTCTGCCTGGTAAATGATTTGAACATGTATCAGGTCTAGCGCTCGCGAGGTGAGAGGGCTAGGAAGGGAGGATCCAGCGATGTGCGTGAGATTCTCTACTTGACTAATTTGTGCCCAGCGTTTTCAAAGTCAGTGCTATCCTCGAGGCCATCCTCCAACATGAGCTCGGCTTGTGTCGTGAAATCTGCCTACTGGTGGCCACATGCCTATGTGGACATGCACGTGAACCGCCTCTTCTGCTCGCTGCGAGCAACTACGCTTGTGAACATCATGATGTTCACAAGCACGCTACATATGTACGATAGTATCCGCGAGGTACGGCCGTGTACGGCGCTTCATCCCTTAAACCAGGACACGCAATTGCAACAGGGCGTCGACACGAACGTCTGTACCTGGACTCGCGCGAGTATACGTACAGCTCCTTGGCGGGCACACATGCCCATGGAATATGCATGGGCGCCGGCATGGGCTGCGTTTGACCAGCATAGACCTATGCAGTGCCGACCAGGGACAGGCCATGCAAATGCATCGAGAACGGCGAACATGCAGGTCAAGAACATTATTTGCGCGGCCCGTATTGCCCCAATTCGAACTCCGCAACGCGCACATCTGACACGATTCACGAGCGGCCTGTACACAAGGCTAGGACGGTCCGAGTAGGACATGTGTGGCTCCCAGTGCGGCCAGCCACGCTCACATGCGTGACGCCAGCTTGCGATTGGCAGCGACCATATTGATTGTGACATGCTGGCCGTGCATGTCTTCCAGTGCGCCTGCGCACACTGGTTGCATGGCATCCTCACAGCACACAGTATCATACACAGGAAGACAATGCAGTTGTCTGGGACGTGAGATCGAGGATAACCTCAAGAGCTCTTTTTTTCCTTGCAGTGCTGGGTCTGTGGGATTTAGGCCATGGATAAATAAATCCATGAATGAGTCCGCCAATTGCTGCCCTGTTATAATTAGACGTACTTCTGTCTCAAACTGTTATAGATGTAGATTGAATTGACCACGGATTGGCCCCCCGGGCAGCCATCACTCTAGGTTGTTGTCTGTACAGTTTCCAGGGCCGTCATGCTCTCAGATCTTGGCATCTTTGCGGCAACCGATCACTGCCGCATATCTCACGCACGGCAACTGATCAGGTCCAATGCATGTGCGTCGGCAGCCGACATGTTGAGATCTCGTGACCCATGTATACTGATTTATTTGAGTGCCGTCAGAATGCTGCCCATTCCCCTGACTGCATCGGTGCGGTGCGACATGAATCCCTTGGGGCATCAGATGGGTGGCTGAGCTACGCACAAGCGGCAGCGGCCATTGTGAAAAGCATGCGCCCCCACCCACCACACATGGCCCGTGGTCCCGGTTATCCGGAGATGTCAAGGTCCTTGTAGGATATGGCGAGTAAGTGTCACATTTACATTTACATTTACATGGCGTTGCTCTGAATCGCCACCAGGCACCCGCGGCACATGCACAACCCCTCAGTAGCGGTGCTGTCCGTGCGGCATCCGCTGCGCGGCATGTCTCTTTCGGGGCATGGATCAAGGCGCCCGGTCTGACGCCCATCTACCTCATGATGGACGCTTGCGCAAGCGTCGCCGACTGGCCACGGCAATGCGTAATCCGAAAGCACGTGGACTGCTGCTCACTGACTCCCTTTGTGCAGCCTAGTCCCTCTACTATAGTCCAGCCGATACTGGCACTGCTGTGCCGGTCATCACACCGGTACCTCCTGCATGACCACGGATTATCGTACGGCCTTCCGGGATGCCGCGATACCTGTAGCCTGTGCAAGTCCCAGGTTTATGACCTCCCGGTTGACTTTGACGCCGACCACCCCGTGGACCACCGTTGGCGCCACATTGAGCACCTCGCCACGTCGTGCGCACGCGTCACACTCCATGCCGGCATATGCCGGCATATGCATGCAGGGGCTCTCGTGCCTCCGCCGCGACCTCTTGAGCGCACCGCCGTCACCCCGGCAGCACGTGCTGTTGCCGACCACTCATTCCCAGCTCGTGGCAGCTGCACTGATAGTGCAACAGAATATGCAACCCCCCAACTTCCCTGATCCAGTCCTTACCCTAGAGGGAGTGGCTACATCGTGGCTACGCCACTGCTGTGGTGTTCCCATCGCTGCTTTTCTGACTGCGCCGTCGGTGTGCATTGCATCCGTGTTGGACTCCTTGCCAGCCTCCTCAGACGTGCGGTGTTCTACCAGTACGTGCAGCGTCAGCCTCCCGGATTGGTTCTTCCTTAGGACATGGTTTACTGATGTTGCCCCTTGCCCTCGGCCTACTTTAAAGAATTCTGCCCCCAATCGTACAACAGCTTCATGGATGTGCCCCCCCCCGGCCTCCCCCGCCCCAGTGGATGTGGTTTCCCCATCCTCTTTGTCCGTCTGTGACCGTGGAATGAGATGACCTGCTCAAGAATTCTGGGAAGTGTGAGGCCCCGAATGACAGGCCTAAAGTGCTGGCAAAGACCTGCACTGTTGCTGTCACTTGCCCATCGCATGGACATGGCGTGCATGCATGCACAGGCTCAGGCACAATGGACCTGATGCGGCTGTAGGTGCACCACACACAGACAGGCAAACGGGCTGCCACTGCACATGTCGAAATTTGTGCGTTGGCTGCCAGTTTCGAGGCGGCGGCTGATATGCCACACTATGCATGTGCACGGCCGCTCGTGCATCGATGGCCGAGGAAGTGCCAGCAGCACCCTGCACGGTGGCCTGCATCATACGCCTCGAGCCAGACCTTTATGCAGGTAAGGTGAGATGTGGAGTGCAGCATGGTACCACGCCGGCCATGCATGTGAGGCGTACTCCGCAGAGGGCGGGACATGGGCCGCGACCTCATCGCCGTGTCCCCACCTGTATGCATGAACCCCCACCCCCCCCCCCCTTGCCAACACGAATTCACAGAAAACCTTGAACATCGTATGCATGCAACACTCAAATGGGTATTGGCCACGGCACCCCTGCTGGTCGGGGTGGACAAATGCCTGCCCCCCTCTCCCCAACCCCCATCCCTGGCCGTCCACCCCTAACCCCTAACCGAGTGAGTCATGATCACCAGGCAGCCATGATCACAGCGGGGAGAGCGCACGCCGGTGCCGCCTGCAACGGCCAAGGCTGCGCTGCAGCACCTGCGCGCCCTCCATGACCACCGTCTGTTTGCGGACTCCATCATCGACGGCCAGTCGTGATGACAACTATGCCGTGAGGAGGCTGCATAGTTGGTCGCAGCGTTCTTGCTGCGTGTTCCCTGTGTTGCGTTCCCTGTGCTGCGTTCACAAGGCAGCCTCTTCCTGCGAGTGTGTTGCGCGGCCTGTACACGTGTTTGGCTGAGGGGTCTACCCTCCACTCCTGGCGCCGCTGCATGGCGCCCCGACCTGACGCCGCCCCTGTCATGGTGCCCCATTCTGCTCCCGTCTCACACTTGTCCGCCCGTACCAGTAGGGGTGCTGTGGCCACTGCTCGTTTGGGTGTGGCCTGACGCCCACTTTGCTTAAATCAAAATTCGAAGCGGGCAGACATCGGTGAGTGTGCACAGTGCGCGGCCAGATGCATGAAGCCCCACCACGCCACTCTCATATCGACCCCACAAACGGCCACCCCACACACTTAGTTTGCATTCCCTGCAGCTGCACCCCCACGTGCTCGTGCAACGAGTGGACGACCCTGGTGACAACACATCCGTTGCACAGCAGGCGGCATGCCGCACAGCTTGCACGACCGGCACAACAGTCCCGGGCATGTGGAATAGACAGGGACTCGCGTGTGCGAAGGCTGCTGCAAGCAACACAACGGGCAACATGGATGCGAATGTTTGCTTCAGAGCTGGTAATGACCAGGCGGTTAGAGTGCAGCTGTGGCCAAGCCTCTGATCTCCTCGAAGGGCTATAGGTATACCTGGCTTGCAGAAGGCTCGAGTGAAGAGCACGGCGAACGCAGCTCACCATGCCCTGCTTTCCAGCCAGGTAGTGTGGCTCCGCCGCTGATTGACAGCCGGTGTAGGAGACGACCAGGCGCAAGGCATTGTCCAGGTTAGCATGGCGCATCTCGGACGTCTTGGCCACCTTCTGACGGACCATTGCATGATCTGGGAAGGCAGCAACACCTGCACTGCATTTCACGGCGGCCGGCTCCCGGTGGCCCAAGCGGTGCCACACAGCAAGAATAAACATGTCGTCGCCGAGTGTCATGCGGCCGCCCGTGATGGCGGTCAGGAAGCCCCCCCCGACGAGCTCCGGAGGCGGGCAGCGTCGCGCTGCCCTTGGAGCGTGTTGAGGTCGAAGTCTGACAACGCATCTGCGTAGCCTGAGTCGTCACCCGTCCTCGTCACGAGCTGCTGCGCCGCGGGTAGGCCCTTGCTGCTCTCCACGAAATCCTTCGGGACGTCCTTGGCGCCGGCGTCCCAGTCACATCTGCCTGCGCACCGCTCGTGGACGCCGACCCACCGCACCCGCAAGGCAGCACTACTGACGTCCTGCAAGAGGCAGAGTGCAGCTGGCGCCCCCTCGAGGTTGAGCTCGGCCTGGACTGCGCCAGCCACGAACACAGCGTCTGAGACGTCATCTGACTGGACCTGCATGCCCAGCCCCCCATGATGAAGCGGCAGCATCATCTGGTTACACAACAGGACGGACTCCGCGTCCGGACCCTCCATGCATATGGCCCGGACCCTCCATGGTCGTGCCGAACTCCACCACTCCCGGTGGCCAGTCTAACACAGCCGCTACGCCCCGCCACACCGTGGCATCAGTGCGACGCACTGGGCGCCTCATGTGGAACCGCGCATATGAGGTGCGCCATGCGGACCTGTGGCGCTAGTAACCATAAGTACTTACCATATGTACCGGCTTACGCCCCGCCACACCGTGGCATCAGTGCGACGCACTGGGCGCCTCATGTGGAACCGCGCATATGAGGTGCGCCATGCGGACCTGTGGCGCTAGTAACCATAAGTACTTACCATATGTACCGGCTAGCTCAAGGCGCAAGTGACAGGCAGGACGGGACAGACCATAACAAGCGGCCAAGTTGTAATAACAGTGGCTGTTCCAAGAATTTATGGCACTGACTCTGCTCTGACGTGTGGAGCGCGGAGAAGTGCTGGCGGGGGGTAAAGTTATCAAAAGGTCACCGCCCGCGCTCTCAAGGCCTGCGCGTGCAAGGGCTGACCACGTCGTGTATTCCTTGCTACAAATGAATCTCGCCGCCAGGCTTTGGTAAACAGGATTTGGTAATATTTTCGACTTCTGAGATCCATGTTCCAAGCGTAGTTACGAGATGCGGCGCGGTTCGATGCACACAGCTCCGTACGTACATGTATCGGCAGCACGATCGACAGTGTTGGTTCTCATGCCGTAGTTGCTGGGCAGGTAAAAATCGTCGGGCCCGAGATGGTCTTCAGCCGACTTATGATCCTTTGGACATATTTTACGCCAGGCGTTACACGGTTCGTTTGCTGCACGTGCTTGCTGCAGGCTCGTCCTTGTACCAGCCCTTACGAGCCTGCAACCCGCTTGTATACATCTCAAGAAAGTTTAAAACGAAATACAACTTCTTACCAACGATAGACTATCTTGAGGCACGCGAATAGCCAGGAACTGAACTTGTGTGCCGATGGCTCCTGCTATGGAAGGAGGTGGCTCAACCCATCTGTAAGAGCCCCGCAGATCTGTATCGTGAAGCCACCACTATGATTGTGCATGTTTTGTAAGGCCCATTGAGAGTGCAGATGATGCGTATCTGAGCGGGTGGAAGCCTAGATCAGCATTCAAGCTAGCAAACAGCAGCGACTTGTAGCGTTTCCAACGTCAGTTGCCAGCTCTGATAATGTGCGGAAATTCGATCTTGTTCACGCGTGAAGTTCTGATCCAAGCTGAGCTTCCTCAAGCTGTTGTCTTGATGTCTGCGGCCATTCATGGTCCTGATTGAAAGGCAGTAAGCACAGCAGCAACTGCCACAGCTTTTAGTATGAAGAAGAAAATATAGTTCTCAGATCTCAAAATTTTCTTGGTATTCTGTGTATGTGTCGTATTTGCACCCGTGGTACACTGTGTATGCACCCGTCTCTGCACTCACTGTGCGTGTGACTGGGCAATGGAAGCTGAAGCAATCTGCCCATCTGGACAATTGGCACAGCTAAACAACTCAACGCACATGCAGACACAAACAATCAACTGCAATGCCCACTAATCTATCTACTTAGGCCGGATATTCTCATATGTGTCAAACAGCTCCATTGAAAGACATTTCATACAGCACTATCAGCATCCCTCAAGCTGGCCAAACACCACACATGCTTAATCAATACATCTATTAGCACAGTATGCCCGACAGGCCTCGCCTCAAATGTGTTTCATGTCATGTCAGCGCATGTCATGTGGGCTCCCTCAGGTCATATTGTTCAGATCAGATCAGGTCAGATCAGATTAAACACGAGTCTGTGAATGTCTCTCTATGCATGTAGATCCGACTGCCCTATGCAGAGGGGTGCCATGCAAAATGACACCGGGTTTTGTGCCAGGCCTTTGTGCCAGGCGTCTGAAACGGAAAGGTACACAGTGCACCAGACCCTGGCTTGGCCAGCCCCTGGCTGAGGCACATACGTTTACAGCTTGTTCATAGCTTACTAGCTTGCACCATATGAACCTCTGTGTGCGGTCTTCCAAACTTGTAAGGCTCCTGAGTATGCACAGAGCTTGTAGATTTAGATGAGTAGCTAGGTGGATGAGTAGCCTTGTGACTTCGCAGGAGGGACCAGGTACATTGAATTCAAAGTGTGCTCTGATGCAAGCTGAATGCACTCCAAGCAAGAGTGATGATGAACATGTTGAAGCAGATGAAGTTCGTCCTAGTTCATCATTCTACATGCTCTACAGTCATCCAAGTTCATGCTCACATAATGGACTCACATGTGGGTCAGACATTGAATGTGTGCAAAGGACATGTACATGTCCATGTACCGGATTACACGGTTGAGTTCTGCAAGGGGGGCTGACTAATTCAGGGACTGACATCAATTCAGGTTCCTGGTCTCACCGAGCCACAGCCAAAATCAATCGGGGGAATCGGGGGAATCACATCCACTGGGCAAACCCAAGCGGGCATCGCCCACAGCACTCCTGCAGATAGGGGCGGACAAAGAGGACAGGGGAACCACATCCACTGGGGGGGGGGGGCACATCCATGAAACTGTCGTGCGGTTGGGGGGCAGAAAGTAGGCGGGGGGCAAGGTGCAACACCAGTGAACCATCTCCTAAGGAAGCACCAGTCCGGTACCGACCTACGCGCATGCAGTGTGCAGCATCTGTCCGCACGCACTCCGCTCCACACGCACGTCTCGCTGTGACCGTCTTATTTCTGGGTGAAACGAGGATATATATCCGGGGCGAACGAGCCTGCAGTGAACAGGAAAGCCGGGCCAATGTCGTCGCAAGGCGGCCCGGGATCGCAGGAAATTATGGGTCTGTCTCTGTGACCATGAGTGACGATCAGGGCATGCGGTGGCTGAATTCGTTGGCAAAACAGAAAACAAAAGCGGGCTACATGCGCACATCAGCCACAGCACCCTACTGGTAGGGGCTGACTAGTTCGGTACAGGGGCTGCACCAGGGAGGGGCTTCATGCAGAGGAGCCAGGCCTTGATTACAGACCTCTCGGGCAAATACATACCACACAGACCAAAAACAGGCCAAAACAAGAATTAGGGAATGGAGGCCAGGATGAGGCTGCCACGGCCGAGTGCCCTTTCAATATGCACTGTCAATACCTGGTGCCCACGTGCATATGCCAAGGCAGTGTCCTGCGGCTGTCTGTCTCTGTCTGTCTGTCCCGCAGAGGACACCGACGGCACTGCTTCACCACATCCCGCGGCCCTTCCACTTCTCCTGCTTCTCCAACTACGACCTCCCACGCCTCACCCCACGGCTTGGCAATGCAGCATATCCTGGCTGCCACAGGATTCACACGAGCAACAGAATAAAGCATGAAGAGCTTCATTCGTCCTAGGACGAAAGCAGGCAACTTCGGGTGGCCACAGCAGCAGACGGGAGGGCTCCTGCCCATGTAATGCAGCCGTCCTCATACCACACACATTTCGTTATCAGGACTACAATGTCACAGATGGCGAACACCTCACATGTGGCAAATGGCCAAAATTACAGGGAGTAGTTTGAACCAGGAGGGTACCCGGATGGGTCAGATCCAGAGGTTGAATGAGTGGGTGGTGTATTGATCAGATTGAAGGTGTGCTCGCTGCTGCGTGATGTACCTGTTTCCTTGTACCCACTTACGTATACATTTCTAGATCTGTGCCTGAGGCATCCCCTCAGGAACTGCTTCAGGAATCACATGGCCATGCTTCAAGACGTCAATTCCAATAGTAGCACAGTCCCAGATAAGGCTCATCAAGGGTTGAACATGGCATGCCATGAGAAAAGATGAACGGCATGATTGTTCTGTCCAAGCAAGGCAGCTACCCCTGATGCAATTGCAAGCATTCTGCAGCCTTGCACATGCTGTATCACATGCACCAGAGCGACATAGGCAACAATGCCAGCCTGTTTCGATGTCAGATGTCATCCTGTGTCGGAAGGCAGTCCAGTCAGAAGGCAGTCCAGCAGCTGCCTGTCAATGCTCAGAGGCATCATCCATCCATGAAAAAGTTCGTGCAGTTTTAGGACAGAGCGGCAGTACAAATCACCCAACATGATCTAATATACTTGTAAGACATTGCTGATTAGATGAGGGAGCTGCCTGGGTGTGAGGGGGGCCAGGCAGCAGCTGATGTAAAATGTAAATGTAAATGTGACACTTACTCGCCATATCCTACAAGGACTTTGACATCTCCGGATAACCGGGAC
>JAUMHO010001589.1:0-12984 GCA_032360965.1 Ulva armoricana
CTAAACTCGTCAGTGGGGGCCCCGGGTGTCCGCGCCAACACTGAAACCACCAGGGGGCTGAGTGCACACCCCCCTCATTTGGCTTCTTCATAAATACCAGGAGATCGGACCTGCGCACTGGCATCCAGACGTCCTGTTACTAGGTTCCACACCGAGGAGTAATGAAAAACTTGGCATTTCCGCGTGATTCAAGATTTGTGTTGAATCTAGCCTGCATCGATCCGGATCCAGGGTGCACCCCTTTCGCCACTCGTACAGCATGCAGCCATGTACAGGCGGACTGCAGTCCCGAAGTCCTAATCAGCAAACCAAAAACGCTAAATGTTCCGCTTGGAACTCTCTTCGACTTCGCCAACGGGAATATGGTTTGTGCGCTTGGACCTGCACACGCATAGGGCTCTATGCGGAGACCCTCGGCTGTCTCATACTTGCAGCGCGTCTATACTTCTGGTATCGTTGAACATGTCTTTTGAGTCGTGGGAGTCAGCTTCAGCGCTGCCAGTCCGTCTGCTCCTATGTGGACATCTCGTTGCGAGTGCTGATGCTGCCCCGCCTAGTGCCCGGGCGCACTGTCGGACATGCGGAACGTATCTCGGTGATACATCCGACATCCCAACATCGTGTGACTGGGTTCCGTCGAAGAGCTTGGCGTGGAAGGCCATGTCTCGTCGCACAGCGTACGCGCTGCCGTCCACGACCAATGCGACAGTACGTATTATTTTCCTGCTGAACAGTCCTTCTTGACGAGCACGCCTCCGAAACACATACACGTGCTGTCCACACCTGCGTTGTTGTGGACATGTTGTGTGCAGATGCGCGCCATGTACCGGCATAGCTCGTGCAAGTGCTCCCTTACCATTGAGTGCTTAACCGTTCACACCAGTGCGTCGAAGTTGGTGTAGCTTTGGCTTCTGAGGTGGACCATTATCCTGTGGACCTCCCGTCAATTGGAGCAGCGCGTCGAAGTTCAGCTGACCCTGCATGCCAGCCTCACGATGCAAGGTGAAGTCAACGTGTGGAGTACCTGTACATCGACTGTTTTCTGGTGTTGGTCCCACGCTACCTAGTGCTCGTTGACTATGCCGACTGGTTGACCTCTGCGAACTACCCGTAGATCCCTTTCTCCATCCGAGTCCACCCGCGAATCCTACACGGTATAATCAGACTAGGCTATGTGTGTTGTCACAGCTGGCCGTGTGTTTGGACCATGCGGTACATTCGGGCTGTACTTGCCAGCCTGCTTCGAGACCTCGAAGCGAGCTCGCTAGCGGCGTGGATGCAGGTCATCGACAACATCGAGCGCCTAGTGGCTTGGTTGTCCAGAGACGGTGTCCATCACCTGGATTTGCTTAAGAAACATCTGAAGACCGGGCTTGGTGACATGAAGTCTGCAAGAGTGCCGGTGTGGCGAGCGGTGACCACTGGTGGCATCGTGGCTAATGGGGCTGTCAGCCAGCCAGATTGCGGAGTCCTGCTGCTCTGCGGCCGCGGAGCTCACTTTGACGAGGTAGTCTTCAAAGGTATGCATGCTCTAACAGTGGCGCTACGTACGGCGGCCAAGTCTCTGCAGCCCCTAGCTCCCCAAAGTCTCGGCATATTCGGTCCCGGTTGCCGGAGGTGTCCTTATGGATACGTCGATGTAATCAAACATACATACTGTGTCCACATCCCAGCATATCACCACATGAGGTTGAAATCTCCCGGTACTGACGTGTAGAGCAGCCCGCGAGCAGCCGCGCTGTTTGTCAATGACAGCCTTTGCCGATGACTCCAGCCTCAGTATGGCACCGTGGGCAACGCTACCCCACGCTTTGCCAAAGCCTGCACTTGGAAGCAGAACCATTCCGCTCGCAAACAGCAATCTGAGCGACATTTTGAAGTGACCTGCACATTCATGCCTGAAGCCTGTGCCACTTTCACGTAAGTGCTGATTCACAGCCCATCCACACTGACCCAACGCTGTACAAGGCTGCCATGTTGTCGTGGTCAGCACAGCTCCAACACAGCCCGCTGCTGCGTTCTCGCCCAAGTTACCGTGTGATGCAGGAGGCGTCATCATCTGCGCCGGGCCGCACTTTTGCGGAACATTCCACCGCTGCACCTTCCTCGGCTCCCAGCTGAACGTCATCCACGGCGCCTCAGCCACCCTCCGCAACTGCAACTTCCTCCGCTGCCCCGCCGGCGTCATCGCCAGCGGCGGCGCCACCATGGCCACCCTCGACACATGCGCATTCCACAGCTGCAGCGCCGGCATCCTCGCCGAACGCGGTGGCACCGCCGCCGCGACGGCCTGCTCCGCGGAGGACACCTTGTCTCCCGCAATCTCAAACAACCCCGGCAGCCACGTCGACCTCGACCAGTGCACCTTTGCCGGTCGCTCCACAAAGCGCCCTGAAGGCGTCGGCGCCACCGTCTTCAACGCGACGCTGCGCCTCACACAGTGCACCCTGTCAAACTTCCGCCTCGCGCTCGCCGCCGCCGGCCATGCATCCGCCGTTCATGCTCAGCAGACCTCCATGTATGAGTGCCAGACCGGCCTGTCGATCAGGGGCGCCACAGTCACCCTGCGGGACTGCCATGTGGGCATCACCTCCGGTGCACGGCTTGGTCACAATGACCGGTTCGGGCTGCAGCTGCAGGGTGCCCCGGTGGGCGCTGGGGCTCCAAAGGGTCAGCTTGAGCGCTGCCACATGCAGGGCGTGTCGCGGGCGGTGATCGCCGAAGACAACACCGCCGTGGACATCCGGCTGTGCGAGTTTGACTCCGAGGGTGACGTGTTGTCGAGCCTGAGGGGCGGTGTGCGTGCATCCATGACGCTCTGCAACGCCACGAGCTCCGCCCCGTGCATCTACCTCCAGGGTCCTCGCGCTCGACTGCGTGCGCGTGACTGCTCGCTCTCCGGCGAGGCGATCGCGTGCCTGCTGCATGAAGGGGCGGCGGCGGACCTCACGGGGTGCACGCTGCAGGGCCGAACGGGGGGCAACATGCAGGGCGTGCTGAGCGTGCTGGGCGCCCCCGGTGGGACCGGCAGGGCAGCTGCGCGGGTTCACCGCTGTTATATCCGGAGCGGCGTGGCCGGGGTGCGCGCGTGCTTCAGCTCCGTCAAGATGACCGACACGGTGGTGAGCCACGTGCTGACCAAGCTGCCGAACGGGGACGCGGCGGGAACGCTGACGGGGGGGGCGGGGGTGGTGAGCATGAGCGGCGATGTGGAGATCGTGCGGGGCGCGATCGACCTCTGTTACGTCGGGGTGCCGGCGTTCCGTGCACCGGGCAGCGCTGACGCAGTGGCGACGGTGCGCATGCGTGGCGTCCGGGTCAGCGGCTGCGAGATCGGGCTGAGCGTCACAGAGCACTCGGAGGCGACTGTCGAGAACTGCGACTTTAAAGGGCCGAGTCGCGACGAGACAAAGGTTCTGGAGCGGGGGAGACGAGGGCGGGGGGAGGGGGGGGTGCCGTCGGAGCTGATGGGGGTCGGTCTGTCCGCGCATGGCAAAGCGAGCATCAGGGATTGCTCCTTCGCGGACATCAAGTACAGCGTCGAGGTTTGTTCCGGCACGCATGTGGAGGTGCAGCGCTGCCGGTTCCTGTCCGACGTGGGTGACGGCTCAGGCGCTCATGTTAGCGGGGCTGCCGTCGTGGAGGACTGCGTGTTCAAGGGGTTCATGGGGGTGACCACGCTCGCATCTGGCCAGTGCACAGTGCGGCGCTGCAGGTTTGCGGCTCCGGCGCACGGCGCAGTTCTTGCCCAGGATGACGCGAATGTGCAGATCTCTCAGTGCCAGGTTGATGGCTGCACATGTGGCTTTACTGTCACGCACCGCGCTGAGATGGCGTCCCAGGATTGCCGCATCGTTGGCGCCGTGACGGGCGTAATCGTTCGGGGCTGCGGGGCGACGTTCACCGCGAAGCGGGTGTCCATGCGCGTTGAGGACGCGGGATTAGACATCGAGAGCGTCGAGTGCAGGGCAGTGACGACGGCAAAGCTCGTGGAGTGCTCGGTGGTGGGCGACGGCCGCGAGCCGAGCTGCGGCGTGCATGTGCGCCATGCATGGGCAGACGTGTCGCTGCTGCGGTGCAACATATCGCGCATGCACGAAGGGGTGTACATGTCCGGCAAGGTCGCCGCCCGAATGCGGGGCAGCAGCGTGTCGGGGTGCTTCATAGGCGTGATCGTCGGGGAGTCAAAGGACGACATGAGGTCTCAGTGTCCGGTGTGTGGAGTGGAGGGGGGGTTGCCGTCGCGGCGGCAGGCGCGTCAGGCGCTGCGGGACCGGCAGGCAGGCGTGGTGCCGGGGCGGTGTGCGCATGCGGGGGCGGTGGCGCGTATGGTGATGCAGGACGTGACGGTGCGCGACGGCATCGACATCGGCGTTGCGGTGAACCCCCATGGCCACCTGACGGCGGAACGCGTGCGAGCATGTGACTGCACCAACGGGTTCTGGATCAGCTGGATGCTTGAGCGGAGCACCTTCTCCGAGTGTGCCGCGATTGGGTGCAAACACTTCGCGATGGGAATCCGGGAGGACGGGTTTGACGGTGTGGACATTGCGCATGACCCTGATGCAGTCGCTGCGATTGCTAGCCTTCCACGGGAGACATAGCAGCGGCGGTAAGTGCCGCATGAGTCGGCAGATGTGCGGGGGTGTGGGGGGTGCATGCGTCTAGTGTGGCGGCAGCGTGGCGACGCCTGCTGGTGGTGGCGGCTCTCAATGTGGCGTCTCTCGAAAAAAATAATATCCGGCTGACGCCACCGCATGGTGGACTGCGGCCGTGGCAAATGCTGCCTCAATCGATGTGGACCGTTTTCCTCACCATGCTGCCGCTCCAAACCGGCCAGCCCATGGTGGTACTGCGCGCGCCTCTAACACAGCTGCAGCGGCAGCAGTGAGCTGTAAAGATCAGGTGATGAGACATCTCTCGCTGTGAATACACCGTACAGCCGCACTGGTCCAACACCTGCATTCCTCCATCAGCGATCTGCATGACAGAGGCGGCCCGAGTTTGATGCACCTGCGAATGTGTACCAGACCTGCGGCCCATGCTCGCATGTAGTGCTGCTGCGTCAGTCCCCCCGCCCAGGCGTCGCGCGCCGACGCTGTTGCACCATGTTGCCTTGGTTCGCCATGTGGGGCCTGCAGGTACTCAGTGCAGGCACATGCATGTGGAATCTGGGTGGGCGGCATGGGCTGGCATGCCCGTCCACAGCTCGTGGACCCTGCCCAGAAGGCGGTGCGTCCCTGCACGGAAGCTTCCCATGCCGTAGGGTTCGGGGGGCAGGGTTTTGCATGAAAGCGGCCGGCAGTCAACCCGAATGGAGGTTCTCAGACTACGCCAGGCCTCGTCAGTCAATGACGTTGGTGTCTCGAACCAGATTCTCCAAATAAAACATATCTAAATTTTCTCACGATCGAGAGTCACGCCAGACCCAAACCGGCATCGGCCGCAGCACCCCGGCAAGTAGGGGCGGACAAAGCAGATGGGGCAATCACATCCACTGGGCCAGGGGGGGTGAGGGGTCACTGGCGTGCACCATTCATTCGAGTGGGGGGAGAGGGCAGGCAGAGGGGAGGTGCAACACCAGTGAGCCATACCCTAAGGAAGGTCCAATCCGGGAGGCAGACACTGCGGACAAGACTGCCGCGACAGAACTGTTGCAGCTACGGCATTGCTTGTCTCTGTGAAGCTGTTTTGTGGGTGTTGCACAGAGAAAAAGTCCGTTGTAGCGTTGTAGCGCTTATTGACTCGTAGCGAACAATGGAGGCATATCCACAGTACTGCCTGTGGCCTTGCCTCTTACCGACATTAACTTGATGAGCATGGAGAGTGGAATGGCATCATTTTGGTACGGAGAGCTCGGGTGGCCACGGGTGGCCGCGCTCGTGCTCGCAAACATGCAGCCACAGCTGGAGGTTGACACTCCATCGGAGGACAAAGCCTGTACACTGGAGGCTAACGTGCGCACACTGCAAACCGGACACCACCACGCTTCGTCCTCACGTTGATGCCCGCTACCTGACCCCCCCTCCAGTCGAGTTGTGGAGCGCGTCGGGACACTGTGGTGGACGGTGTGAGTGTCCCTATCGCGTGTGGGTGTCCACAGGTGCCCACCCGAGTGAGTGTCCAGAGGCCTGCAGACGTCGCCGTGCGCCCGGCGGAGGTGGTTGGAGCCGGGGACGAGCGTTAGGAGCGTGTCGGCGTCGAAGGCTCCAGGGCCATCGCATGCATGCACGAACGCGGTGACTGGGCATGCTGCGGGGCACACCTCATCATGCACCTGTCCGCGTGTCGGCTGCGCCCGCGGCGGCCGTCGCGTCTGACGCTCCCCACCCCAAGCCGCCAAAGGCCCCCCCCGCTCCGGTGGCCCTGACGTCCCCGGGGCTCTCTGCATTCACAGACCCTCGTGCCACCGACAAATCCGATGGGGCACCCCTGCAGAAGGCGACCCTCCTCCCCCCAGTCATGCCTGTGCCCGTGTCGGCCCTTCTCCTGGAGCTCGCCCGAGGCCAACGCCGTCCCCCGTTAACCGTTGCCCGTTGGATGTGCATTCACTGGCAGCCCTGTCCGGCGCTTCCTGCGCAGAGGCTGTGCCCAGAATCGCTTGGGGCGTGGTGTGACTCCCTTCTGAGACTCTTTCCATTCTACGTATCTGACGTCCACGCGCGGAAGGAGCCATGGCATGTGGCTGTGGTGCTTTTCCGGGAAAGGGCCCGTGTGGCCTTGCGTTGCCTGCCGTAATCATGATTGCTGAAGATTTGGCACAGGTGCTCACGAGTATCCATACATGTACCTCATCAGGTGGCTGCGTCTGACCGCTGAACACATCGGCGCAAACTCGCTGACCGGGTCGTGACTTGCACAGGGCCCCCGTGTCCCTCACCGACGGAGCGCAAGTCTGCCACAAATTGTAGGCAGCATATTTGAAAAACTTACCTTGGTTTAGCTGTGCGTAAATTCCTATGCCGAGACTCGTCGCCCAAGACGGACTCGTGCCTGGGCGGGTTGTCGAAGTCTGGGGGCCCTCGTCGCGTCTGCCTGCCCGCAGTCTATACTGTGGCCATTTCATTCCAGCCGAATACGTTCCAGCGTACAATAGCGGCGGTGAATGCCCGATATGCGGCGATATGGCGCCACCGACAGGCTCCCAAGACGGGTTCTCCTGCGCTCCGGACTACGTGCCGTCGACAGATCTGTCTTGGGGCGGTAAGTCCACGCACACAGCTGTCACATTACAACGACGTGAAGTTGTGGTGCGTCTTCAATCGTGGCGCTATGAGCACAGTCAGCGATGCGGGAGTAGACCGTCTCATCGCTACCGAAACCTAACGCCCACGAGGTCGACGACATCCACCTACTCGCCGCTACAACCGCAGTATTTGGATGCTCACTACGTAGCTCCACCAATTCATCTGCGTGTCGCCATCGGCTAAGCTCACTGTGCCCCTCCGCGCTTGTGCTGCCGTGTTCGCTACCCTTTGGCGACGCCTTCAGTGCTGCCAGGTGTGTTGGACTCAGTAACAGCGAACTCGGAGGCAACAGCCATGCAACTCGGTCAATGGTCCTCAATCATCCACCTCTGCACCTGGTGGTGACCAGGTCACCCCAAGCAATCATGCCTGTGCCCCATACAGCTTGTGATCTCGGTCGAGGTGCAGCATTGGTCGTTCGGGGTGCTGCAGGGCGACAAGAGGTACCAGCGGCTGGTGGCACGGATGTGTGGTACCGAGGCTGTCATCGACCTGCACCGGCAGCGCCTCGTGGCGCAGAGGCATCCTCAGGCGCTGTCTTCCTTCTTTGTCTGGCGAGCATGGCCATCCGGCTGCACGGTGCGGTCGGGAACCATCGTCCTTCCCGAAGACGGCATCATGCTGCTCAGCGGCCATGGCGCCCACTTCAAAGACGTCACCTTCAAAGGTGGGAGTCGCTCGTTCCGGCCTCGCGGCTCCATGTGGACGGCACCGTGTGCTCAAGCACTTGCATGCAGCACATGCATGCCGTGGACGCGGTGCCGCATCGCCAGTCCCCCCCTCACGTCCACGATGGCATCCCAAGTAATACGTACAGTCGCAGTGCATGTTGCAACGGGGCTGTTCCTGCAGGAGGGGTGCTCATGTGTGCGGGCCCCGACTATTCCGGAACCTTCGAGCAGTGTTGGTTCGATGACTGCACACTGTACGCTGTGCACGACGCGTGCCTCTCCGTCTCCCGCTGCCGCTTCGTGCGCAGCGCGCCCGCCGCCATCGCCACCGGCAGCGCCACCCTGGCGCGCTTCTCCACCTGCCTCTTCCAAGGCTGCCCCGCGGCGGTCCTGGCCGACCGCGGCGCCACCGTCAGCCTTCACAACTCGTGCATCATGGAGTGCCGCATGGGGCTGATCATGAGCGACCCCGGAAGCCACGGTGAGGTGGAAGACAGCACCATGTACAACGGGGAAGGCTGCCCGCCGACGCTGCGCGGGGTGTCGGCATGGGGCGGCGCCGCGGCGAGCCTCCGCGGCTGCATGCTCTCCGCGCTGCTGTGTGCGGTGCGGGCGTCCGGGGTGGGCACCGCGGTGGACGTGCAGCGCACGTGCATTCAGGAGTACATGTGGGGCGTGGGTGTCGCCCAGGGCGCCCGATCCTCCCTGAGCAGAGTCGACATGCGGCGGCAGGGTGCCATCTCCCTGCCCGCGATGCCTGCCGCGGAGCGTGCGGAGTGCGCAGTGCGGCTTGAGAGGTTCGGCGCCGCACCCGCGCCCATGCAGGTGCAGCTGCATCGGTGCAGCGTGCACGGTGAGGCGGGCATGGGAGTGTATGTAGAGGCGGGCAGGGCCGACGCGCTGCTCTGTGATTTCGCGTGCCCGTTCGGGGCGATAGAGTCTATCGGCCAGGGCAGCCGCGCGCATGTTCGGCACTGCACGGCGCTCACGGCCAGAGCCACCTGCTGGGCTCGCTCCGGGGCTGCGCTGTGCGTGGAGAGCTGCAGCCTTGCCGGCAACGGAACCTGCGTCGTAGCGATCGGGGGCGCGGCTGCGGTGAAACACTCGACTCTGGCCGGCAGATGCGTTGCCGGGAAAACGGCCGTTGCCAGCGTGGCGTTGGGGGCAACGTTGAAGATGCTAGGGTGCACCCTGAGTGATGGGGTGACGGGGATCCGGGCAGACCGGAGCACCGCGCGCATCGTGGACACCGTCATCGCGGGCATGCGCCGCCGGATAGGTGGGACCATGCGTACGAGCGACATGCCAGTGCTCGGAGCAGCGTGCGTGTTTGATGCGTGCGCGGTCACGATGGCCGGAGGGACCGTCCGGGACTGCGCGTTCGGTGTCACTGTGATGGGGACCGGCGGGGGGGCCGGGAGCACCGGGTTGAGCGCTGACGGCGTGCGCTTCGACACGTGCGCTCAAGCCGTGGTCGTCTTGGGCGGGGGCTCCGCGTCAGTCGGGGAGTGCAGCCTGGTGTGCCGAGATGTTGACCAGGTTGCGACCCTTGCGGCGGAGGCCGGCTTGTTCGACGCTCATACCACTCCGACGGCCGTTCTGTACGTCAAAGGGGTGAGCGTTTCCGTGCGCGACTGCACCTTTGATGGGGAATGGAACATCATTGACATGGGGGGGCAGGCGCCGATGGAGGTGAGGGGCTGCACGTTCCGGTCCTCGTCCCGGTCGGAGCGGCCGTACCTGTGTGTGAACGGTGCGGGCACCGTCGAGGGCTGCACCTTCTCCGGTGGAAGCATCGGTGTTGCCGTAGATGTCGACGTGGTGGCGACTGTGCGCCGGTGCACCTTCGGGCCGGACCTCACGGTGGGGGTGTACCTCGAGGAGCGCGCCACCGCTCGCGTCCTGGACTGCGCCTTCACAGGGTGCGCACAGGCCGTGTACGGGCAAGCCCGGTCCGACATCACCGTCGAGGACTGCATCTGCGAGGACACGGCAGAGTCCGCCATTCGGGCAGAGAATGTGAGTGCGCTGTGCGCCACGAGGCTCAACGTGCGCAACGGCGGCACCGCGGTCATGGTGGCGAGCCTCAGCGGCAAACCGACGTCCGTGGAGCTCGTGGATTGCCGTCTGTTTGGGTCCTCCGGGGTCATCCTGGGGCACGTCGGGGTGACGGCGTCCATCCTCCGCTGCGAGATCGCCGGGGCAGACATGGGGGTGATACTACTCGGCTCGTGCGTGTTGAACATGCGCCACACCAGTATCCGGCGCTGTGAGACTGCAGTCCTGGTAGGGTACGCGACAGACGAGATGGTCGACCCGGGGTGCCCGGTGTGTGGCTGTGGGGGCGCCGCCAGGCAGGCGGCCAGCTACAAGGCTCTGTTGGAGCTGCAGGGGCGGCAGAGAGCCGGGGCGCGGTGCACGCATGAGGGCGCGGTGGCGCGGGCGACGGTGGAGGACGTTGAGGTCCGTGCGTGCTCGGATACTGGTGTGATGGTGAATGTGGGCGGCCACCTCGTGGCGAAGCAGCTGCGGATGGTGGGTAGTTACCTCCACGTGCTCAGGGTGGGTGAGAAGAGCCGCTTCGAGGAGTGCTCTGTCACCAAGCCGGAGGACATGGGCTTTGCGTGGCACAGGCAACCGCACCATTCCTTCAGCCCGGAGCGCCTGCCGGGCGTGAAAGCCCTCCGCCCCGGACCGAGTGTCTTTGACGGTCCAACTCTCAGGTTTGCGATGTTTGATGATCTGTAAGAGCGCAGGCGGTTATTGCACGGAACGCTGTTTTATGCACGCATGCCTCTGCCGCACACTGTGCACCTGAGGCGGTGACGCAATCACGCATGCACATGCTGTAGTTACGCTGCGAGGGTGTACAGCGGCTGTACCGTACCTTGAAAGCACAACATTTAAGGATCGAGAATTACGCCAGACCCAAGCGGGCATCGGCCACTACAGCCTGTTAGTGTGCCAGCAAGTAGGCCGCCACGCAAAAGCCGGCTTGCGCACCCCAAGCTGCTGCGCCACGTTGCACCCGGCATTTATCCTGCGCTCCGGGGCATGCCTCTGTCCCCCGTCTCCCATCAGGTCGGCCGCCGACCGTCGGCCCACGCTCGCGACGTCTCTCCGTGCGCCGTGTGTGTCCAAAAAGCTCCCGCCAAAAAATGAGGCGTCAGTACCAGGCGTTGACTGTCAGTCTGCACTGGGTGCCTTGATGGATGACCTGTGTCGTGTGGCGGCGGTGCACCTGCAATTGCCATCGCAACATGGACCGCATGCATATGACCTGATCACGTGACGGCAAACGCCCTCATATTGCCAGGAGAACCTGGATGAGCAGTGCCCTGCGTCAGTAACAATATATACATACTTAAACATGTCGACACCTGGCCGATGGGTCTGGTCGCGGACCACACTGGATCCATGTAGCTGTACATGGCCAGATCAGCACGGCACCGCGTCCACCTACCACCGATGCTGCGCTTGTCAGTCAAAATTTTTAAGTAGGCACCTATCTCGTAACACTGCCTCTTGAGGTACCTGCTCGTGGATCGCTATGCCGAGTCGCAGCGCAGTGCCTGGGCAGCATGTCGAAGTGTGGGCGCCCGCTACGCGGCTACCCGGCCGCACTCTGTTCTGCGGTCACTCCATTCCTAGGTGGTCACCTGAGTCGTACAGGGATGGCGTTGCCTGCCCGATCTGCGGCGAGACGGCGCCAGCCAGGAGCTCTCAAGCCGCACTCTCCTGCGTGAGGGACTTCGAGCCATCGGCGGATCTGTCTTGGGAGTGCGCGGTCACGCAGAGAGCTGTGACGTTGCAACGACTCGAAACTCCGGTGCGCTGGTAGAGCCTTGCGCACAGGCAGCCTTGCGCATAGGGGCTCGCTGCGAAAGCTCCACGACCTCGAGGACGTGTACCTGCTTCCGTTCACGCACCCAGTAGGTGGATACGTTGCTTTTAGAAGCCATGTATAATCTGAACGTGGCCGTCGGCTTGGGTGTGTGTGCGCCTTCGCGCCTGCGATGTGGTGCCGACTACGTAGTCCGCACACTCGCTGGCCATGTCGCTGCCATCACTGACGTGCTGCCGCTTGACACGTGACACGATCTTCACCATCTTCAGCCAACACGATATACTTTAGCTACTACTATGCCTGCCCGAGTCGCATCCTGGCGAGGTCGAACCCAGGCGCCATGTTCCTTGCAGTTGTCCACACCGGCTCGCCTGGACTGGAACCAAACACCCCAAGCACTCGCTTACGTATCGCAATCACCTACGGATCACAGCTGATTCTTCTGAGTGCTGCAGGGCGACAAGAGGTACCAGCGGCTGCTGGCACAGATGTGTGGCACCGAGGCTGTCATCGACCTGCACGGGCAGCGCCTCGTGGCCAAGACGCATACTCAGGCACTGCCTTCGTTCTTCGTGTGGAAGGCGTGCCCATCAGGCTGCACAGTGCACTCGGGCACCGTCGCCCTTCCCAAAGACGGCATCATGCTGCTCAGTGGCCATGGGGCCCACTTCAAGGACGTTGTCTTCACAGGTGCGGTTCATCCGCTTGGCATACGCACCAGTGCATACCCCTGAGGTATGTACTGCATCTCCACGTTGGCGATGTGCGTGGTGGCCCGTGGAAGGGCGTGCACGTCTTGACGTCATGTGCAAAAGCGTCCGCCAGGTGTTGTTGATCATGCAGCTGGCCACCACAACCGGCAATGTGTGCACCACCGCAGCACAGGGATGCACTACACATGCATATGTGGTACAAGGGTTTACCTAAGAGCCGCCGCTGCCATGCCGCCAATGACACCTCGCCCATGGAGGGGCATGCACCTCATCATGGCATCATCTCATCATGGCATCATGCCACCAGGCCTCGCAGAGGAGACGCACTGCTGCTGTTTCATCAGCGATGAGGTGGTACCCGCCTCTACCGCTGGCCGACAATGGTGTGGGTGTACTCCAGCCTCGGCGTGCCGACACACCAGTGTTCGGCCTCGGTGCAGACAAGGCCATGTCCACCAGCACACGCGTGGTCGCGACGTTCACCCCTTGCTGTTGTGTTCGGTTCG
>JAUMHO010001600.1:249-15734 GCA_032360965.1 Ulva armoricana
ACGACCGATTAAACGCTTAATAGCGAATAATGTATTTTCAGGGTTAGTCACTGATTGACGCTTAGCAGGTTGACCCACTAAAGTTTCGCCTTCAGCAGTATAACCAATGATTGAAGGGGTTGTTCTGTCACCTTCTGCATTTTCAATAACACGTACACTGTCGCCATCTAAAACAGCCACACATGAGTTAGTTGTTCCTAGGTCAATACCAATTATTTTGCCCATCTTGGGAGCTCCTATTCATTGTTTATTACTACGCCGATTATTGCGGCTTAAGTAAAAGTTAAGTCTAATTTGTTGTTGCAATAGTAAGTGGGGTCGGCAAATTACTTTTCAATAGAGAAATGTAAATAAAAGTATTTTTTAATTTTTTTCTTTTTGGGCCGTTGAAAAAAATTTTGTATTAAATTTAACTTTTTTGTTATTTTTGGTAAACTAGCTAGTTTAATATTACCAATCACTTCTATATTTTTAGCCCCTAATTCTTCCAATATTTTTAAAACTATCTCGTCATTATTATCAACCAAGGCTAATAGAACATGTTCCGCTTCTACTGTTGCCTTACCAAAAAAAACTTTGATTTCCCCAGCTCTATAAAGCACTTGCCTTAACTTGGTACTAAAAGGCAATATTTCAGGGCTCTTATTTTGATCAGGAGCAATTTCTGTCTCCAGGAAAGAACTTACCGTACTAGATTTAGCTTGTAAACGCTCTAATTCTTTACTTACATTTTTAGAAGTAATATTCATCGAGCACAATGATTGGGCTGCCACATTGTCATTATGAATTATGAGCGCCAGTAATAAGTGACCGGTTGATATTTTGTTAGCTTTTAAAGCTAAAGCTTCTTTCTGGGCAATTTCAACGACAGCTTCGAAAGTCTTACTATATCTTGGAAATATCTGCATTACCGTCCACTTTCATTTCTTTGTATCTGGGGTCTAAATCCATTGTAATTATTACGTTTTTAGCCTAACTGCGAGTGAAAAAATCCTTAGAAAAGCTAAATTTGAACAAGACTATTATAGAAATATAGCCAAGTGCCTTACAACAGCCAGAGTACTGTAAAATATTCTTATAGAACAAACAGACAATCAAAGAAGCCCTTGGAGATAGATCTTGAAAATATTAGTTAGCAACGAAGATGGCATACATGCCCGTGGCATTCAAGTATTAGCAGCCCGCTTAGCCGCCAACCCCGAAAATGAAGTATATGTAGTCGCTCCCGATAGAGAGCGCAGCGCTACTGGACACGCCCTTACTCTTCACAAACCTCTTCGGGTAGAAGAATTTCCTTTGGAAGGGAATCTCAAAGGTTCTTGGCTTACCACCGGGACACCTTCTGATTGCGTCAAATTTGCCGTCGGTACTCTTTTGAAAGAACCAATTGATTACGTTATCTCCGGAATAAATAGCGGACCCAATTTAGGTACAGAAATACTTTATTCAGGTACAGTTTCGGCAGCTATGGAAGGTGCCTTTTTAGACATCCCCAGTATCGCGGTAAGCTTAGCTGGCCGAGGTAATAGAAATTACACTGTGGCTGCTGATTTTATGGCTAATTTTATTACTCATTTACCGAAACTAAAAAAGACAAAAAGATTTTTGTTAAACGTAAATGTTCCCAATGTGCCTCTTAATGAAATCACTGGCATATCTGTCACCAAACTAGGAGTCAGGGCCTACAATGATTATTTCGAAAAGCGCATTGACCCTAGAGGTAAAGTATATTATTGGTTAGCTGGTGAAGCTATTGAGGAAGGCGAAGAAGAAAATACCGATGCTTGGTGCATCACTCATAATATGATTTCAATCACTCCGATTGCTTTCAATATGACTGATACTAAAATGCAAGCTGAACTAGCTTCAACTTTAGATTTAGAATCATTTCTCAGCAACAATAAAGGCAACAAAGATATAGTCAAAGCATCTTCTCAGGGTGTAGAAAGACAAGTTTAAATCGGTTCATGGGAAAGTCTAAAACAACGGTAATGGAATTAAATCCAAATAGCGCTCTAAAAGCGTTTTTCCGTGATCCCGCTTGGATGGCTAAAACAGGCTTCGGTGGTATTTGTTATGTAATTGCCACGATTATCTTTGTGGTTAATCCTTTACTTTTCCCTTTGAGTGTACTGGTCATTTCTTTTGCTACCGGCTATCTGCTAAAAGTAATCAGAACCAAAGCTAATGAAACAAAATCAAATTTGCCAGATTTCAGCGATCCACTAAGCATTTTATTCTCCGGCTTAAGTTGGCTTGGCATTCAATTTAGTTTTGGATCTGTTCTTTTGCTTACCTTTGTATCCATGCTTACTGGCGCTCAGATAATGCCCGAAAACATGCTATCCCTCTATCTTTCAATAGGCACTTTCCTACTGCTTGCCTTAGCCACTTTTATAAATTTATTGACTTGCTACTTAATGGTAAATCTCTCCGTCAAAGACAATGTCTCAGCCGGTTTAGCCATTCACTATGTATTGCAAACCATCAAAAAAAATCCCAAAAATATGCTCTTAGCTTGGTTACTAACCATTGCTATTCAAACAATCACCGTTTTACCAGCGGCAACAGTAGTTGGACTAGCCATCATACCTTACACAATATTTGCTGGACAATTAATCAGCTGCTTATTGCTAGTGCAAGTTTGGCCTGAAAACTAAAGAGCTAATTATTCTTTGGAAACTACCAATTGTTTATAAAGGTCAGCATTTCCTGGCGAGAGGGAAGTTGAGTGCATAAATTGATTGAGTAAATTGTTTGCACTTAAAACATGACTTGGTCGACCGGTGACAAAACAACTTAGAGTGTTAAAAGACCATATAGCAATATCAGCTGCCGAATAAATTTGCTGGCTAAGATTTTCAGTTAAAGCAGAAACAAGAATATTATTTTGATTTTCTCTCATGGAATAAAAGCTAGGGGTTAAACTAACTTTCTCAATTTTGGCTAAACTGGCAATTTGAATTTTATCCGACTGATTTTGGCTGTTTCCCTCAGCGCAGCTACCCGGAGAACATAAGCTTAAAATTTGCCATGTCAGAAACAAGGAAAAGACTTGTTTACTTAATTTCATTAAATTTGCCCGTTTTAACCAAAGATTAAATCCGAGCCAAATTATCGCATATTCTTGATAGCCCTCAACCAGCTGTAAATTATATCTTGATAACCATATATATACTTGAAATATTGACCACCCGGACCAATTTCTTAAGCCTTTGGGTCGGTAAAATTATGGTAGTATAACTTTTGGAGGAAGCTCTTTAAGCTCAAACTTTTCCTGTTATGGATGAACCTCAGAGTAGTTGCCAATTAAGTCCTTTGAAAAGGCTTTTATTTCAGCCGTGTCATAGTTTTTTGTTCACAAATGTCATTGTGCCAATACCAGACGGTATTGGTTTTGTGTTCGTCTCATCTAATCCGGTTTGAAAAGGAGCAGAACATCGCTTAGCCGATGTGGGTAACGCCATAACACAAATATTTTTCCTATTATTATTGATTGGTATCAATGCCTTCTTCGTAGCAGCAGAAGCTGGCTTATTTAGGATTCGCCGCATTCGCGTAGAACAATTAGCCGAATCCGGTAATAAAGCAGCTATACGGATTGCTAAAGAATTAGAAGATCCGGATCGTTTTATATCAGCCTGCCAGCTCGGCATCACATTAGCCACCTTGATTATGGGTGCTATTGCTGAAAAAGCATTTGCTGAAGACTTAATTGAATTCATCAAAAGCTTAGGACTAGTTACGCATTCAGTGATGCCTGTTGTGCATGCGGTTTGTTTTGGTGGCGCCTTTTTGCTGACCACATTCTTGCAAACTGTTTTTGGGGAAATATTGCCTAAAACTTTGACTTTCCAAAGAGCAGAACCAGTTTTATTAGCCTTAATTGGACCAATGAGTTGGTGGTGCAAAATTGCTGCTGTTCCTTTATATTTATTGCGCACTTTTACTGCTTTAGTTCTTCGTATTTTAAATATCAAAGACCCACCGAAAAGACATTATGTTCATACCGGTGAAGAATTGAGAATGCTTGTTTCTGAAAGCCATGAAGAAGGGGTAATTGAAGAAAAAGAAGAAGAAATGCTGCATAGCGTCTTTGATTTCGTTGATACTCAAGCCCAAGAAGTAATGACTCCTCACACTGACATGATTTGTGTGCAAGCTGAAACAACCGTAAAAGACTTCCTTAAACTTGCTCTTAAACATGGGCATTCTCGTCTACCTGTCTATGAAGAAGACATTGATAATATTTTCGGTGCTATTCACATTCGTGACGCCTTACGAGCAACAGTTGAACACAAAGAAAATAGTCATGTTCGAGAATTTGCTAGAAAAATTTTGATCGTGCCAGAGAATAAAGATGCTGGTGACCTACTTACTGAATTCAAAAAAACAAAAACTCATATGGCAATTGTTGTTGATGAATATGGTGGAACCAGAGGTCTAGTAACAATTGAAGACTTAATTGAAGAGTTAGTAGGCGACATAGCCGACGAGCACGAAATCGTCGAAGAATACATCAAGAAAGAAGCTGATGGTTCGTATATCTTAGATGCCAAAGTTACCCTTGATGATATAAGCGAAGAATTAGAACTACTAATTGAAGATGAAGAATTCAATACTCTTGGTGGTCACGTCTTTGGTTTATTGGGCCGCGAGCCAAAAGTCGGTGATGAAGTAAAAGGCGAAGGCTATGTTTTACAAGTTGAAGAAGCAGATAGACATCGCATTTTAAAATTACGCTTGACGAGAATCGAGCCGCAAGAAGAAGGCGAAGCAGAAACAAAAGAAAGCGATGCTAACGAAGCCAAAGCTGAAGAGGAAGAGATTAAAGAAACTGTTCCCACATCAAAGCCTAAAAAAACTACCCGTGCCCGCAAAACAGCAAGCACTTCTGCTAATGATGAGGATTTAGATAAGCCAAAGTCTTCCCGCATCTCCAAAGTTAACAAGTGACTGAGCATTTAGATAGATCGAATAGTCTTGTAAAAGAAGCCAGGTCATTTCACACAAAGAAAAATCTGGGTCAGAACTTCCTCTGCAATCAAGAGAAGTTAAATGCTATTGTCGATTCGCTTTCCCTAAAAGCTGGCGACAATGTCATAGAAATTGGAGCCGGTATTGGCTTTCTAACTAGACTTTTAGCCAAGCATAACATCAAAATAACTGCCGTTGATTTGGATCGCCAGTGTATAGAATATCTACAACAATTACATTTAAAAAATGTCAACGTACAGCATGGGGATTTTCTATCCTTTGATCTAAACACCTTAAGTTTTTTCGACAAAGAAACGAAAACAAAAGAAACGCAAGCTACACCACTAAAAATAGTAGGAAATGTCCCTTACCAAATTACTGGGCGGATTATTGGGCATTTATTAGGAGAAATTGGCAGGCCAAGTCCGTGGCTAAACAGAATTGAATGTATCGTTTTAACTGTACAAAAAGAAGTAGCAGAACGCCTTGCGGCAAAACCACGATCCAAAGATTATAGCCGGGCTTCTATTCTCATGAATTATTTTGGTACCGTAAAAATAGAAACCATTATTGATCCATACAGCTTTTTCCCAGCTCCTAAAATTCATTCAGCAATTATAAAAATCACCCCTGAATATCCGATAAAGCTATCTTGCAAAAATCATATTTTACTCAAGCAAATTATCGAAGCTGGTTTTAGACAAAGGCGAAAAATGCTGAAAAAGAACCTGGCTTTTACTCATCTTAGCAAAGAAGATATTGATGATGTGTTCAAAACGCTAAACTTAGATCCACAAAGTCGGGCGGAGGTATTATCTTTAGAACAGTTTGCTAAATTGACAGATGTAGTAGAGGCCAAGAAACAAAATGGCTAAGTTTACAGCCAAGTCACCCGCCAAAATAAATCTGAGTCTAGATATCATTGGCAGTCTGCCAAATGGCTATCATGAATTAGAAACCATTATGCAAACCGTAGATCTGGAAGATGAATTAGTTTTTGATATTGATCAAATTGCTAATAGCACCAGCAAAATCAATATTTCTTGCACGAATGAAATTAAGCCAGCAAATTTTCCGGAAGATGACACCAATTTGATAGCTAAAGCTTTTCATGCTTTTTTGAAAAAAATGGCTGAGCCATCATCAATAAAAATGACTGTAAAGGCAAATAAAATCATACCTTCTGAAGCCGGCTTGGCTGGAGGAAGTAGCAACGCTGCCCTCACTTTATTAGTCTTGAACAAATATTTCAACGACTATTTTTCCAAATCTGAATTATTGAATTTAGCCAGCGAACTAGGATCTGATATACCATTCTTTTTAGAAGGAGGTACCTGCATCGGGCGAGGGCGCGGAGAAAAGCTGGAAAAAATCGCCAATATTTGCCAATACACTTTTTGCTTGGTCAAGCCCAAACACATATCTTTGTCTACGGTTAAAGCCTATCAAGCTTTTGAGGCTTATCAAGGAAATTTACAAAAACCAAATTTCAAAAAAGCCGTAAAAGGACTAACACAAAATAAAATCAATGAAGCCGTTTCTGCATTTGGCAATGTTTTTGAACCAATAGTTTGTCGCGACTATCCTTTAGTACAAGAAGTAAAAAATAAACTATTGGCTTTAGACGTATGGTGCTGTTATTTAACAGGCAAAGGACCAACTCTATTTGCTATTGTTCCTAATCGAGAAATGGCCCATTTCGTCAGAAGAAAACTGATGAATGATGAGGATT
Organism: Ulva armoricana; assembly: GCA_032360965.1. NCBI lineage: Eukaryota > Viridiplantae > Chlorophyta > Ulvophyceae > Ulvales > Ulvaceae > Ulva > Ulva armoricana. Next base: position 6,959 of record JAUMHO010001600.1, read on the forward strand.
ATGGTTTTGTTTACAGCGAAAGCAGCCCCCAAAGCGAGTTTGGACCAATGCTTGATTTTTGGATATGTGAGCCTGTAGAATATGGAGTTCACATCCTTGCGCAGAAAGCATGAAAACCAAAGCTGTTTTAGCCCCTAAATTTCACAAAGTTAGCAAAGCTAAAGCTAATGAAATGATGGATATATTACGCAAAAAATATCCTGACGCCGATTGCGAACTGAGTTTTAAATCTGAATTCCAATTACTTATTTCTGTTATTCTTTCCGCCCAGACCACTGATGTACAAGTTAACAAAGTTACTCCAAAACTTTTTAAAAGATTTCCAACTGCCAAAAAATTAGCAGAAGCAAAATTGGACGAGATAAAAGAAATCATTCGCCCTACTGGCTATTACAATGCTAAGGCGCATAACATTCAATCATGCGCTCAAGCTTTAGTAAGTAATTATGGCGGAGAAGTGCCTAATACTCTCGCAGAATTGATAAAGCTCCCTGGTGTCGGCAGAAAGACTGCCAACGTTGTTTTGGGAGTAGTTTACAAAATCCCTGGCTGGACAGTAGATACACACGTTCAACGCCTATCTAAACGCCTTGGTTTTACCAATGAAAAAGACCCACACAAAATAGAACTTGCTTTGCAAAAAATATTTCCGGAAGAAGATTGGTCTAAATTATCCATCACTCTTATCTGGCATGGAAGACGAATTTGTTTTGCCAAGTCACCTAATTGCGCAGAATGCCCAATTAATCACTTATGCCCAAGCTCGCAAGTCTAAACAGTTTTTTCTAGCTGAAATAATATTTGACAAATCTGATCAGGAAGCTTTTTTACATCGAATGGCTTCACGATAATACCGGCTGCTCCCATTTCTTTGTATGTTTTCAAATCATCTTCATTGTCGTTAGCAGTCATAAAAATAATTGGTGCTTTCACACCGATTTCTCTCAGTTCTTTGTACGTTGCCACACCATCTTTTTCTGGCATAACAACATCAAGTAAAATGACTTGCGGGTTTTCGCTCTGCGCCAATGAAATGGACTGTGCTCCACTACTGGCTAAAATGACCTGGCAATTTTTCACTTGTCCCAAACTGATTGATCCTATTTTTAATAAAATAGGATCATCATCAACTAATAATACTTTTTCTAGTTTATCAATCATCTAAAATATTTTATTGGCCATGCCTATAGCAACTGCAATAAGACTAAGCATTGCAAACAATGTCCAAAAAATGGCTGCTTGCCACTTAAGACTTTTTTCTTCAAAATCACGTACTTTAGCAAATCTTTTGGATACGGTAGTCGCATCAACTTCGTTGTCACCTTTGTGCCTACACCAATTTTCACGAGCTAATTGCTCTCTTTTGGGATCAGCCTCTTTGCTCGGATTAGAAGTTCTCGGTCTTCCAGCATTACCACTATCAGCAAATTCATTGCCAATTGAAGCTTTATCGAACATTTCGAGCATATCAATTTTTGCTTGTTCTCCGCAAACACTGCTTTGCTCAAGGTTAGAATCGGAATCTGCCTCATTTGTTTGCGAAGCAATATTCTCATTATCACAAGAATTACCCATATGATTCTCCAGGATGGCAACTAACTAGGTTTTCATGCCACATAAAGAGGATAGTTAAACCAAAAAGGCGCGGTTAATATTCAAAAAGTGTCTAACAAGTTAAGATAAGCAGGGGATTTCAACCACGACAGACAAATAATGTCAGGAGGGCGTCGGCAAAATGCATAAATTAATCTCGTATTTAAGCTCATTAGTTCTAATTACCTGCCTGGCTTGTACAGCTGGTTTAGCTAAGAATAGTGCAGCACCAGCACCCAATTCCCCCGCTCACGCTGGATTAAAGGAATTGGCTCATACCAGCCAAATGATGCAGCGCTCTGCTATGGACTTAATTGACGAAGTAGAACAGACCCAAGTGGTTTACGGCACTGGTCCCCAAGCAATTGGCTCCATTGTTAATCCTCCAGCTGACTTTCCTGATGAAAAAAAGGAAGAGATGGCAGGCTTAGTTCCACCTAGCAAAAAATGGGTTAAATACATCGTGGATCAAATCGGTGAATTGATGCCAATTCTAGAAACTGACATAAAAGGGACTACTCTTCCTGACAATGCTCCAACTGAAGTTACTGGAGATTTGCATGACATCAAAGATTCATTTAGTACTATCAAACAACATTTTGATAAATTGACTGAAGTAAGCAAAGCAGATCGGCTTGATAACTTAAAGATTGGCAGAGAAGCTTTAACAATTTACGATGCCTTGACCAAAATAAATGGCTTAACCAGAAGAATGTCTCATATGCTCAGGGATGATACTTCTAGCTAATTAAGCATCAAATAACAAAATTAAAAAGGGCGCTTTGAGCGCCCTTTTTGAATGCTTAGTGCAATCCCAATTACTATTGGGAAGAAGAAGATGATGATGAACCGCCACCACCTGGTTTTAATGTTTGTGGTTGCAATTTTTTCACAACAGCTTCAGTAATATCTTCGCCATCTTTGACGATTTTTTCTCCGCCAGCAAAAATGCTAGCACCATCAACAACTAAATCTAAATTTCTTTCTTTAGCAACAGAAGCTACAGCTTGAGCAATACTTTGATTAGCTATAGCAGCTTGTGTTTGTAGCAATTGAATTAAAGCTTGTTGCTTAGCATTAATTTCAGCTTGCAAATCTCTGGCCATTTTTTCGATTTCATCTTTAGACTTTTTATCGTCTTCAGCTTTTTTCAATCGCTTATTGCCTTCATCAACATCTCTGCGCAATTGGTTTTCTGCTTGTGTTTTGAGCATGTCTGAACCAGCTGCTTCAGGATAAGAAGCTTTTACCAAACCTAAATTAAAGTAGCCAATTTTTACTTGTAAAGGTTGAGCCATTTTCTGAGCGTTGGCTGGAACGCTTCCTGTAATCAATAATGCTGTTAGGGCAACAGCGTTAACTAGAAACCTTGTTCTCATGTTCAATCCTCTAAATCGCGACAACGAATCTGCATTGTACACTTATTGGCATTGAGTAAGCCACTTTTTATACCTAAAGTCTATACACCTGGAAACATGGTCACCCTTAATGCGAGTTGACAAGAATTCCAGCTTGGTCCCGGCGTGGATAATCACTAACTTCATCATATTCAAATTCATTATCACATTGACCTATGCATGCTGCTTTACCACCACGTAAAACATGGAAAAAACCAATTTCTTTTTTTTAATTCCTCTTCGAAGGCCAATCCATCAACAACCCTGTGCCAAGGAAAAACAAATTCTACATCATCAATACTTTTTATTTGACCATAATCTAACTAATTCAATTTTTGATCGCGTCCTCGAGCTGGCAATTCCGTTATCAGTTTATTTTCTATAAGTTTACTTTCAAACCAAGAAACCGGATCTAAAATAGTGTCACCAGGCTTTACCCGCCGGCAAGCGTTATCTGCTCGATGAAACAAAATCAAAAGACGTAAATTTAAATCTTTATTGCCAGCTCATCATCAGCACCAAACGATTTTGCAATTTCGGCTGAAATTTGACTATGCGTTTTTCCAATCAATTTTCCATCTTTATATTCAGTAATTGTTTTTCAATGTCGTGCAAAAATGCTAAGGCAAATAAATTCCAATATTCAGGTAACTCTATTACCATCTTTGAACGAAGGGCAAAATTTGTTCAAATACATGGCGTTCAATGGTACCTTCTGGATGCCCAGCTCGGGGCTCACCCCATTTGCTTGCTGTTGCTATTCTTTCGACGCAAGAATATTATGAAGCAGGTCCTTTATTGAATCTTTTCCATTTACGGTCATTTAGTTTAATTTTTAAAAGTTAGAGCCGCCGGAAGTTGGTTAATCTTTCGCTCTCGGCCTTTAAAGGCCGGCGGCTTCTAATAATAGGCTATCTATTAAGGGTAAGAAAAAACACAGGGTTTTCCCTAGTATTTTCTCCTTGGCAGCTTAAAATGCAGGCTTTTTAGGGTTTTTCCGGCTTTTTGCCCCCATATTATCAGCCTTATATGGGAAACTGTTCTTGCTATTTTGCCTGGTTGTATGCAGATATGAGCGACTTATTTCAGTCAACTTTTTATAAATACCATCATATTACTAAGCATACGGTGGAAAGTTTGTTTTCCAATCAGCATATGTTGGATTGGAAGAATGAACCAAATCCATTTAGAGTTTATGAAGGGTCAGAGAAAATAATTTTGCCTGCCGATTTTATTTTGACTGAGCAAGATTATTTTACAGCTCGACAAAAAGCTAATTGTCCAACCGGCGAATCCCATCCGAGTAATTTGGATTTTATATCAAAGCTTTTGTATTTTAGTATGGCAATTAGTGCCATTAAACAAATTACTGGCACTGAACATCGCTGGGCATTACGAGTAAATCCTTCTTCCGGAAATTTACATCCTACCGAAACTCATTTATTCGTTAAATCAATAGATGGACTCGACCAAGGACTTTATCATTATTCAGTGAAAGAACATGCCCTCGAACAAAGGGCAAAATTTCCTTGCTCAGACAAACTCAATTCCATCTTGGGAATAGATGAATCTTACCCACTTACCATTTGTCTCACCAGCATCTTCGAAAGAGAATCATGGAAATATCGTCAAAGGGCTTTTCGTTATTGCTTGCATGACTTAGGACATGCTCAAGCTGCAATTTTATTTGCAGCTAGTTTATTTAACTGGCAGACAAAAGTTTTTGCTCATTTTCCAGACAATGAAATAAAAAATTTAATGGGTTTGAACAAAAGTGATGAACGGCCGATGATGTTTTTAGCACTGTCTCGTAATCAAAAACAAAACATATCAAACGAGTTAAAATCAGAGGGGAAAGTTAAGTTTTTTGGTAAAGCTAATGTTTTAACTAAGGATAAAATTGATTATCCGGAAATAGAAATTGCCTACAAAAGCACTTGCATTGAGAAAAAACCTTTACCAGCAATTTTATCTCCAACAAACAATCTACTCCCAGACAATAACGCCATAACCCTAAAATCTTCTTTCGATAATACGGCTGAAAAGAAAAGTGTTTATCACGTCATTCGAAAACGACGATCGGCAGTAGATATGGATGGCAGAAAATTTATGGCCAAAAATGATTTGGGTCAAATTTTACAATCAACCGGCGGTTATTCAGCTGATTATTTGCAAGAAAATTTGATCAATCTTTATTTATACATACACAAAGTAGAAGATATTGAGTCTGGACTTTATTATTTTAATGGCAAAAACAATTCAATTATTCCTATAAAAGAAGACGATGAAAGGCCGGCTGCTAAGTTTGTCAGCTGCTTTCAAGACATTGCTGCCCACAGCTGTCTCACTATTTCTATGATTGCTAATTTAGACTTAGCCTACAATTTATATGCTGATCGCTGTTATCGCTATGTTCATTTTGAGGCTGGTTATATAGGACAATTTCTTTATTTAACTAGTTTTGCTTTAGGCTATGATGCAACTGGCATTGGTTGTTTTATAGATGATGAAATCAATCATTATCTCAATTTACCCAAAGGGCAAGAGGTAATCTACAACTTTACTATTGGTAAAGCCATTGTAGACAGACACCTTACTGATTTACCTTCTTATAGTTTTGCAGAACCTAATTTGAATCCTTAGTGAAAGACGGCAAAGAACAAGCAGCTATAGCAGCAATCATCAACCAAAATATCAATTGCACTTGTGGTCTATAAAATACCGTATCCACCAATCCATGGAACATCATTCCCACAATAGCAGCGGTCGCTCCTACCACCAGCCATCGCTCAATTGCATTTTCTGTTAGCCAAGCAACAAGATGTGCTCGAGCAAAAGTAGCTAATAACATAAGCCCAAAAGCAATTAAACCAAAAATACCGCATTCACAAGCAATTTCTAATGGCACAGAATATGTCCCCAAAGCATCAAAACTGCTGACCATATAAAGTCCATAAACAAGGCGAAAAGTTTTATTACCAGGACCAATTCCAATCCACCAATTGTCTAAGAACATGAGCCAGGATGAATGCCAAACATTTAGTCTATATGAATTAGAGCTATGCTCACGCCCAGCAAATATAGATGTAATACGATGCTCAAAAGATGGAACCATATGAATAGTTAGCGCTGCTAATAAAGGCAACACAACACATAAAAGCAATAAATATATTCTGGTTTTCGGTTTCTTTTGCCAAAGCCACATCACACCAATAGCAAATAAACAAAAGAGCGAACAAGCTAAACCAATGTAACCACCTCGGCTGCCTGTAAGCACAACTGCTAAAAGAATTACACCACTGGATAAAGCAAAAAACAAACTAGCTATTCGCCAAATACCTTTACTTAAAAAGCTAATTACGGTAAGCACCATACTAATCGGCAAAATGGGTAATAAATAACCAGCCAATAAATTAGGATTATTGAGAGTGGAATAAATTCTAGTAGCTTTGTCTTCAATGGTCGGATCTTCCCATGTAGCTAACGGAGCTACTCCTATTTTGTATTGATACAATCCATAACAAGCAACGGCAAAACCACATAGTGTTAAAGCTGCAAAAACAAGCGAGATTCTTTTGGTTCTATTGACTTGCAATACACCTACAAAAAGAAAATAGGCGATTATATACACACATAGCTTGGACAATCCATGAACGCTGGGTAAAAGATAATGAGAAGAAAAAGCAGCAATAATATTTATGCCAAAGAATAAAAGTACTAAAGCATCAAGCATGGAAGAAGTATATTTTTCTTTTCCACCTAAAATCATGCCTAGACATCTAAGCACAAAAGCAGCAACCACAATTAAAGCTAGCCCTTCTTTATCATTAGCAAATTGAGGAAAGCCCAAAATAGCAAAAAGAGCAATGACAATAAAACAAGCCCAATTTTGTAATGTATTACCCAACCAAGAAAACTGACCAAACAATTGAATTGCCACAGCTTTCAATTTCAACCATATAGAAAATATGATTGAACTGTTTAGCAAATGATTGTATTTTTCATCAAAGCCAACAAATGCCAACGTTTTCATCAATGTGAGCATTGCTGTCATTATTTATTTTCTTGTTTAGAATCAGATCTTATGTTAATAACCACGCCTGGTATACGATATTTAAAGCTTTCCAGTTCAACCTGATTGCCTACTTTCAATTTATTGCCACGAACAACATAACCATCAGTCGTTACATCTGCTTCGTCACTAACTGTAACTACAAAGTCGTGTATCAAAGCTTGAGCAGGATCATCAAAGGCAATTGCTTTTTTCCCATCCGGAGCCAAGAAAGATATTTGTTTTGGCCAATGTTTTACGGCGGTAATAGTCATTGGTGGGTAAACTGGCTGATTGCGAATAGTCAAAGAAGAAGGCTGCCCAATCACAAATAAGTTTGTATCTGTTGTTTTGACACCAGCCAAATATATATCAATATCTATTTTAGATACGCCTTTTATAACGTTATTCACTCCTGCATGCTGTGCTTTAGCCATGCCGAAGCCTAGTATTGATATTAGTACCACTAATAAACAAGCAATATCTACAGCATTAAATGCTCCGAATGCTTTTCCCTTATTCACAACTGTCTCCTTTGACCTTTTCATCAATAGCCACAATGCTTCTCAGCATTTTAACCAGATTCAATCACCTTTACCATCCCAGATCTTAATGGACATATTATGGGGGAATTACGTATATCGACTGTCAAATAATTCCATATAGCCGATAGAAACAATCAGCATCAGGCTAAAAGGAGCTATTTATGTCGGAAGAAATTAATGAGAGCAATGCTAAAAGAGAAAGCTTGCCAGGGGCAGAAATTGACTGCCTTGATTTTTTGATGGATACGGAAAAAACAAATCTTAGCGGTCCTCAGTATGAAGACTTTCACGCTAATTACAGTCAGCCTTTTCTGGATAGATATCAGAGATTGCCAGACGATTTAAAACAATCCACAATGGAATGGATAAATTTTTTCGCTAAACGTGGCGACTCATTTGCTCAATACATAGTGGAAAAAGCTTAGCTATTTCAATTATTCAGGCAGCTTCAACATATCCAGAATTTCTATCATTTCTTTTTGATTTGTTACTGCTGTACCAGGTTTTTTGACCACAATTCCAGCTGCCAAATTTCCTAAAGCCATTGCTTCGTAATGAGAAGCGCCTGTTACTAAGGCTAAAGCCATAGCAGCCACTACCGTATCACCAGCACCGGTCACATCAAATACTTCACTCTTGTTAAACACCGGCAATTCCAACATTGGTTTTTTGCCTTCGAAAAGTGCCATGCCATCTTTTCCACGAGTGATCAAAATTGACTCAGCACCAGTTAAAAGTTTTAATTCTTCCACTGCTTTTACTAAATCCTCCTTCGATTCAATAGAAAAACCAACTGCTTTTTCTACATCTGGTTGATTAGGAGTAATAAGAGATACATTCTGAAAACGTGGGAAATTATCTTGAGCATCAACAATCAACAAAAGCTTGTTTTGTTTAGCAATCGATTGGCATTGGTGAATTACAGAATTAGTTATTACACCACCTCGATAATCAGACAAAATAATTGCCTTATATTCTTTGGCGCATTTATTCAGTTTTTCTCCCAAACGTGCTTCAATCTCTGGCCCTACATTTTCATGAGAGATTCTATCCAATCTAATCAATTGTTGTTTGAATGAATGGGACTTAGACAGAATTCTTGTTTTGACAGTTGTAGGACGACTATTATCTTCTACTAAATCATGAGTGATATTGGCAGTATCAAATAATTGCGCTAATTTTTTTGCATA
>JAUMHO010001621.1:0-18327 GCA_032360965.1 Ulva armoricana
CACAGACACGACATGCACAGTCCTTAGTCTGGAACGTGCAGGCTGCTATCCCGCCTGCTGGCTCATGCATGCCAGGACTGTGGCACTATGAAATGTTTGACACACATATGCCCGACACGCACACATGGCACAGGCCGTCAACTTGATTGGCTGCCTGCAGGCCGGCATCAGCTGGGATGGGCAATTGTCTCCCGTCCGGCTCAACGCTTGCGTGGCGCGCATGCATCCGACCATCAACAGGTCGACCAATCCCCAGAGCCAGGCTTTGTCTCCAGCCCGTCGCGGCGAACCGTACGCGTGATGCTTGATAATCATGGTCCACTTTGTAGTTTCGCCCTTGTACTATTTTGTAACTACGCGTGATGCTTGATAATCAAAACGGACCACGTTATCGTGCGCGCAGTGTCTTGCAATTGTATACTCTATCACTCGTAGACGAAAATCGTACGGGCGTGCACGTGTGTATAAGCAGGCTATGGACTAAGAGTAGGCTTAAGCTTGTCCTTTGAAGCTAGGAAATAGAGCCCCAGAGAGGAACCAAGCCGTGAGCTGAGGAGGTAGTGCTCCGGAGGAGGTAGTACTCCTCTGGTAGTACTGGCGGCCGCCGGCGCCAGTACATTCCTTGCACTTCGATTAAAGGTCTATCGATTCCGGGCGCCCGCATGCGGTTCACGTATCACACTAGAGTACTCTAGAGATCTCCACACGCTCGCAGGTGGCACTGTCCCTGATGGAGTCACTCCTTGGGCACTAGTGGCTGCATACTTTTCACAGAATGCCACACTTGTCCAATTTATGATGCACGTAGAAGGCACTGCTTAACTGCTCACCGGGTAGATGCCGCATGAAGTCGCAACTGCTCACGTGGGCATGTCTGAAAACGTCTGCAAATTTTGCAATCAGTTGACACTGCATGCTGCTCACTACAACTGAGCTGCTCAGCTCGGATCGATTGATAGGATTCTCTCAATAGGCTACTACGTGTGTAAGCCTGGACCTGCTATTGGTGCTGGTAGCATTCATTCCAAACATCCGAGAATCCTGGCGATCTTGAATAGTCTCACCCGGGCCATACTATAGCATATGCAGCACCTGATGTACATCATGATGTGATACCCCCTCGAGGCTCCCCTCCCTTCTCCCTTCACCTGCCAGGTGGGCATGGGAATTTGCCACGACGTAGTCAAGACCACTACAGCGTTTTGTACAGTACTGTGGTTGCAGCAACCTGAGTTGGACAAAAGTTGCAGGAGATAGATCTTGAAGCCGACGTGGCGCTGGCTGCGTGATGGCATCTGAACGTGAGACATTGCAACGGTGCATCGCAGCTTAAGCAGAAGGCCGCTCTGCACTGAGGGCAGGCAGCATGGTGGCTGCGGAAGTAAAGTTCAACGACACGCTGCAGCTGCTCAACCAGGCCTCTGGCAACCAGGTCATCGCGATGCTCCAGAACCTATCCAATGCCTACATGCAGCTTCAGCAACCTGCCGAAGCTTTGATGCATGCAGCCGCAGTGCTGGCGTTGTTCCCGGAAAGCTTACATCCCAAAGCTTGCTTCCTTGCTGCCAAAGCCTCGGCTGCGCTGGGCAATGAGGAAGCAACCAAGTGGCTCGTATCCCACGGCCGTGTCCCTGTCTCCAGCAAGACCCCCGCACTGCTTGAGCTGGCTGCCACTGTTGAAGCAAAGCCTGGAATGACTTCCATGCGCCCAGTTCATGAGGATCATGACCTCATACACACCATCACGCTTGCATCTCTGCAGCTACCAGATCCAGCGCCCGATAGCAACATTTTCCGGTCCCTCGCTTCAACTCTAGATCTGCAGCGCACAGTTTCCGGATCCGCTGGCAGCACCCCATGGCCACCAGCTGCATCAGATGCTGCAGTGGCCAAGGACCCACAGGCCTGCCTCGAGATGCAGTGCCAAGCCGCCGCAAAGCTGAAGCTAGAGGGCAACGAGGGCTTCAGATCCGGCGATTTCACTGGCGCAGTGCTCAGATGGTCTGCTGCTCTGGATGCTTTGGGGATGCTACCAGAACTGATTGAGAACCTAGCGGAGGCAGAGCTCCAACAGAAACATGTCGACTCGAGAAGACAGGTGATTCTAGCAACCATTGCACTGCTGTGGGTGCCATGGGCGGCGCAGTTCCATTTCATCCGTGCTGTGCGCATGCGTGCTGTCCAGATTGTGCCTGTTTGTGGGCAGCCTGGGATTGCTTCCATGTTCACGAGCATTTTGTGCGCTGAGCAAGGCCTCCGGCTAAGAAATGAATATCCTAGTCTTGTGAGCTTGCATCGAAAGCTGAATGTAGCTCTGGCTAAGGCTTTTGCAGCTGTTGTACTAGTACAAGGCGCAACAGGCAAGAGCTTAGCTCAGCAGGCGAATGAGGCAGAGATGCAAGGCTGCACCGATCGTTCGCAAGGGGCTGAAATGATGGAACAGGTTTTGAAGATGATGGCATCTCAGGCCACGAACACATCAGCAGTTGTGAAAAAGGTTGGCCCGATCCCGGAGTCATTTGACAAGCAGTACCACAAAGCTGGCTTGCTGCCAGCTGGATGCAACGCTCAGAAGTGCTTTGAGGACCTTGCAATCGGTGCACAAGATGCTTTCTGGCAGTGGACTGCGGTGGCGCGGCCTTGGCTGGGTGTAGGAAGGGGCTTGGGAAGTGTGGCAGAACGGCGTGATGCAATGGACCCTTTGAGTGGCCAAGGCAACCCTGTGGTCACACCTGGCTCGCTGTCAGTCCGACTTGCTCGTGAAGTCAAAGACCGCATGTACTGGTGGCAGCATGCAGCCCTCGGTAGTGTTGCATTCCGGCTCAAGGGCATGTGGTCATACCATGAGGGCTGTGACAAGGTGCACTCGTCCAGCAGCATGCTTTGCCTCTCCAAAACAGCCTGAGCGGCCGCCATGTGCGTGTGGCGGTAGGCTTCGCAGACCTCGGGGAGGTCGCAGAGACTCTGCTAGCCATGGAGGCTGAGGGGAAGGGCGAGCAGCAGGAGCTGCAGTGGCATGGGTACGAGGCGTCAGGCCATGCATGCGCGCTGACTCTTGTCGTCATTCAGATGCTGCAGACTGATGCTCCAATCGACAGCATCGTTCAGGTCTGCTCTAGCAATCGAGATGCAGTAGCCAGTACCTCGCAGCATCACAAGTTGAACCCATGCAGGTTTTTTTCCTATGTCAAAAGTTAGCGCTGTTCAGTATTCTGAAGCAATGCAATATATATGGTGGGAGCGTTCTTGCATATGCATGTGATTCAGTGCCATTTGCGTGCGAAAGTTCTAGACAACTCCCCACTTAATTTGGCGCAAGCATCACTTTAGCTTCCAGAAGCACACCATATATATAATCTAGAGACACTGATTCGGATAATTTTTTGGATGTCGCACTTCCTGTGGTGTAATTACATGTACCAGGACTTCGTTGAACGCTCTGGCTACTGCAGGTGTGGTACTCTGCGGCTTGGAGCAAAGCCACTCTACTGCATTTCCGTGAAGCAGCTGCAGCTGTCGTAAACAGCGGCATGGCACCAAGCCAAGATGTTAGTCTCTGGCTAGTGGCGTGGAGCACTGCCGAGGTCCCTCTGGAGAAGTCTCGTCGGGAGTGGCTAAAGCGGCAGGTCAAGTCGTCATCAAACATTGCAAATGCCCTGTGAATCAAGGATCAGCATGAGCTGTGCAGCTACCGCCTCACCGGCCAGCTGCTGGACGCCTGCACCGGCAGTGTGGCCATGTTTGAGACTCCACAGAGGCTGGCACGACCCGTAGACTACGCAGCCAAAGAGGACATTCTAACTACAATATCCCCACAGGTGCTGATGGCCACTTCTAAGGTCTGGCCCCAGCGGACAGGACGCTGTTCGGCGCAGGAGTCAAAGTGGTCAGGCGCCGCGTACACGCTCTCAAGGCTGCACTATCGGCTGGGCGTCTGTCTCTGCAGGTACGGTGCTGGCAGCATTACATGCTTGCGTTTTCCCAAGGACATCAGCTGCACAATTGTGTGATGTGCCCTCTGGGAGAGGCGGACTCGTAGCTAGCTTAGCATGTGCTCAGGCTGCTAGAGTTTAGCGAGTGTTGATGCCATGAACTATAGATCCTATAGGATCTCGGGATTGACACTCAAACCGCTCTCTACCTGCGTGCAGGTGCACCACGCAACGCTGTCAGCGCCAGACACCAAGTTGGCATCTAGTGTCAGAGCTCTTGCTCCGGACAGCATGTCGTGGAGCAACGTGCCAGAGTACATGCTGCCGCAGGCATTCCACCACCTTGCCCGCACCTGCTCTCTTCCCCACACCCGCCACTTCATGCATGCCATGAACTGGGTGACGGCTGTCAAAGGGGCCTTCGTGCTGGACTACTGCGAGATGCCTCGTAGCTCTGCTGCAACCGTCAAAATCCGCTGCAAAATCGCTGCACAGGCGTATGCTGATGCGGGGGACATGCTGGCGCGGCTGGGTGCTACAGACGTGCTCAGGCATCCGCCTCTTGACGACCTGATGAACGTGACAGATTCAGTATTGATCAGGCAGATGTATGGTAGGTGGCTAAAGGTTTTTGCTGCAAAGGTGCCATGTGGTGCACATGTTGCGGTTGAGGTTCTCCATGAACCTGAGTACTGGTTCTTCAGGCGAACATACTCAGTAGTGCACCTTCAGCTTCAGTACAGTTGACCACACCCAATGGTAGTCTCAGTTTTGCACTGTCCGATTCCAAGGTGCACTGGCAGCCTGAGCTGAGCATCCTCAGACCATCTCGTATATATCAATGCAATAGGGCAGGCAATATATGAACAGTTGCTGGGTTAATAAGGATGATTGTGTGAGCCTGAGCATGGAAAGTCTAGAATATTAATGCCCTCCCGAAAGCACCAGAAATGTATACAGACATGGAGGGGCCTCGGGGGTACCTTGGAGGGAGGTTATAACCTCCCTAATTATAATTATAACCTCCCTAATTACCACGTCCCCGTCTTTGCCACCTGCAGGACGTACTACCCTATGACAAGCGTGTCTGGCGGCGGTGTGGTGCGCATGCAGGACTCTAGGCCATTGTCGAGAGTCCGATCCGAGCGATTCTCTATCGTTTACGTTTTTGCTGCCTTCAAGTCGAGCGTCGCGTGGGGAGCCTCCCTACTGAGTCCAGCGTTTCATGTTGTGCGGGTGCAGGGTTGTTGTAATTGCAGAGAGATCTCCGTGTATCAATTCGCGATCGGAATCAAGCCAAGTACACGTGTGGGGAAAGATTTCTTAAGTTACATGAGAACTTAAGTTACATGAGAACTTAAGTTACATGAGAAAACACACACAAAGTTTAAACTTAAGCTTGTTGGTCGTTGTCATACATCAGCTGTGTAGTGCGTCTCGCCGTGGCGAGATGGAGATGTCATGGACTGATGCGGTCACGTCAGTTGCAGGAATTGGTGGTCCTGTGGCGGGTGTGTCTATAGGTATTATTTGGTTAACAAGTTACCAACGTTGCTCTTCTTTTTACCTTTGGGAGAGATGGGAAATTTTTTCGCTCTGACACTGCAGGCTACCCGTGAACTGGCAGAAGCTGCAGAGGACCCGGCCGACGCGTCAGTTCACACGTACGTCGCCGGCTGCACCCTGCAGGGCCGGGGGGGAGCCCCTACGCCACACCTACAGAACATTCACGGAGCTCGCCGCAACCGTCAGCCTGGAGCTCGTGCCGGCACAGTGCGGAGTGTACTCCCAAGACGACCTAGACGGCGCCATCGCTGAGGCCTCCCATACCGCCCATGGAGCATCGCATGCGCCGGCACTCCCCTCGGCTCTGACGCCTTCCTCAAGGAGTACTGCCTGGAGCAAAACCTGTGCGCTGATGGACCACCTTCTCGACCTGCCCCTCAAGGCAAAGCTTCAAATCACATTTGCGCCCAGGACGTCCGCGCTGGTCCTTCGTGGATACCTGCAGAAACACAAGGCGCACCTCGTGCATGTGCTGCCGTGGGCGTTTGCCGAGTACGCCGTCCGGAAAGTGGAGGCCACTGGCACGGGCTGTTCGCCGCCCGGGGCTGTTCGCCGCCCTGCGCGAGATCGCGCGACACGGACATGCCGGCCATAACCGAAAGGCAGCTCCACCTGCCCCTGCGCCACGTGAAACTCCACGGTGGAGTCGCCCACACCGACACGATAGAGGCCAAGGCCAACACAGGACTGGTCTCCACGCGGTGCTAGCCCAGCGGGCTTTGAGCGCCGCCCCTGAGCGCTTCCAGCCGTTAACGTTTGCTGGCGCATACGACGTGCATGAAAGATTGCTGTGGGAAGAGTTGCATGAGAATGTAGCAGAGGTGACAGTGCCACAGTGTGGGGCCAGCTTGCGCAAGAGCTCGACGCTGAGTTCATGTCTGACAACCTGCATGAACTAGGAAAGCTTAATTCAGCAGCAGCGGCCAGTGACAGTGCACATGCATGAACACATGCATGAAGACACAAGTTGTAGTGGGCAGATCATTTGTCTCCCACTATAGCTGGTAGGTGCTTGAAGGGGTTGAGCATGCAGACCCCACCATCAGGCTTGCACGATCCCAGATCCCGGATGCATGTTAACGTTTACATTGACATCATGATGAGTATTAGAGCACATGCGGTCACGGTGCTGCAGTCATGAGTGGTGTACGGTGTGCTGCTGCCCTCCTGCTCTTAGCCTGCGCACTGCCTTCAGCCACAGTGTGTGCTGTGCTAGCGGTAGCAGCGCTTATTCCCAACTTGTAGCTATAGGCAAACTTGTTTAATTTGAGCTAGAAAGTATACTGCTCTATAGAGCCTGGAGAGGTTTTGAGCTGTGTGCTCAGAAGGTAATGCCCTGCAGCTGCTCAAGGCTTGTTTGTTCCAGTTGCGCCTTCTGCACAGAACACGCCCCCTTTGCTGCACTGTGCCATGGATCAACCCTTCGAGCACTGATTCACGTATACCTTTTGCCGGACTCACCCCCCGTCGCCTCCGTGATGCTCATAAAAGCCAGTGCGAACGGGGTAGATCATGATGGTGCAAAATTGTCTCCCACGAAAGTAATTGTCTCCCGCGAACGTCTCAGTGAATCATCACTGAAGTGCACTGAAGCTGCATGCGATTGGGATTGACACAAAAAAATCGATGTTATCATCAACTTATTATGATGCAATATTATTGGTGGGCTAATACTTGTCCAGGCCTTGGATTGTTCATCCCGATCACTTGGGGCCTGCTACCTGAACAAGACACGTACATGAAGCTTAAGACTCACCTATATGAAACGCTAGCTCGCCTCCCCCCCCTCCCCCACCCCGCCTGTTCAGCTTGATGTGGGCCTTTGCTACGGGATGGTCATGGCCATGGCCATTGGAATGCTTCACCGCAATGTTCTCAAAGCAAACTAAGGAGGATAGCAGGTGCAGGTGATAGATCTGCAGCCGACGTGGCTCTGGCTGCGTGATGGCATCAGAGCGTGAGGCATCGCAACTGTGCATCGCAGCTCAAGCAGATGGCCGCTCTGCACTGAGGGCAGGCAGCATGATGGCTGCAGCAATCAAGTTCAACGAGACGCTGTGGCTGCTCAACCAGGCGTCTGGCAACCAGGTCATCGCGCTGCTCCAGAACCTATCTAAGGCCTACATGCAGCTTCAGCAACCTGCCGACGCTTTGATGCATGCAGTCGCAGTGCTGGCCCTGTTCCCGGAGGACCTGCATCCCAAAGCTTGCTTCCTTGCTGCCAAAGCCTCGGCTGCGCTGGGCAACAAGGAAGCAACCAAGTGGCTCGTATCCCGTGTCCCTGTTTCTAGCAAGTCTCCCACAATGCTTGCGCTAGCTGCCACTGTTGACGCAAAGCTTGGAATGACTTCCACGCGTCCTGTCCATGAGGATCATGCCTTCATATACACCATCATACATGCATCCCTGCAGCTAGCAGATGCTGCACCCGGCAGGAATGTCTTCCACTCCCGCGCTTCGAGTGTGGATCTGCAGCACACAGCGTCCAGCGCCCCACGAGCTGCGGCAGATGCTGCAGAGGCAGCTGGCAGGGATCCTCAGGCCCACCTAGAGATGCAGTGCCAAGTTTCTGCACAGCTGAAGTTGGAGGGCAACAAACGCTTCAGAGAAGGCGATTTCTCAGGCGCAGTGCTCAGATGGTCCGCTGCTCTCGATGCTTCCAGAAACAGTGAAGAATGTTGTGGAGACAGAGATCAAACAAGAATATTTGCCACCTGAGAGACAAGCTGCTTTAGTCTCCATCGCACTGCTTTGGGTGCCAAGGACAACGGGGTTCCATATCCTCCGTGCTGTGCTTGCTGGCCAGATCGCGGCCGTTTGCGGTTCGCCTGAGATTCCTCCCATGGTCATGAAAGTGTTGTGCACTCAGCAGGCCCTCCGCCTCAGTCCTGAAGATCCCGAGCTTGTTGCAATGCATCAAGACCTGATCACGGCCATGACCGGAATGCGGGATGGAGCTTCTGCACAGCGCATGACGCCGGCGGGCGAGAGCCTGGGACAGCAGGTGCACGAGCCGGAAACGCAAGGCCACACAGATCAGCCGCTGGGGGCGATGAAGGTAGTCTTGCAGACGATGATGGCATCTCATGCCGCGATGACATCAGCAGCTGTGAAACAGGTCGGCCCAATCCCAGAGGCCTTTGACAAGCAGTACCGTGAAGCTGGCATGCTGCCGGTCGCATGTAATACCCAGAAGTGCTTTGAACACCTTGCCATGGGAGCAAATAATGCGTTTTGGCTGTGGATTGCGGTGGCTCGGCCCTGGCTGCACACAGGAAGGGGTGCGGTACGCTCTTCAGAGGAGCAGCTCGATGCAAGGGACCCTCTGGGGAGCCGAGACAATCCGGAGGTCACGCCTGCCTCGTTGTCTATTCGCCTCGCCTGTGAGGTCGATGACCGCATGTACTGGTGGAAGCATGCGCGTATTGCCAGTGTTGCATTCCAGCTAAAGGGATTGTACTATGAGATGTGTGAGAAAGTGCACTCATTTTCAAATGTCCACCAGCATGCTCTGCCCCTGCAAAGCAGCCTGAGCGGCTGCCATGTGCATGTGGCAGTGGGCTTCGTAGACCTCGGGAATGTCGCAGAGACGCTGCTAGCCATGGAGCTCGAGGCTGAGGGGAAGGACGAGCAGTTGGTGCTGCAGTGGCATGGGTACGAGGCGTCAGGCCATGCATGCGCGCTGACTCTTATCGTCATTCAGATGCTGCAGGCTGATGCTCCAATCGACAGCATCGTCCAGGTTCGCTCTAGCAAGGACCTCGGTTGCAGTAGCCACGTACACTGGAAGGCTTACATGGATTTTGTTGTGGAGCTGTTCAGTCATGTGACGAATGTCATCTAGCTACCAAATGGCCACATCGTGGCCTTGTTCTTGTTACTGTTGCGGGAACAATGTGAAAGTGCTCGAAACTTCCGGCTTTCAGCGGCTGCTGATGCTTCCATCTGCTCTGCTCTGTAAAGCCTACAGCCGTGGAGTCTACAGCTACCGACCCTGGATGCATATGTTTAGTTTGCATCGCGTGTGCAAGTAGATCTACCACTGGCAGCACGCTCTGGTTTCTGCAGGTCTGGTACTCTGCGGCTTGGAGCAAAGCCACGCTACGGCACTTCCGTGAAGCAGTTGCAGCCGTCATGAACAGTGCTATGTCACCCAGCCAAGATGTGAGTCTCTGGTTAGAGGCGTGGTCCGCTGCAGAGGTTCCCCTGGAGAAGTCGCGGCGGGAGTGGCTGAAGCGGCAGGTCAGGTTGTCATCCAGAATTGCAAACGCCCTGTGCATCAGGGATCGGCATGAGCTGTGCAGCTACCGCTTGACGGGCCAGCTGCTAGATGCCTGCACTGGCAGTGTTCCCATGTTTGAAATCACAATGAGGCCGGCGCGACGTGTAGACCACTCGGATGAAGAGGATATTCTCCACACGATATCGCCACAGGTGCTGATGACCGCTTACCAAGGTATGGCCCCAGCAGAGAGAACACTGCTAGGCGCAGCAGTAGACGTGGCCAGGAGCCGCGTACATGCTCTCAAGGCTGCACTGTCGGCTGGGTGTGTATCCCTGCAGGTGCGGTGCTGGCAGCATTGATGGATATAAATGCTACGTGGTCGAGAGCTGCAGGTTTGCCATGCATTGCCTGATTGGTCATCTTCATGAGGGCGCGGACCCAATGTTAGCTGACTGTGATAGCGCCTACGTAGGCACAATACTCAGTAGTGACTACGCTCGCGCGTTTGTGCATCGCGCTCATCAATTCTAGCACGCACGTATTGTACAATAGTCATGGCATAAGATCACTACACATCACTATTGCGAAGACTTGTGGACTGAAGACACAAACCCATGGCGTACTCACAAACTTTAAATTTGTTGAACCTAGCTCACTCCCTAACATGCCATTGTATGGGATGCCGGGTTGAAGGTCACGCAAAAATTATGCGAATGCGCGTGCCTGGCTAGTAATAGGCCTTTGCGCACATATATATACTACATCGAAGAGAGGTCACATGTGCATCACGCAACAGCGTACACGTCTCGAACCAGGCCACCTAATCACTCATCGATATCCTCTGCATACGTCCCTCCTGGACACACCACCGGTTTGAAACTAGTCCCTGCAATCTGGGCAATGTGCGACATGGTACTTCTGATCAGGGTTGGGTCGATCCCGAAATCCCGTTCTTGGGATTTTGGGTTTCGGGACCGAAATGTTCGGGGTTATGAAATTTTTGCATTGTTTTTTCCTGATTTAGGAAGTTTATTTTTTGTAGTCTCGAAACGATTACAGTGCAAGTCGGAGGTGCAGTAGTCTTGGTTGTGGCAATTAGAAAGGTCCCAGTGGTTGTCTATCGCTTTTCTTACGGCTTTGTAAACCTCGTCAAGCATCGTCGCACTCATTGTCTTCCGAGCGGGAAGCAGGAATCCGGTCCCGCTCTAGCAACTTCGGCGATTGCAAATCGAAACCCTTCATTGTTGACTGCATTAAATGGAATGCCCGAGACATACACCCACTTGGCGATCGTAATTCCGAATTCCGTAGAGTCTAGCGTTGTCGTGGGCCGGTTGGCTGAAAGCTGCGGTCAAAGATGTCTGTCTATTCGATGTGTTGCATGCGCATGAGCCGGCAAATGTTGTATGGGCAGTCCCGAGGAAACTGTGTGTTGTTGAGATTATACCCAAGTGTTCCAAATCACCTCGCAAGTCCCTGTGTTTATATATCTTCCCGTTCTAGTATAACAGCAAACAGCTCGTTCCGATATTCTGCTTGGATATTCGTACATGCTCTTGCCTTCCTTCTGTTATTGCCCATGGTTGGCCAAGACGCGTACGTGGGCCTTGCACTCGAGCTCGTTAGCGCTAGCACCCTTAATTACAAGCTTGTTCGATTTTTTGGCATTCCATCCGCAATATAGACACACCGAGTCGTACTTACTATATAATATATTCGGCGTTTCAGTACTTTGATATGACTTTCCAATCAGTAGACGACCTCTGTCGCTTGCCGTTGACAGTGGCATTCGTCTCCATGCGAGCAAGCGACGACACAGATTTCGGGTGGTCAGAACTCGCAAACGAGACAGATTTTTACAAAGATTTCAACGTGCGATTTCCCATTTAGTGTATATGACCCTCAGATGGGTCAACAGAGCTCTTTTTCCAGTTCACCAGACCATTTCGGGGTAAATTCCGGGATTTTGGGTTTCGGGACCGAAATTTTCGTGGTTTTGGCCATTTCGGTCCCGATGACACAACCCTGCTTCTGATCACCCAGCTATTCCCTTTGCACCCCGGTGCACTGAGCTCTCTCAGCTCCTGTGTCATCCACATCGACACAAGTGTCGATGCATCTATCTGATTCCTTCTACTGCATGCACTCTCCGCAAGATGGTGCAGATTTGTGCCATGTATGCGACGTAGGTATGATGTTGTGTAACGTTGGTAGTACTTGGATGCGTTGCGTGATCCGACTTCCGCGCTCGATACTCTGTTGAAACTAAATGGTCGTGTTCCTTGTTTGGATGCATATGACTTGTTTACTCATGAGACGCCCCCTTTCGCTTAGGCAAGTTGCCGCTGTCAGCTGCAGCGGCAACAGCGTCCATAGCGACCTACAGGCCTGCCAATTGGCTTGCAACCACTGCAAATGCGATTGGTCAGAACATACAACAGGTTGTTAGATTTTTATAGGGTTATACCCTAACAGGTCACAAGAATCTATGAAGCATTTGTGAGTAATTCGGCGCCTCTAGAAGAGGCAATGGAGCCGCTGGGGCCCGGCTTGTCATCAACTAAATAATCGGGGTAAAGGATTTTCGGGCACAGTGGTTTCGGGGGTTTCTAGTACTGGGCTGCACTTGGAAATAACCATAACGGCTACCTGGACAAATCGAGACTCTCGATGAGCTCATGTAACTGTGTGAGTGTCACTGAGTGTCACATGGCATGTAGCTGCATCAAGTCGAGGTTTCCGGGACCGCTTCGAGCATTAATTGCGTCTACAAGAAACAGGCATCGACACCAAATGCTAACCACGTGCAGGTGCCAATCAGTTAATAGCCACTGGCAACTGCACACATGTGTGCATACTTCAAACAGTGAACTCAACAGTGTCTTCATAAGCTTCCGTCTGCACAGCTGCAGAGCACAACCGAGGCACTTGCAGGTGGTAACCCGTTCCAGGTGACACATGGACACTTGTCTCGACAGGTCTACAGCATATATGCTGCCAGCGATGAGGAACAAAATGCAAAATCGTGCATCAAGTCGACGGTTCTGATCAGAACCACGATGCCAGTGATGAGTGCGAATGGTAATACCGGTACCATGAACCTGAGAGGCCTAATGCACAAGCCCTTCTTGGCGTGCAGGTGCACCACGCAACGCTGTCAGCGTCAGACACCGAGTTGGCATCTAGTGTCAGGGCTCTTGCTCCCGACAGCATGTCGTGGAGCAACATGCCAGAGTACATGCTGCCGCAGGCGTTCCACCACCTTGCCCGCACCTGCTCCCTTCCCCACACCCGCCACGTCATGCATGCCATGAACTGGGTGACGGCTGTCAAAGGGGCCTTCGTGCTGGACTACTGCGAGATGCCCGGGAGCTCTGATGCAGCCGCAAAACAGCTGCTGCGCTGCAGTTTTGCTGCACAGGCGTACGCTGATGTGGAGGACATGCTGGCGCGGCTGGGGGCTACACACGTGCTCAGGCATCCGCCAATTGACACCCAGACGAACGTGACAGATTCGGTTTTGATCCGGCAGACGTACCCTAGGTGGCTAGAGGCGTTTGCTGCAATGGTGCCATGTGGGACACAGGTTTCGGTGGAGGTTCTCCACAAGCCTGAGTACTGGTTCTTCGGTCGAGCCAATTCAGCAGTGTACTTTCAGCTTCACTACTACTAGTACATATACAATTGACCAGATCCAGTCGCGCTTTTGCCCTGTCTGGTTCCAAGATGCAGCTGAGCATCCTCATTTTTAACCATCTCTGTTGCCGGGGTTGAGTTGCAACATGCATGGGTGCTCCGAGCCCTACGGCAACGTCACGTACGGTAATGCAAGCATTTAAGTTGCATGCAGCTGCAGCCTCAAGTTGCCACGAATAAAAGCTGCCGTGACAGGGCACGCATATATCAAATACATCGTCGCATCGACAGATCTGTCTAGACGTGCATATATAGAGCTGAACGCACCTCTGCAGCGACAACCGCAGCGTCCTCAGCTGCAGCATGCACCCGCCAGTGCCGAAGAACCAGCTGCATTTCTGGAGTGCACAACCGCAGCATGTACGTACGTACCTGCTGGTGGAGCCTTATCGCCTACATATGCGCATTGTGTTAATTTGCTATGTGGACCTTTCTTGTTCTCCCTGGATGTGTATATGCCCCTCACCGGGTACCCTTCATCGTGATCAGTATCGCAGCATCCCGCAGTTACATCGTGGCCTGAAACCAGCACTCACTGCATGCGAAAGGTGATATCATATGGTGACTGCGAACTCTACTGCTTGTTTAACATATCTCGTCAGAGACTTATGGTGTTTCAGGCAGGGTTGGGTCGATCCCGAAATCCCGAAATCGGTATTTTGGGTTTCGGGCCCGAAATTTCGGGGTTAAAAAATTTTTCGGGTTATTTTTCCCGGTTTTTCCGTCTTCCGAGCGGGAAGCATGAATCCGGTCCCCGCTCTAGCAACTTCGGCGATTGCAAATCGCAACTCTTCATTGTCGACTGCATTAAATGGAATACCCGAGACGAACACCCACTTGGCGATCGCAAGTCTAGCGTTAACGTTGTCGTGGGCCGGTTGGTTGAAAGCTGCGGTCAAAGACGTCTGTCTATTCGATGTGTTGTATGAGCCGGCAAGCAGCTCGTTCCGATGCTCTGCTGGGATCTTCGGACATGCTCTTGCCTTCCTTGTGTTATTGCCCAAGACGTGGGCCTTGCACTCGTCAGCGCTAGCGCGCTAGCACCCTTGTTCTTGGCACTGCATTCCATCCGCAATATAGACACACCACGTCGTACTTACTATTCGGCCTTTTAGTAAATACTTTGAAATGACGCTTCCAATCATTAGACGACCTTAGTCGCTTGTCGTTGACAGTGGCATCCGTTTCAATGACGAGCAAGCGATATCGCGACAACACAGGTTTCGGTTGGTCCGAACTCGCAAACGAGACAGAATTTTACAAACATTTCAACGTGCAATTTCCCCATTTGGTGTGTATGATCAGATGGCACCCTCATAAGGGTCAACAGAGCTCTTTTGCCAGTTCACCATACCATTTAGGGGTAAATTCCGGGTTTTTTGTTTCGGGCCCGAACATTTCGGGGTTTTTGCCGTTTCGGGCCCGATGACCCAACCCTGGTTTCAGGTGTGATGCTGTGATGCTGAGCCCAGTGACACCGAGCTTTTTGTGGCTCAAGTTCAGCCTCTAGATCTGCACACCGTACTACCACACAATTCGCTTACCTTCAAAGTTTAGACTACTTGACCAGTACATATGCATGAACCTTTTCAGAACAATTGTACCGCAGCATTGAGGGTGTTTGTTCCACGTGTACCGCCCTGCTATATGCATATTTTCGATTGAACCGGCATTTTCTAGGTTGTATTTTTTGTGCCACCGCCGCCAACTTTTGCAGGGGCAAAGCTGTACCATCATCGGCAGGGCTACGGTATATATCTTGGGCAAGCCATGCATGCCATGTCAGTGAGCCCGGCCACCTCCTTCAAATGTTCCCTGAGGAAGCAATTGTCAGATAGGTCCAGCGCTGTGACTGACTGCAGCACGTGTTATAATTACCGCAGCACGGCACCGCCCCGGCCGCGGCTGGTCCTGGATGCACAGCAGGTCGTGCCGACTGCGCATGCAGTGAAGCTGTCGCACTAACGAGGGATGTGCCCGTTTCGTAGTAAGTATAAAAGAGCAAACCGGCATGAATATGAGCACTAATTATAAGTCGACTGACATCGACTCGAGGAATCACGCAACAGCAGCGCCTGCTCAGCGCCAGCCACTTTCACACAGTCATGGAGACTGCAACTGCAAAGCACACACACAGCGAGCATGCTCCAGTGACACAGCAAGCCCACAGCATCACGAAAGCAACACAGGCATGCACACATTCAAACCGGCATCGTAGTGCCTCCTCTGCTCCCGCAGATCCGCGGAGAGCCTCGGAAGCACTGGTGCGGCAGTTCTCGCTGACGGCACTGGCCGAGTCGGCATCCCCCCTCTGCGTGCACCGACACAGACAACAGCTGCATGGCCCAGTGCATGAACGCGCCCATGGGATTGCGATCGCTGCGCAGTGCCCGCGGCGATGGTCCCGACACGGCCTACTTGCCCATGTACCTGCATGACTCCGATGCAAACGGCACACACCGGAATGCAGCATGCTCGATGTCAGGCACGCCCTTCTGAAACCACGTCCGCTTGGTTCGGTCAGCCTTTGCCGCCGCCTACCCTGTCTCCTTGAAGGCATGGGCCGCGTGCAACTGCGCCTATGCATGGGAGACCACCAGATCCGCTGCGGCCAGCTCCAGCCGCGGAAACACCACCACGTCATCGTACGATGTCGCTAAGGCACTTTCACCTCACCATGCCCTGCTTGCCAGAAGAGCGCGGTGATAATGGTAGCGCGGATCAGCCACCAATTTGCAGCCGCTGCAGGAGACGGCCAGGCGCAAGGCATTTTCCAGGGTATCATGGCGCATCTGGGTCATCTAGGCCACCTTCTGAAAGACCATCGCATGGTAGGGGAAGGCAACAACACCTGCACGTGAATTTGCATAACGGCGGGGCCACGTGAGCTGTCACACGGCGGCCCAGGTGGGGACACACCGCAAAAAAAAACGTGCCGCCGAGTGTCATCATGATGCGGCCGTCCGGGAGGCCTTGAAGGCCCCCCGACGAGCTCCGGAGGAGCGCAGCATCGCGCTGCCCCTGGACCGTGTTTAGTTTGGAAGCCTGACGAGCCCGAGTCGTCCCGCACCCTTGTAGAGCCGCTGCTCCCCAAGCAGCCCCTTCCTGCTCTCCACGAACTTCTTCGGGAGGTCCTTGGCATCGGCGTCCCAGCCACAGCTGTCTGCGCACCGCTTCCCGGACGCCGGTCGACCGGTCCCGAAAGGCAGCCCCACTGACACCCTGCATGGGGCACAGTGCAGCGGGCCCCCCTTCAAGGTTGAGGTTGGCCTGGCCAGGGTCCGCTACTAACGCAGCATCCGAGACCTCAACAATACTTAAACCGGCATGCCCAGCCCCCAATGCCGAAGCGGTAGCATTATCTGCATACCCAGCCGGATCCGACTCCGCGTCCGGGCCCTCAGCCGGCTGACTGGTCCCACAATGCAGCGCTGTGGCTGTGGCTGTGGGTGCCACAGTGTAACTGCAGGAGGCCGCCACAATCTGCTCTATGACCACAGCACACGTACACTTAAACATCTTCGGCGCCAAGGTTAAGGGTTTACCGTGCATCGTTAAGCGGTGCCGCCACTGCAGCAGTAGTTTGCAAGCCGCACTGATCATGATGGTATTGCAGACTGTGTGGGTATTCTGCCCATCGCTGGAGCAATACGTTAACAGCCCTATTTTTCCACAGAGAAGCATGGGAATGTCTATCTTACAATGCCTTGGACGACCGAAACAAAGACCGCATTTCATAATGGCCAACAGACATTAATTTCCACGAATATTGCCACGAAACGGAGCATCGAAGATCGACTTTCGTCATGCTCGGGGCTGCATGCGGTGTTACACGATGAGTAGAACGCAGGCCCGGCACCGAAGGGGGGGGTACAAAAAAGGGAAAAGCACAACTCTCCCCCGGAGCGTGTCACCTTGGAGGCCGTCCGACGTACACAACACTCCGGCCCGATAGCTATTAGCTACAGACTACATATGTAAGTATATACAACTGCGTTGTGTAGCGCTGGCAGTGGCCGCCTGACACTAGCTATAGGTAGATCACAACTCGATGAACCTCCACATTGTGCCGGATGCCTTGTTGCTGTTCATGAACGCAGCACCGCCCAGGGTCGGCCCCTCAGCGACCCTGTTGCCCTCGAGCACCAGGTCCTCGTCCTCCAGGAACTTTGTTGTCAGGAAGTAGTACCCACCGCCCGCCGGGATGGCCTTCCACATCGTGCCGGACGCCTGCTTGTCGGACGACATAAACGCGGCTCCACCCAGGAATGAGGACGGGGCGAGCTTGTTGCCTTCGAGGACCCTGCCCTCGGGCTCCAGGAAGACGGTCGTGAGGTGGTAGAAGCCGTTGGAAAGCTTGTTGGCCTTCCATCGCATTCCGGAAGGGATGCGGCTGTCGGCAGACATGAAAGCGGCTCCGCCGAGGGTGCACGTGTCGCAGATGCGGTTGCCCTCGAGGTTGAAACCATCAGCCTCGAGGAACCTGGTGGTCATGCGAAACACACCCTCCGGGAACGGGGCAGCAATTGCAAGTACATTCACGAAGCCGCACGACAGAGTGAGCAACAAGGTTGCCAGACAGCTCCAAAGCCCAACAGATTGCATGTTGCAATTCTTCTGAGTTGAGGGTAGGATTGAAGAAGACGCCACTCAAGACATGTAGTGTTGCAGAGAATAAATATGACTACTGCACTGCACATATATACTGTTCATGCAGTCCAACACCGCCAGTACTATAGCTAGTTGTCTGTGATCCCACAGCACACATGGGCCTTGCAATTGGAAGATCCCTGCATTCCCTTTGTATCATGCTGTGTGTACTGTTGTGAATCAGGATCGTGGCCCATAGGCCAGAACCGGAACTGGATAATCGTCGACAGGCAGGGGTTACTGCACGGTCATACCTGA
>JAUMHO010001643.1:0-18319 GCA_032360965.1 Ulva armoricana
CCGGCGGCCCCGGCGGCACGCGGGGCCCCCCCGCGCCACCGCCGGCGTGCGACTGCCGCGGGAAAGCCTGCTGCGCCCGCTGCGCGCGCGGCGACGACAGCAGCGTCTGCGTGGTTGTGCCGGTGCTTGTGTGTGTGGTCATCATTCCCGTGGCCTCGCTGGCCACCCCCATCGTGTCCATCGACGTCGACGACAAGAGGATGGGGTGCACCCAGTCCGGCGACGCCGTGAAAGTCGATGCAGCGCCACGGTGGCTAGCAGGGGCCTCAAACGCGTACAGCGACGCCCCCGTCGTGGAGCCCTCGACAGAGCTCACGGTGAGGTCCGAGCGCTTGCTACTGTGCCGGGAGGCCGGGCCGCGCTTCCCAAAGTGCTCCGGCGCAATCCACTCCGGATGCGCCGCGTCATGGCAGTCTCCCGGCATGCGCAACTGTGCCATCGGCGCGACGTGCTGCGGCGGCGCCCCCCCCCCGCCGCATTGGAGCTGCGCCAGGCCGGCTGCGCACGCTGCGGCGAGCTCTTCAGACCGCCGCGGGGACACGGGCGACGCGTACGCTGGAGCGTGGAGGTGCTGCACCGGCGGGCTGTGGCCGAGGTGGCCGTTCAGGCGCTGTGGCGCGGAGGATGACCAGTGGAGGTGCCGGACATGTGGCCGCCCGGCTACGCCGGGCATGGCTGCCGGCCACTGTCCGGAGGCGTGTGGGCTCTCGCAGGAGGGGTTCGATGCGAGGGTGGTGTGGGTGGCGTACAGTGAGGTGCTCGCAGAGCTGCGGGGGCTGAGGGAGGTGGAGGCGGTGGTCTGCATGATGTTGGGGGAGATCTGCGCCCCGCCGCTCGGCGAGTGTGCTGCCACGGGAGCAGTCGGCGGCGGGTGTGGCCGGAGGGGCACTGGGGGGAGGAAGTGGGCGGCCTGCGGGGGGGACCCGATCGGAATGGGCGGCGCGCCGCCGCCGCAGGCGTTGCTGCTCTGTGGCAGGGGGAACCCTGAGGGAGCGTGCGTGGAGGCGAGGTCCGCCGGGGGGAGAAAGGCGCTGGGCAGGTGATCGATTCGGTGTGCGCACGACGCTCCCGGCCGCGCCACGTGGTAGTGGCAGCCGGCGCCGGAGCGGCGCGGCGACGTTTGCGAGCATGCTGCGTGCTGTGGCGCTGCGTGCTGTGGCGCACACGAGAAGCTCTGTAGCTGTGAGAGGTGATGCATGCGGCTGTCCTGCATGGCGGGGCGGGGCGTCAGGTGTCTTCCGCGGGCTGATCGCGTTCGTGGCCCTTCACTCGACCCCGGGCTCTCAAAACCCGGCCTTTGTCCGCCGGAAGCTGTGGTACTCAGACACGGGAGTGCTGGCGTCTCCTCGTGGCGCTCGCGTTCAACTCTGTACCTCGATTCGCGGCCGGGACGGTTCATGGCGGTACGCACAGAACCATACACTGGTTGTATCCACCGTGTACCTGTGCTGACTGTGTCTGCACCACCAGTGTTGATGCGGCTGCGGTGTACGTCACAGCTCCGAGGCATGCCAGCACCGGACCGCATCGCTTGCGCATGGCCGGCATGTATGGCCCATACACGCTGCCAACGCGTCACCGGCCATGCCACTGTCACAGCACAGAGCGGTGTCACTGGGGTCGGCGGAATTCGGCCGGGGAGGGGTGTGCGAGTGCGAGCAAAGGGGAGCAGTGGCGGGAGCGCACAAGTGTGGGCTCGTTCCGGGGCACCACATCGGGCGAGGGGGACCGGGAGGAGAGGTGGTCTTGGGAGGGCATCGACGGCTGTGGCCGCGGCGGGAGATTGCTGTTGGCGTGCGTGGGCGCGTGCCGCACCAGCCGTGACGGCGGCGTCTCCACCTCCTCCGACGCCCACAGCTGCAGCGCGGCGTGAACGGTGTGGTAGCTGAAGGGCTGGGCCGCGCTGGTGGGGCCGGAGGGCATGCCGGCGTGAACCGTGTGCGCAGCAAACGCGGATGCCGGCCGGGGGATCATGTCGGGGGGCCCGTGGAGGTGGGCCTGGCCGGCATGCGCCGGCGGGGGGGCCGGGGGGGACAGGTGCTTGTGGCGGCGGCCGCCGGAGGGGTGTATGAAGGGGCCGCGGTGGCCGGAGCGGGCCGGTGGCGAGGGGTGTGCGAATGCGTGTGCGGCTGGGGGTGTGCGAATGCGTGTGCGCGCGGACGGCGCCGGGGGCGGGGGCTGACGCGGCACGGACGCCGTGTGCGGCGTAGGGGGCGTCGCGGAGCGGGGGTGTGGCGGGGGCGGGCCGGCGCTGCGCACGGACGACCCTGACCGCGCCGGGGAGGGCTCGCCGTGCTGCGGCGACGGAGGCCGGCCGGCGTTGGTGATGATCGCACCGGGGGCGGACGTGCACACCGGCGCATGCAGCCGCGGCGCAAACCCGCCGCTGCGTGGCTTGTGGCCGCCGCTACCCTTCTGCACCCTGCACGAACAAAGCGGGGGCGTGCGGCGCAGCGCTCACCACACAGCACAGCATGGTGAAGCAAACAACCTCGCGGGCCTCCATCCCGTGCGGCGTGCGCGAGCAAGCGAAGGACGGTGAGGCGAAGCTCGCCCAGCACTGTGGCTCATGTCTTGGTTCCGGTGGTGTCACTCTCACCCTCGTCGCTGATGCTGGTGCAAACCTACCACGGTGGATTAGGGGCAATAGCCCCGCATGCCAGCCTGCGGTGCGGGCGGGGGAGAGCATGCAGCGGCGCGGCTGACACCCCCACGGCTGTGGGTGGCGCCAGTGCCTCGGCGCCAGTGCCACCATGCCCCGCCGTCGCAGCGGCAGAGGCGGGCATGGCGAGCACGTGGCGGGCTGGTGGGGGGGGAGGGGGCGTACAGAAAGGACACGATCCACGGGTGACTGAGGAGGGCGCTGACGGTCGGCCGGCGGGCGGCCTTCTTGGCGAGAGCCGCCTTGAGGAAGGAGGCAGCCCCGTGCGGAAGCCAGGAGGGGATCTTGGGAGGCATGGTGAGGATCGCGTTGATGCTCTCGTCTCGGGAGGACATACCGAAGGGGGGGCAGCCGACGAGGAGCTCAAAGGCGAGCACCCCACACGCCCACGTGTCCGCCTTGTTGTCGTACGCGAGCTCTGACATGCCCTTGTTCTCGTCAGGGTTGCGCTTGTCCGGGCACTTCATCACCTCTGCGGCACGGGCGGCAGCGTGAGGCTGCTGTCTGCTCGGAATGGTCCGGGTTGGGTCAGAGAGGGACACTGGCGCCCGGTGGCGCTGCTCGCGGCATGCATGCAACGGAACGGAGTCCACTCCGCCGAGGATCCGGGACTGTCGCTGCAACCTGTTTCACTCTGCCGGCCAGACGCATCCCATGCGGGGGTTCACACCGGGGCTCATGTAGTCCAGGGTTCCGAGGCGGGTGACCGGGGGTTCAACGCTGGTGTTCACAGACAGCCCGAAGTCGGCGATCTTGAGGGTGCCGTCCGCCGCGAAGAGCGTGTTCTCGAGCTTGATGTCGCGGTGGATGAGGCTGTGGGAGTGCACAAAGGCGAGGCCCGTCATGAAGGGAGTGAGGATGTGGCGGGCGACGTCCTTCTCACGCATGCGGCCGCCAAAGTGCCGCAGCATGTCAAACAGGTCCCCCTGCACGCATGCATGCCACGGTGTGCGCAGTCGTGCGGGGTCCGGGGAAGGAGCGGGACGGTGTGCACGCCTCTGCCCAGAGGCCAGGCCGAACGCCGCACAGGATCCGGCGGCAAAAACAGAGGTGTGTTGGCGGGAACTCGACGCAAGACAGCGGTGGCGGTTCTCGAGGCAATGCAAGTCGTCGCGCTGGCACTTGCGTGTTCTGATGGCAATGCATGGGCGCATCCGCGATGGCCGCGCTTTGCAGGCGCACACGGGGGATGAACCAGTCCCCTGCGGCGGCATCGCCACGGCCCGGCTGACACAGCCACCTCACACAGCTACAGTCCGGCAGGGAGTGGGGGGGGAACGGGGGGGCCATGCGCGAGTGTGTCACGCAGCAGGCGCCACAGACGTGCGGGAGGGCCTGTCCGTGCGCCGCTGCGGCCACAGGTGCCTCGGGGGTGCCTGGGCATGTGCTGTAGACGACAGGAATGATTGTCTTCAGTACAAATGTGCGCAGTGCAGACGGATCACTGTGCGCATGGACAGTGTGTACCTGCGAGAACGAGGTCGGAGAGTGCGCATGGATGCTGCTGTTATGGATTGAGCGGGCGAAACGTTCCCAGTTTCGGCCTTGTTTAAGATGTCGGCAATCAGTCAGGAATCATGAACACAGCGTGACAGCTCCTCCTGTACGGTGTGCATGCATGCGGATCGGGTGCAGGCTGTAGGCATGGATGCGTGGGTGAGGTCATCACTACTCGGTTTTCCCGTTCGTTAGTTGTGTCCAACCCCTGAACACCCATCCCGACTCGAATATCCATCCCGAACGACCCGATGTGTTGAGTTTGCAAGAGCTGTGAACCAGGCACTGGAGGTTGTGCGTGGGCCGCGGGGGCGGATCTATCTTCGGACGGCGAGCTGTGGGACATGCATGTGGACGCCGGTGCTGCGCAGAGCAGCGCCTGCCTGAAACCAGCCGGTCGCTGCGGGCACGGCCTCCGCGCCACGCAGTGTGGGAACAACACTGGCAAAGAGGATGATCAGACTGACAAGGGTACCCCGCATCTGTGGAGGCCTGGGTGTGCTGCGGGAGGCGTGTGCCCGTGGCACGGCACGGCACAGAACAGAACAGCACGGCATCGGAGGCATGGGAGGCAATGCCTGAGCGCTGAAGAGCTGGCATGCACTGCTAGCGCGCCACAAACAACCAGGCGCAGCCTCTGTGGAGGAGCACAGTGTTGGTGGCAGGCACAGGGGGGGGGGTGGAGGGGGGGGGGGGGAGGCACACCTTGGCTGCATACTCCAGCAGCAGAACAACATGCTCCTCATCCTCAAACGCTCCGAACTGCACATGCACCACCGGGTCATGGCTCATGAATCATCAACGCGCAGACACGGGCTCAGGCCCACCAGCAGCAGGCTCAGGCCCACCAGCAGCGCTGCCGCCGGAGAGTGGCCACACAACGCAGGTCCACTTCACAGCAGCTCCGCAGCGGCCACTTTACAGCTTCACAACGGATTTCGATAGGAGCTGGTGCCATTTCATGATTTGATCATTCGAGGGCCACCTGTGGACTCAGGCTGAGGCTGGGCATGCTGACGGCATTGTTGTGGGTCCGGAATTTGTGTTAGGTACAACGCCTGTGGCCTGAGGTGGTCCGGGTGGCAACACTGCCAGGGGGCAAGTCGGAACACTGTGGGAAACACTGTGGGAACACGGACTTTAAAGCAAGGACTATGGGCGCATCATGTGGGCTCCTACTGTCCCAGCCGCATACTAACCATCTAAACCATCTTAAGACGTGCATTCGATGTGACACAGGAGTGGTTGTGAGGGTCGAAGCGCAGCCTCCGGATCATGACCCCAGCCTCATCGACCGCAGGCAGGCAGGCAGGTGTGTGGCCCTGCACTGCGCGCGGCTCTGCGTCTGCCCATGCACACCACTGGGAGCTTGGGGAGCTTCCACAGCTATAGATGATGGTTTGTTTGGTCACATGGCCAGTGGGGAAACAATTTCTGTGCCACTGGTGAGGCCCCCTGCCCAATCAGCAGCGTGACGCTGCAGCAGGCTTGCCACCAGCCGTGTTCAGGCCAACGCTGAGGCACATCACTGGGGGAGCCGGCCCGGGCAGAGGCCAACATGGCCCACAGGGTTAAGCAGGGTTTACCAAGTGTGGTTGGGAGCTGTGC
Source organism: Ulva armoricana (assembly GCA_032360965.1). Taxonomy (NCBI): domain Eukaryota; kingdom Viridiplantae; phylum Chlorophyta; class Ulvophyceae; order Ulvales; family Ulvaceae; genus Ulva; species Ulva armoricana. Next base: position 5,768 of record JAUMHO010001643.1, read on the forward strand.
AGGGAGCTGTGCAGGCAGTGTGTGGACAGATCGAGCCCGCATGTGACCGCATGTGCGCAGAGCAAGCAGAGCAGGTACAAACAGCAAACAGTACAAATATTGCTGGCGGGAAGCTGCAGGCCAGCCACATGCTCACCCTTCCCCCCAGTCTCCGAGTCAACACCAGTGAGTCAACACCAGTGGTTTGGGCAACAGGTGCCACAGCTGGCTGCTGGGAATGCAGGTGTGTCAGCTCCCCTGAGGAGATTTGCCATTGGACAGCAACCAGTGACTGGTGGGGCGACTGCAGCGAGGGACAGAGTGACAGAGCCAGTGGCACAGGCATGGGTGGGGCACAGCTGGAAGCGCGGTGTCTGCGATTAGTGCATGTGTGCCCACGCAAGTTTGCAAGTGGGCAGCCCTATAGAAAGATCACAACCGCGTGCATGCATGTGCCTGGGTCCGGGCAGTGCCCAGCTGAACAGCGTCAGCTACATGGGCACTCTGCTGCAGCCGCGCTGAGTAACATGAGTAACATGTGCCGTGTTTATGTATGGGTTGCAGTGGCACTGGTGCGTCAGCAGTGTCCCTCCAAATGACGGCCCATGGTGATGCATTCTGCATGCATTCTGCATGCAACGCCCACATGGCTTTGCCTTCCTTTCCAAGCTGCTGCTGTGATGGCATCATAGTAGCACATGCGTGCATTGCATCACAATCACATCACAGCACCACAATCACGGTCTCAATCGTTGCTAGATTTCTGCATGGCTCAGATGCAGCTACAGAAGGCAACAAAAACCCTTCAACCCTGCTGATACTCAAGCTCCCCTTGCTGGAGCGCACACTGCCAGCACCATGCTGGGGTGAGCTTGGCGTCGAGGCAGGGTTGTTTGTTCCCACGAAGACACAGCGTCTAGGCATGGCCCCATGTTAAGTTGTGCTGTCGCAGGGCCCACAACTGCTGATTCAGCACATGGCCTGGTTCGTGATGGACTGCTGGTTCGTGACTGCTCGTGACTGCTCGTGAGCCCTGAGTGGACAGGTGATGCCTGCACCTGTAGCCAAAAATGCCCCCGCATGGGGCATGATCAGATGCCGCGGACGACAGATCCGAAAGGCGTGGGCAACCCGGAGGACGCAGTGGACTGCATCAATGGACTGCATCCGGCATCAGCAGACAATGACTCTCATGGGCCACCAGTTGAGAGGGCCCAGCAAAAACAGGTCACCCACACTGAGGCACCAAGGACGCTACAAACGGACGAGGCCTCATTGTCAGGTAATCACGGGAGTACTGCAGCCCCATGATGCTCCACAGCACCCAAGCACAGTGCAGCATGCAGCCATGGCTGCTTGTAGCTTTGGCTCCCTGCCGGCTAGACTACTGATGCTGAGCACCACCCGCAGCACACGCAGCAGCAGAGTGCTGAGAGCCAGAGACACTGGAACACAAGCACAGCCCCCGCACTCTGTGTCTTTGCAGTCATTGCAACAGCCTCGGACAGTGCTACCTCCACACTACCTGGCGGTAGGGTGCTGCTGTGTGATGGCAGGGTGACCGAGTGCCATGCTGCATGCTTAGTAATGCATAGTTCGTTATTTGCAGGGCAGGTCGGGCAGAGGGTGTGGGGCAGGCATGCAGAGGGTGTGGGGCAGGCGGGAAGGGGAGGGAGTGAATTCGTCACGTCACATGATGCCGCCGCGGCACCAGCAAGTGGGCATGTTGGGGTTCCATGCATTGACGTGGCAGGCAATAGCATAAAAGCATGCGCCGCTGCCTGCACACCCTCTGTTCCGCCGAGGGGAGGTATCCGCAGCTGCCTGTCATGCTGACCACCCGTCCATGTGGGCGCGAAGAGGGGAGCACACCATGGTGATGATGTTCGGGTGGTCCAGTCGCGAGTGGATCTCAGTCTCGCGCTGCACCTGGTGTCGGTTGAGGGCGGACATCTGTGCCTTGAAGTAGAGCTTGAGGGCGAGGCAGAGGCCGGTGCGGCTATGGGCGCCCTGGAAGACGACCGACGTCGCGCCGACGCCGAGCTGCTTGTGCAGCGCAAAGTCGTGAAGGCACCAGCCGCCGTTGCGGGGCGGCGGCGGGGGCGCGGCCGAGTCCGTGTGCGGCGGCGGCGGCGGCGGCCGCGGCCGCAGCTCCTCCGGACAGTGCCCCGCCACCACCAGCGTCCGTGCCGAGCGGCTCATCCTGCACTCACCCTTCATGCTGCAGTGCGTGCTGCGGCGGGGCCGTCGCCACAACAGAGAGTTGAGCGTGCAGTAGAGGCGCTGTGACGGAGCGGGCAGGTGGAGGGAGGACCCTCGGGTGAGCTACACCGCGCTGCCGTCACTGCTGACACACTCATTCCTCGATGCACTCCGGTCTCGGGTGTTCGAACGGCGGCGCATGTTGAGCACGGGCCGCGTTGAACACGTCCCGTGTGTTCAACGTGTTTGGCTGTGTTGCAGCGCGGTGGCGGAGGGCGACCGCGGCGAGACGGGGCGCAATCGCGGGCCCGGTGGCGGAGGGCGACCGCGGCGAGACGGGGCGCAAGCGCGGGCCCGGTGGCAGAGGGCGACCGCGGCGAGACGGGGCGCAAGCGCGGGCCGGGTGGCAGAGGGCTGCCGCAGACAATCGCTCGCGCTGGCCGGCCCCGACACGCCAGACGCACCCAGCCACGCAAGCCGATGTACTCGGATTCCGCGGCGGCCGGCCAGACACTCGCAGCGACACTGACCAGGGATCAGCCAGAGGGCCCATTCCTGAGGAATCACAGGCCACCAAGGCACCAGGACAGACAATAGATGACAAATGACAGATGATGTGTGTGTGCAACATCAAGTCTGGGGGTGTGTGGGGGGTGGGGCAGCTGCCTACGTGACATCCCAATGTGACATCCTTGGCCTTGTGACATCCTTGGCCCGTGGTCCCGGTTATCCGGAGATGTCAAAGTCCTTGTAGGATATGGCGAGTAAGTGTCACATTTACATTTACATCCCAATCATGACCTGAGCCTCTGCGGGGCTGGACCTCTCTGTTCTCTGTTCATGCGCTGTGAGTGTACACAGATCTATTCCAGGCTCTGCAAGTGTACGGGGTACACAGGTCTGGAGGTTGTGGTGATCACTGCTGGCCAGCAGCAAAGGACGGAATCCCACCAACCCAGAAAATCCCAAAAGGGGGTGCAAGAGGGTGCTACTCTGCAGTGAGCATGCATGAGCAGCCGCTGGCATGCACTCTCTGCAGCACTAGCTCTAGGGAAGCCAGACACACCAGCGATGTAGGTCTAGGGAAGTTTGGACAGCTGGGTTCGCTGTGGCCGCTGTTAACCGATTTCACCCTTACCTAGGGGGGACGACAACCTCAGCCAGGTAGAATCAACCACACAGGGAAGTCTGCCCTCCGTCATGCGGGTGCCAGTGCCAAGTTACAGAGACCTTTGAAGAGAAGCCGTAGACGGGGATTGGGGGATTGGCAGACGACGGCGCGCACGTGCAAGTCGCACGTGCAAGTGCGTGTGCGTTTCTACTGGCTACACGTTTCTAGTGGCCGCAAGCAGAGTGCCTGGTGTATAGAGAGATGTAGATGATTACATCAGCAGGCAGGGGAAAGAGTTGCAGTGACAGAGAAAGGCAAGGAGTCAGCCGCATGGGGGCCTAGAAATCCCTGAACAGTAGGCCCAGTAAGGACGTGATAATGTAATACAAAACTCGGAAGAGGCGAACAGGCGAGCAGGCGAACTCCGAGGGGCCATGGCTGGGTGTGAACACTGCCATGGTCCCCCCTGGTCCAGGAGCGCACGCCGAACCTAGCCTCTGCCAGCCCAAACATGACCTGTGCTGGTCCAAGAGAGGGACACGAGGCCGCATTGCAAGCCGCAGGAGGCGGGGGCTGCTTGCGGCCGGTGCCGCAGCGCGCACGAGCTTGCACGGCCGGCGTCGTGTCAATCGTCGCGGCACACGCGCCTCTAACCGACTGATGCCGCACGGCAAAGTCCGCATGATCACGCCAACAGCGGCATCGCTCTCAGTGTGCCCGGTTCATCGGGTAAGGTATGGCTCGCCCGAGGCCGGCGTGATGCAAGTATACGTGGATCGCGCACGAGTCTGGCGAGCCGGACACGCGGTTGGGCGCGAGTGCACCGGCAGCGTTGGCCTAGCTGCACGTGCGAGACATCAACTACAGAATTAATTCCGGCAGCACTGCTGCGTGTCGCGGCGGCGGGCGTTCGTGCGCTGCGGCCGAGAGGCGACAGATGGAGGTCCTGGCGTTCGTTCCGACCGTCCCGAAGCGCGTCGCAAGCTCGTAGCCAGCATTCACCACCCCCGGCACCACCTCTAGCATGCGCAGAAAATATATATCGGGCATCACGCCAAACCCAAACGGGCATCGGCCACGCAGATGCGGCGAGTGTGGGCAGCACCGCCATTCACGACACGATCGCCTGACGGCACGACACGGAGAAGGGATCAGTTGGCCAGCATGTTCTAGCGGGCGACACGGCAGGACGGCAGTGGGCAAGGGCCGGCCGCGGTCGCCGCGTGTAACATGTGCGGCATGCAGCTGTACAGACCTCGGGCGGCGTCACACGTGCACGTGCGCGCACCTCAACACGTCAGGTTGTTTGAACGGCATCGCTCCAGGCCGCGAGTCCCAGGGCATGTCTAGCGAAATGTTCACGACTGGATACTGGTGGAGGAAACCGAAGGCCGATCCCGGACACGGCGCCGTTGTGCTGACGCACGTACCAAGCACCTGCCGGGGCGTATGCAAGATCAGCGGCGGCCACGACCGCCACGTGCTGCGGTGAAACTGAAAAGAGAGCGGGAGGGGGCAGCGTTCCGCACATTAGGCGAGCGCCACAGGCGTACGAGTCGGAATGGGCTGCATCGCAGTGGCGTGCTTGCGGGCGCGCGTAGATCAATGCGCATGCATGGCATGTGCGCAGTCTCTACTTGAGAGCTGCTACCTCTGCCTGCACGAGAACTCGCGAGACCGCGCGCAATCGGGCGTCAACTCATCAGCCATCGCGAGGTTGGCTACATTTGGCAGCGGCCGCTGTGCCCTCGTGAAGTGTACAGGCCTAGCACGATGTACGTGTACGCTCGGGAATACAGACGCGCGACGGGTTCCAGTGTGAACACCTGTGCCTGGCCACGCGCCACGGACGCATTGGAGCGTCCAGGAGTTCGCACCGCACCATCCTGTCGAGCCGATGCATGGGCCGGGGCTGACGGGCGAGCGGTCGAGTCGATGCCGGCGCCACCTCCACCCCGCGCACGCTGCGCGTGGCACGCAAAGGGCATGCCCCGGTTAGCTGCTGGCATTGACAGCACAGCCAATCACCAAGATATACAAACTGGCAGCCGTCTGGTTTCACCAGGGCCACGCCAGGGGCGACCGCTGGCATGCACCACTGACCATGGTTTGCACCAGTGTGTGCCTTTGAGGGTTCAATCGGTCCCGGCTGTCGGAGGCGGTCCTATTGGATACGGCGATGTAATCATACATACATACCTAACGTCTGCTCTACCAGTAGGGGTGATGTGGCCGATGCCCGTTTGGGTTTGGCGTGATGCCCGATTTTTTTTTTTATTATTAAATTTTTTCACATGTGCAGCGCTCTGCTCAGGTCGCCTGGGTGTGTACCATCACAGCAAAGAGAGCAAAGAGAGGCGCAGGTGCAGTAGCATCTTGCTAGGCTGCTCGCACCCGACCTAGCTCGGGCAGTCCCTCGTTCATCAAAAGAAACGGAAAGAAAACAAGGAGTCAGGCATCACGTCTACACCTGGGTGGCACTCAGGGCGGTGCACTGCGCGGTAGTTGAGGCTGACTCTCCCGGGAAGGCGGCGCTGCTGGACATCCGGCCCACAGAGCCGGAGCGTTGGCGCAGCTGCGGCACTGCCGGCAGGTTGTTCAGGGTGACGAGGCTCACAGTTCCCGCCGGCAGAGCTCCACCGCAGCCCACAACCCACAACCAACTGCTCCTGACCACAAAGCCGGCAGCCGACTGGACGAAGCCGGCGGGCCTGTGACGGCCGACGCATCCGCCACCTGTTTCTTGTGCGCGCCCAACATGGCTGCAATGCAGGGCGCGATTGAAGCGCAGCGCACGGCATGGCGTGGAACTGGTGGAGTGGAACGCGGCTGCATCAGCCTGGCTGTACTGTTCCGTGCGGTCCCGGTCTGCCCCCCGTCTCACGGCAGCTCAGGCCTCTGCGTTGCCGCGACAACTGGCCCAGTGGAGTGCACCAAAGCGGCATGCACATGCACTCGCCCACAGTGGAGCGTGAACACACCACCACCAGCGCTACCTGACACCCCGCAACTTGCAACAGCCAGCAACCCTATGCACAGAATCATGACAGCCTGGCACAGCACCACGTGCATTCCCCCCCCCCCCAACCCATCCGATGGCTATGCCGTCGCAGGCAGGCATGCATGCAGCCAGCCGCAAGCACCAGCCGCAGGTACTGCCGATGCGGCATGCAGCAGTGGCCGCAGGTGATGTGGAGCCCCCCATGGCCGCCCACTCACACACCGGCGGCGCGGCTGGTCCCCCGCATACCGCCTCAGCCACTGTGCGGCACGCGCAGCGCACCCCCGCCCCTGTCCGCGCCCTCCCCGCCGAGCGCCTTCCCCTTCCCACCGGCTGGAGTACAGCGAGAGGATCAGTCCGCGTGGCAGCCTGGCGCGTCTCCCCCCCCATCTCTTACTGAACACACACTGCCGAGCTCTGATCCCCAGAGCCCCCAACCCAGACGCCACGGCCGCAGCAGCTCACGCTGCCGGGGGTGCGGGCAGGTAGCCGGCAGCTGCGCGGGGCATGCATGACTGCCATGCTGCGTGCTGTGATGTGTGGCGTGCTACAGTTGGTGCCACGCGCACTCTGCCGACGCGTGCTGTGCTGCGATTGGAGCCGTCACGCCCTTCCATACACGAGCGCTTGGCATTCAAGGGGCTACGCGCCGGCGGATGATGCCATTCTGCGGGCGCCTGGCGGGCCCTGACCCACAGTTCTGGGCAACCATGATACTCTGACAGAGAGTTTCCAATGTGTCTGCCATACTTTTGGGGCCTGGAAAGGCCCCTCAACCGCCAGACACGCCGACCAGTGGATGAGATCATGGCCTGCCTCTGACGAATGCATGCTTACAGTTACAGCGACTACGGTGAGGCATCCGCGACAAGTTCCGAGCAGCAGGCACCGCACGGCACCAGACACGGCCGGCGGGAAGGGCTGCAGTGTCCTGACATGGAAGCCCATGCATGAGCAGTGGTTGGCTTGGCCGCGGCCAGCACAGCACGGCCTGATGTGCTGCCACGCCGCGCAGCGCGAGGTGTGGTGAAGGAGTCGTGATGGGGGCCAACACGAATGAGTATACCTCTACACATGCTACTACGGCAGCCGGTACCACGATGGAGCCGCCCCCATGCATCTGCTTGCCACAGGGCCAAGGACCATGCGCCGCGTTGAAGAACAGTGAGCCACGGTCGGCGCGGCTGCCGGCCGTACACTCAGTCTGGCCTGATATCATTGGACCCGTTCGGTTTCACGAGTTTCGCGCAACGCTGCGGCCCTGCCGCTCTGTACCCATCCCGCATGAGACTGCCGTCATCCTATCATGCTTCACCCTCTCCACCCATCTATCCCCGCACACAGCCTCCCCCTCCCGCCCATCGCACACACCCCCTCACATCTTCTCCCCCCCCTCCCCCCCTCGCGCACATGCACACCTCTCAGACCAACGGGCTTCACTGAGGCAGAGCTGCCACTCGTGGAGCGCCTGCGCACTTCGCCATGCGCGCCTCGAGCCACGATACATGCACTCGATGAATGTGTAGGCAGGTTCAACTGATGGCATATCTGACCGCCATACTGCGATACTGCCATGCCACTCAGGTGCGTGCTACCTGACATTCGAGACACTGCCATTCAACTGGCATGGGTGGCTCCAGCGGCTGCAGCCCCAGTATTGGTCAGCCCCAGTGCTGGTCTCAGGATGTGCGGATGTCTGTGTAGACAAACACTGCATTCCTGGGATTCAGAAGGACACATCACCAGAAGGACACGTCACCATCCAGTAGAGCTCTCCCACGCTCGACGATGATGCGATGATGCGCTTGACGATGATGAACTGTGAGCATCACGGCATCCCTCTCCTGAACTGCCTAACCTCCCCCGAATCCGCCAGTATACCTGATGGCATACCCAGTCCCATGTTTTTGCCGTGTGCAAGTTTACACCCATGGTTCCTGGGCCATACTTAGATCCCCTCATGGCCATCAATTGCTTCTGCTTTGCTCAGCAGCTGCTGCGGAGGTGAGGTGCGGAGATGCGGAGGCTGTGGGCACTGTGTGTGCATCGAGCTGGGGCAGTGGCCACCAGCTCTTCGGAAACCGACAGGAAAACAACAGTTCACGATTCCATGCTGCCACCCTGCCATGGTCCCCCACTGTGTACCCTGGCATGTGCCTGAACAATATGCTGCAACGATGTGGGAAACACTGCAGTGTTCCCACCTGCAATGTGTACCAACAACCAGTCGTGGACAGCCAGTCATCTGCGTCTGCCTAGGGCTGTGTGGCACACGAGCACAAAACTCACGAATGACTCCCTGGGATCCTGGGATGGACGATTCCCCACGCCCCACCACATGGTCATCAGATGGTCATCAGCGCCCCCCCGACCGCAGCCCTGACCATGGCCCTGAATACGCAGCTACACCACACCACGCATGCCTGAACACATGGCCTGAACACAGCCCTGACCACAGCACTGGCACATGACTGATGGCACCGTGCGCAGCTCTGCTGGCCACAGGTGCAGTCCCCGGAGGACCATGGCCGCCAGACAGCCCCGCATCCGCCCCCCTGACCCACCGGCGCCCCACCACCCCCGCCAACAGCCTGGAGAACGGCCTCCTGCTTGTGAGGCCCCAGCCTGCCTCGCCTTCCACCGCGCTGCCCACAGCGCCCCCCCCGACAGGACTGCACCCTTGTCGCACTGGTGAAGCCGTGCACACCCGCATCCCCCACACCCGCCTCTGGCCGCACTCTCGTGCGAGCAACCTGGCGCCCTGCGTCAGCACCAAGCTGCCGACTCGGGCCTGCGGCGCGTGCACGCATGGCGTGTCCAGGGCTCTGCCGGTGGCAGACTGCACGGCCGGCGCATCCAAAGGCTCCCACCGGACGCTGTGCGCTGCGGCGCATGGACGGCCAAACCTCCTCGCGCATCGGCGCAGCCAGAAACACGACGTGACAGCCACACCGGCACGCGCGAGACTGGCGGGAGACTACGTCTCACTTCGCAAACGATGGGGAGCACAAGATGTCGTAACAGCAGTAACCTGGTACAGCAGGAAGACACGGCAGGCAGGCACTGCAGTGCCGACAGCCTGGCGGTGCGGCAGAGCGCAGATATCTGGGGTGCACAGCGCAGCACGCAACATGCACAGCACAGCAGCCGCTGGCAATGCTCCAGACCGAGTTTCTTCACCAGCACCGCACACGAGGGCGCCATCCGTGATGGTGTGACGAGGTCGGTGCGCTGACACGACCATGTGCGCAACGTGCTGTGGTGCGCTCTCGCCGGCAGCGGCTTTGTGGGGGGCTGGGAGGTACGCCTGGCTGCGCAAGAGAGGGCATGCCAGGGATGCGAGGGGCGGACGCCACTCCCGGGCGGCGGCGTGGGTACGGCCTCGCCTCCGTGAGCTGCACCTGGCGTCTGGCTGCTCACCCGAGTTTCCACGGCCACCAGAATGAGCTCCCGCACAGACACTTCTCTGGTGTAGAACACATGACAACAACACAACATCAGACAGTGGGTGTTCGGAAGAGGGTGGCCAGCAGCGCATCGGCCTGACAACAGACAGTGCCCGGGGTGCTTGCGGGTGTGCGGTGCAGAGACTGTGGCGACGAGGCTCCTGGTTCATTGCAATGGGGAACCGTTTGTTGTTGACATCCACAGCTGCCTGTGCAACCTGGCTGATTTGGGAACGAGGCACTGGGGAACGGGCGAGTCCCTAGTCTGGGTCAGGGTTGTCTTCTGCAGCAGCAGGCGATCCACAGCCCATGCGCTGGGATGGGCTACAAGCGCTACTTTGCAGATGATGGGATGCCGTGGGAGGCCCAATGAGTGTTTCATGGTTGTGCAGTGCCAGGTTGCAGGCTAGACTAGGCTGGCGGTGGTGGTCCCGGTACCACGCTGTCCCGCAGCAGCAAACGGCTTCACAGATATCTACGCGTGGCCAGCTTCAACGTATCCTTCGTGATTGGCCCCACCCTGTTGGGCGTGACCCTGCCAGTAGGCTGTTGTGTCCTCTGCCCAGCTCGTTGCCATTCAGTGTGGTATCTATGGTAGTCCAACGCGTAAGTTAGGATGTGACAGAAGAACGTGCCCTGCGATGGCTGCTGACACGAGCTGCGCTGGGGCAGACCTCCAAAGAGGCTGGACACACTACATATGTGGTGGCTGAACGATCGGTCGTCTAGCGGCGTGGCGATGCTCCTACAAGCAGCGGTCACCAAGTCGCCGTATGCTGGCTGCATTTGTCAAGGGGCTCTCTTCAAGCCTAGCTGAATGCGTGCGTTTTCGGATGGAAGCACTCGCGGCGTCCCTTCCGCGTTCAAAATGGCACAAAACACGCCGACCGCGTCAGAACCGATTCGTCCACAGCATCTACACCAGTAAGAAAAAGTCTGGCTGATGCTGACTGAACGAATTACAGTGGCAGGCCGCTTGGCACGGTCGGCTTCGTGCACAAACATGCAATGCCAAGGACGACACAGCCTTTGCATGGCGCGGTCGCGATGCAGGAACCGTAGCCAACCCTTAAACAAAGTGGAATTTGCCGCTGAGAATATGATCCCTGCGGTACGGAGACCGTTTTGCTCTGTGCTGAATGCATCAACAGAAACGCATCCGACTGCGTTGAAGCCCCATTTTTTTCGCGTTGTTGCAGATAAAGAGTCCAGCAATGCTTTCGCAAGTTAGGTTCCATGGTGCAGCATAAACACTCGACAGCGGCTCCGATACCGGCAGTGTGACAGGGATTGACACGAGTGCTCTATTGAACCCAGATGTGCTCCGATAGGATATACAAGCCTACCATGTCGGGCAACAGGGCCCCTTTTCACGCCAATCGAACCCGTTCTATGCTTTCTGGATTAGACCGCGGCGGCAAAGCGCGCACAGGCTTGAGCGAACTTGCGCGTGTTTAGTACACTCATCAGAATTGCCCAATCGCCACTGCCGACACAAAGCTGTAGCTACTAGAGTGCGTATTCACGGCAAGGGCGGCATTCGTACCACAGACTTGAGCCCATGTGCTCGTCATACGGCCAGACACAGGCATGCACCAAAACAACGAAACACGCGAGCATAACATCACCATCTACAGTAGGACACGCCAGGGCAGCATGATACTTGTTGATTTGCCTATTTTGGGTCCGATGTCACCCTGCTTCCCTCGACTGCGTCGCTGCAGAGACTGTAAGCACAGCGAGGACCATAACGCACGGCATCGGGCATGGCAGGCACTCAGATCCATATAATCGCACCTGATACCCTTCCTCTTTTCCCTCCGATTCCCCTCCATTGGAGCATGAGCTGGTGCCATGGCAGCGATCCACAGCGCTTGCTCTGCCCAAGCTGTGGCTGGCGTTAGCACTGGCGACGCTGCACGGCGACCGCCTCGACTGAGACTCCACAAAGGGCTGTGCAACTCATTTCAGACAGCATCTACCATGTATTCAGGGGGCGACGGCCAGTCTGGTGATGGATCTCTCAGATCCATCGACAACGATGTACTTGCCACAACCGGGTTGCACCATAGTAACCTAGTCAACACTAACTGGCAATGAAAACATTGTGTCCCACACGAGATGTCCTCACCAGTTGCTGCCCTGGCTGGACTATGGGCTCGGACAGCTGCATCCCGACATTGCCATGTACGCGCATTACATACCAACTGATGCGCTGAAGCGTCGTGCAGGGTGGGAAAAATATCCCGGGATTATTCATTTTGTCCAAATCATGCTCGTGCGTCTGGTTAACAACAGTAACGCTTAACTGTCACTATGGGCGCACGTCGGGGCACACTCGCGATGCCTGGCACATGGTGTCCCGGCCGCGTGTAGAGCGGGCCGCACGCCAGGCAGCCTGTAACTGTTGATAGATAGGACACATTCCACTCTGTAACACATGTCGGCCTGCGGTCATCACTGCCCGGCTCATCGAGAGCGCACATTGCGTCGAACCCAGTTCAGTGGTCATCCGAGCGCTTCTCTGGCCGTGTCCCCCCCCCCGGCCCACCTGTGTACACTCATTGCTCCGCATGCATAGCCAGTCAGGCGCAGGCCTCGCACAAGTCACCAGCATGCCCCTCCGCACGGCTGACGATGATGCTGATGACTGTTGCCTCTGCTGCGTCAAGTTCGCCTGTGCGACGACGTTTTCTCGTGGCACTGCCAAGGGTCGGCCGGCGTTCGAGCGACACGACCGCTCCATGGCCACCTCGGCGCCGAGGATGTACTGCTTGAATTGCCGTACGTAGACGTATGCCCCCGCCCCCCCC
>JAUMHO010001654.1:0-18304 GCA_032360965.1 Ulva armoricana
AGCAGCACAGGCTCTTCACTAGCCACTTTCACCTACACACAGAACCGGCAACTGCAAAGCACACACACAGCGAGAATTTGGTTCGGTAAACATGGCCGCAGACGCCCGTGTACTCTTTTGTAACTCCCTCCACAGATGCAGCAGCCATCAGCCACAGAACGTGGTGTCAGTCTTGCGTGTGCTGCTGGTTGTCTGATGCTGGCGTTGGTGTGCGCGCATGAACACATTGCACGATGTACGTACACGCACACCAATCGCTAGCACCGTGTAACACATTGTACAGTGTACGTCACGCACACCAACGCTAGCAACGTCTAACACATGGTACAGTTACGCCTTCCCATATCCTCCCTGTGGTACGCGTGACACACAAAACCGCAACGAGACGTGGATGCCTGAAACCTGTGACATGCCTTGTCTTTGTTGCGATATCGCCGCAGGCTTGCGCACAGTTGGAGATGCATACACAGGCGGCGGCAGTACGTATCTCAGATACCGTGTCTGCCCTTGACACCAGACGCAGCACCCAGGGTTTGCACCCCTGTGGGAATTACCATGCATATGTACTTTGTTGCAGACCATGGTGCTGACCAGGTGGCTGGAGGATACCAGCAACCCACACCGATGTATGCAGTGCATGCAGTATCGGTGTATCTGCATCTTGCAGATCTAGAGAGCTGTAGGTCGAACATGAGAGCTGCTAGTGTTCAAGACAGGGCCTTGCAAAGGGAATGGCTGGGTGATCAGAAACGCCATGCCGCACGTGGCACAGATTGCAGGCACAAGCTTCGAGCCAGGGATGTGTCTGGGTAGGACGTACGTGTACATGAAAATGTGACATTTTCCTACCTGGGCTGCCTGTTCCGACCGACGGCCTTGCGCTGTGTTTACTCTCTGCAAGGGGGCTGTTTCTCCCGCATGACTCTGCAAGGAACGGCCTTCACTACCATCACCTCCGTGCCAGGTCGGTCCCCCCCCCCCCCCGGCCCCCCCGTGCTGGACAGCTCGCCCTCCCCAGCCCCTCTCCGTCCTCCATTCGCCACCCCCCCTGCTCCCAGGCCCCCCTCCCCCGCCTCCCCTTTCCCAATCTCCGCGAGCCCGGACCCCAACCTGCCTGCCCTCACCCGTGCCGGCATTTACCCCCTGTCACCCCCGCCCCAGCCACTTCTGTTCGCGGGCCCCCTGGGGGGAGGGGGTGCCGCGTGCCCGCCTTCGCTGTCATGGGTGGTTGCCCATGACGTGCTCGTTTGGCAACGGTGGGGTGTGCATGCAAGGAGCTCTGGGGCGACCTGGATTCCAGGACCGGCTCTGTTCGGGTCGGGGTGTTTCTGGTTTGCAGCTGCTGCATTTCGGGGCATTGGAGCGGGCTTACTGTTGTCTGTGTGTTCATGTATGGAGTTCAGGTCAGTGGGTGGTTATGGATGTGACCTCAGCATGTGTGGTTGTTCGGTTGTGCTGGTTGTTTTGTCAATTGCTAGGGTTGGCTTGTGATTACACACCTTGACACTGCCGAGATTCTGGGGATTCTCGGGTTGATCTCCGTGTAACACTTTCCACATCCTACAAGGACCTTGAAAAAAGGAAAATTGGGAATCGGGCATCACGCCAAACCCAGACGGGCATCGGCCACAGCACCCCTACTGGTAGGGGCGGACAGGTGCAAGACGGGCGCAGGAGGGGGCACAACCGGGGGGGCAGCAGCAAGCGGGGGCGCCATAAAGCGGAGCCATGACTTCAGGGCCGACCAGTCAGGCAGACACAAGCCACGCAGAACCGGTGCAGGAAGAGGCTGCCGTGTGCACACAACACAGGACACAGCAAGCATGACATCTCCGGATAACCGGGACCACAAGCCAAGGGGGTAAACCACCTGGAAACCCCTTTAAGACAACCACACCCTCCTCCTGTGCTAAGCGGGGTGGTCACGTGTGATTGTGTCCGAACCCCAGGGGGGCACCTGGAATCGAGCCCAGGACCATACCTTCCGGAGAACGGGTCAGCTTTTATCACGTCCTCCCACCACTGGACTGACGTGTGCAGAGGATGAATGATAGGTCGGTCTGATTAGAGACCTGCATATGCATGCGCACACTGTTGCATGACTCACCTGTATCCGTGCCCCTCTTCCATGTCACCCATACTGACGCCATAGATATCTGGTAACAGATCAGACGTATACTGCTTTCTTTTTTGAAGCCCACCTAGGAACGAGGGACCGGAGATGCATGTGGCTGCTGGAGTGCACTTACAACCAATTCTAATTGCAGATTTCAGTGCAGGAAACTGACCCGTGGGTATACGTATTATAAGACTACTCCAGCGGCCCCCCTCCCTCGATCCCGTCCACCCCCCACCCTCCTCTCCACCCTCTCCGCATAGCCTCCCCCTCCACGAGCACTACCTCCCAGCCCATTCTCCGATGCCGCCCCCCGCAACCGCCCCGTCCTGGTAGTCGTACTCCCACGGTGCCTTGACACCGCGTGCGAGTACCGGCCCAAGCCATGCATGTCTAGTTAAGGTTGGGATTGCGTCGGTGCTTCTGCGGCGGTAGTTGCTGCCTTCACTGAACTATGGGAAGTCTAGCGTTGCAGTGTGTGTCTCTTGTGCGGCTTGCAGGTCAACATGCTGCGGGTGAGGTGACTGTGATGTGTGTACGTACGTGTGTCTATTGAAGAGGCTGATCATTTTGAAACTGTAAGCTACGGTCCAGTTAGATGGAACAAACTTAATCCTTATACAGTGCAGCTTAATGGTATCTACACACAAAGCCCGTGCCCACTCCCTCGGTATGTCGGGCTGACTGGTCCTGCCACATCCCCTATTTTGCGTGTACATCACTCCTTAGCGATGCCGGGCTTTTATATATTCTCCATGTGACACATGGATACGAACAAGAGGTCCACTGTACTCCATCAGATCAGTGACGAGCATGCCCGAACCACCATAGGTCAAGCCAGCAAACCTACCTTGTTGCAGATGGTATAGGCAAAGGCGCACGACCTCCCCGGGGGACACCTCAAGACACAGTGTGGTCCCGGTTATCCGGAGATGTCAAAGTCCTTGTAGGATATGGCGAGTAAGTGTCACATTTACATTTACATTTTACAGTGTGGTCCGAAATTACACACAGAGCTTCTGTCCATGACACGGTAGGAGGGCAGCCAGACATCGAGAGACATTATCCATGGCCCGAGTGTGTGCATACTTTTAGCTCAAGCATATGAAGATTCAGTTCAGTTCATCTTACTGGACTTTACTTTACTGATCTGAGTATGCATGGTCGCTTCACTCCGCATGTGTCCACAACGCACACTACAATCACATGACCGGCCGCAACCAAGGCAGCACCAGCCACTGCCGAGACCGCCCGTCAATCCACATCCATGCCTGTTGCCTCGTCTGGGTCCCGCTTCACCACCCCGGCCTTCTCTTCTTCCTTCACCCTCACCCCACTGCTCCCTCCCGCGCCAGCCTGCGCAAAGCCGGACCCCCAACCGCCCCCGACCGCCCCCTTCCCGGGCTCCTCCTTGATCTCCACCCCCCTCTCCGTCATCACACCATCATCGTCCGCCCCAGCCGCTGCCCCCACAGCAGACCGAAGCCCGCGGCGCCCCTGCGGCTCGACGACCTCCCGGGCGTCGTCGTGCAAAAAGTGCAGTGGTGCACCGCCCCTGCCGCCACCGCCGCGATCAAAGGCGTCGTCGCTGTGCGCGCCGTCGCCGCCGTCCCGGTCGTTGTTGCTGTGCCGCTTCCTGCGGCCCCTGCCGCCACCATCCCCATCCTGCAGCACGACCCCGGCCCTTGAGTCCCGGCCTGGCTCGTGTACAGATGAGCATGCCGAGAATGGTGTCGCATGCTTGTCGGCCGTGCTCCCATCGCATCATCCGGGAACTCCCCGTCAGCACGGGAGCAGCCTTTCAGGCAACATGAAAATTAATCAGGTATTTCGCGGTGCGGTTCCTAGCGCCGACCAGTACGCGGACGCGACCATCGCAGCGCATGCATGCCGTGTCGTGTGAACCACCGGCTGCAATGGATAACCACGAGAATCGTACTCTTGGAGCAAAACTGTTGTACACTACCCGCAAAAACAGCTGATGAGGGATGGCAGGCACTGTAGCATGCGGCCCCAGCGGCCACGCGCTCGTGCTGTGCGGTCGGTGCTGGGGCCACTACGGCCACGCGCACGACGGCCACGCGCACGTGCTGTGCGGTCGGTGCTGGGGCCACTACGGCCACGCGCACGACGGCCACGCGCACGTGCTGTGCGGTCGGTGCTGGGGCCACTACGGCCACGCGCACGACGGCCACGCGCACGTGCAGCCGCGCTCGTGCTGTGCGGTCGGTGCTGTGCGGTCGGTGCGCACACTGACGGAGCACATGAGATGTACGGCCCGCACAGAGCCGCCAGGCCAACACTGCCGCGGCTGTTTGTCACGTGTCATGGGCGCACCACTGACAAACAGCCGCGGAAGTGTTGGCCTGGTGGCTCTGTGCGGGCCGTATTGAGGTGCGCCCCAGCCTGACTGCTGCCCCGGCACATGTTCGCGAGCATACCCCAGTGGCTGCTGGTGAGCCTGCACCAGACCCACGGAGGAGCAGCACGCTGCCCGACCTCATCTGGCAGTGGCTAGGCCCTATACCCGGCGGTTCTGGCAGAACTGGCACGCCGGAACTTCATTTGCAGAGACACAGAGTCACAGCGGCTGCCGGTGAAAAGTGGCGGATGTGAGTGCAAGTGTAAGAAGTGTGTGAGTGAAAAGGCACATCCACGCGTGCTTCCGCACAGGTCAGGCAGGCAATGGCACGAGGCCCACGGAGCCGTCCGCATCGCGCATCGCGCACGGGGCCGCCTGGTCCCGCGTCCATTGCGTCGCTCCCTGGAGGCGGGCGACGAGAAACAAGCCGTATGGCCGAATCCGCTGAGATCGGGCAAAGCTGGTGGCGGGGGCTGCACCATGAGTACGTCTCCATCAGCGTCGAGGCGGTTCCGCTTGCCGCGGCCTCCCTGCACGGACCCCCGGCCACGCGGCCGGGGCCCCCCTTCGCCGTCCTCGAGGTCAGCCCCGCTTTGCACCGCCTCGAGCGCCTGCCGCACTGGCATCTTCCACAGGCCGCGCCGCTTGTGCTGCTTGAGCGGGTTCCGTGCGTCGCTGGACGTCGCGACACGGAAGAGCAGCGGCACAGCAACGCCGCTCTTTGTGATCGCCAACTTGCTACGATGCCACACCTCCGGCTGCGCCGCGTCCTCCAGCATCATCACTGCAGCTCATCTGCCGTGGTGTCAACAGCGGTGCGGGTGTCTCCATTAAACGATGTCCGCGTTGCGATTTCACACCCGTAGCGGGGTTGCTGACGCTGCGCTGCCGGGAGCACACGCGCAGAGTTGTCGGGGGTTTCGATCATGGGCTGAAGCACATGCAATCACATGGCACGTGCGGTCCCAGGATGCTCCGATTCCGGACTTTTGTGATTGGCAACCAGGGCACACCTCCTGAATCCGTTGTCTCCTGGGCTGTCAGCGCTTCACCCATCTGGACGATCACCCGCTTGACAGCAAATTCGTCTGGGAAACAGACGTTACAGCTGCTGTCGTTGATCCATTCTACAAATGTTGGGCTGTAGGCGGAGAAGTGTGTGAGGATGTCGTGGGTGGCCAGGAGGTCAACACCATAAAGATGCAATGCATCTGGTCGTGCCAGGGACGTGCCGTCCGTGTCTTGTCGTTTCTCTAGCACAATCCGGTTGTCAATACCTGCATCAGGGCGAAATTGGATGGCCAACTTCGGCATGCTGCTGGTGTGGAGAACTGTGGAGACAGGAACTCACTGGGCTGGTTTTCACCCACAACGGGCTCTCCAGTGCGTCAAAACTATTCATGACTAGATTTTCAAGGAAATCAGCAAGCGAAAACTGAGTGATGGATGTTGACGGTCAGGTTGTCGGATGCTCTGAGCGGCGTGCAAACGTCGGTCAGTCTTGCAGCACTGCATGCCCAGTGCATATTTGTTAAAGGGAAGTACCGGCTTGATCTGGTTCCTCGTACTGTAGTCCAAACTTTTCAGCCCTTCGCTTCCGAGCCAATTCTGCCTCAGGAACCTGGGCAATAGCCACCCCCTTCGATGGAGCCGATGTGCCAAAGCGCGCAGCACGCTGTGTCTGTTTATCCATTTCATCTGGACTGAATGGGTCGAATCCTGCGGATATGTGGTCTCTTTGCTCGGAGAGTTCCTTGCGCAATTCATTGCGCAGCAGCCCTGGTCGGCGAGATCTGGAGAGCTTGGCGATGTCCTCATCGGTAATATTCTGGCCAAACTTTGCTGCCCTACACATGGAGCTGCGCTGTGGCGCTCATGTCAACTTGACGATCAAGCCAAGCAAAGCGCGCTCGTGTCGCTTAGCTGAAGCGGCGCACCGAGCTTTCAGCTTTGCAGCAGCGGAATCATCAGATTCATCGGCATGATGCTGCTCAGTAGCAGAGAAAGTTATCGGCGCAGGCTTCATGGGCATTAACGTTGTGGAGAAGACCTCACGAGCGAAAACAACCTGACGTTCTATTCACCTCATAGGTCGTATACGGACGTTGCCAATCGTATCCCGTTATACATATGTGAAGCGTGTATGGTTAGCAGCAACTCATGTCCCACAGTATTTATTTGACGGGCGCTCTATACCAGGCTGGGCGACTCAATTGGGCCAAATGCAAACTGACAGGAATAGTGACAAGGGGCACAAAGCCATACAGACAGCACTGCTGTAGTGGTACTGACTCAACGTCTTCACGTGCTCATGGCCGTTCTTTGGGAACTCAGTGTCTGCTGTGTCCATTGGTGCGAATGCGTGTCGGAGTGAATGGATGCAGCGCTGTGCACACGGTAGGCTGAATAGACCGAGCCGACCACAGATGTAACATTGAAGCATGAGCCCTCAGAAGTGTATGTTCGGCAATTTCGTCCTCATGTGCGCCCTCTAGTCGGTCAGAACTGTGTTATTTACGTTCCGTCACACGTCTTGGAGTATGGATGAATCTGGTAAGACTATGAAGGACGCTGCAAAAAAGGCTTTAAGTCTTCTAAAATCAGGAGGCGGAGGTTCAAAATTCCAAGGTCCTGGAAGGAAGTTAGGATCGTCTGAGGTGTGCAACTCGCGTCCAGCGGCACATGCACCTTTCACAATGGATGATTCCTTGTACTGAAGGACTGTAAGATTGAATTCGGGATTGTACAATTCTCAATATCCTGTAGCAACGTCGCGTTGGGTCGTTCGTGCCGACGTTATGTAACGCTGTAGGCCGGTCGTCCACCTCCACGCAACGCAGCTGCATTGAAATCCCCAGCTCCTCGCAAGCCTTTGCCGCAGTTTCAGCGTGATGGACCGCTGCCAGCTCCACCGCCTTTACAGCCAGAGGCGCAGGTGACCGATGAGCTCAATGTTGCCGCGGCATCAATTGCATCCTCGGGTCCCAGTGGCGCAGAAGCCTCCAAGACGTTGTGTGCAGTGATCGGAAATGTGCTGCGTTCTCCAGATGAACAAAAGTATCGGCACTTGAAATGGTGTGCTCTTCAGAACCTATCAGGCAGTCTCACAGCACCAACAGCTGCCTTGACAGTACACCATCGATCGGAGCTACCTTAAACCACCATCTTGCTTAAGTTTTCCTTGAAGCTACGATTACACGGTGTGTACATGGCTCTAGTGGGGAAAGGTGGCCACGACTGACAGCGACGTTGCTGAGGTGCATTTCAACCACAATGCTGTCCATGTATGAGCATTACTGCGTTCTCAGTCTTGAACCATTGCAGTTCGAACGCCCGAGTTGCAAACACATTGGCGGTGCCAGGTGCCTTTGACCTCCTGGCCCAGCTTGGCTTCGAGCACATACCCGACTCAGGCAATGAAGCGTCCACAAGCTCAGCCAGCCCACGTCAATTCGATCCTACAGCATCATCTGGAACTCTCGTGCTACCTATGCAGCTGCCAGGACAGAAGGAGGCGCTGTTTCACGGAGCGCTGTCCCTGCTTCGACCACTGGTAGCAGATGTGGCTACAGGTGCTACACCACCTCCCCTGACACGACCTCTCTGTGTGGCTAGCCCGAACATGTTCATCACATACCACTATGCTGGCATGCTATGCAAGCTTCAAAGCATCGAAGCCAGCACGGTCTGCAGGGACAGAGCACCCGCCGGCTGCGCCACGAGCCGCACCCGAAGCCTCAGCAGGCCCCGCCAAGGGGCCCGCAGCGGCCCCCCCTGCACCCGCCCTAGCTGACGCAGCAGCCAGCACCTCATCATCTGACCCGCAGCCCCCCCGCACGCATGGCGGCGACACGCAGCAAGATGTTGACATGCAAGACGCCTCTTTCCCAGCCTCCGCCACACCTCCGGCGCCTGCTCCCCTGCCTCAGCCGGCTCCGGCTCCGACTCCGGCACCGGCGACGGCAGCGGACGCGGCCACTGGCGGTGGCCTTGGCATGAGCCCATCGGAGTGGCTCAAGCAGAACAAGAAGAAGCGCGTCATCTCCGTCGGCGGCGTGGCTATGTCGTCGGCCAAGCCAGACCCCATACAGCAGCCCGACAAACCCGCGCCGCCAAAGCAGCCTGCTCCCGTATCAAACGAGCCCGAAGAGTACACGGGCAGGAATACCAAGGCGCGACCCACCATGCCTCACCCCCTCTCCTGACGCGATCGCCCCGGATTACAGGAACATACTCCTGGAACTCTCCTGCGCACAGTGGCTGTGGATTGCAGCGTCTGCGGGTTGCCTGCGTCCACGCTTGTGTGTGTGGCTACAGGTGCTACTGCCAACGGCGCCGGGCACGGACGTCCCGCAGTGGTTCTTTGATCGGACCAGCGCAGACCTCAAGACGGAGTTCTACCACACGCGGCAGGCGCGCGAGCACCGGGAGACGCTGATGACGCGCGCATACCGCGAGAAGCTGGCCCAGGCCGGTCGAAAAAAACACAAGTTTGCGATGGTCCGGGTCCGACTCCCGGAGGGCGTCCTCCTGCAGGGTGCGTCCCTCTCCCCCCGCTCCTCCCCCTCCCCCCTACACAGCAGCATCCATGCAGGACTCCCTGGCGTGCCGGGGTGAGCACGGCTGAAGCCGTGCAGCGCCACAGTGCTCCACAGGCGGTTGCGTGCGCGCTCAGTGTCACCGTCCCACGCTCGCCGTTCAGAAGCGGCGGCGCTCGTACAGTTCTTGCGCGAGGCGAAACACCTTTGTGTATGTTTTTGTTGGGAGCCGCCTGAGTGGACGGCGGTTTTGCTTGCCGCCCCTGTTCCCCGACGATCTGGGGGCCCCTGTTACAGCCGCCGCCGTGCGGCAGTCGTGATGCCGCTGCCGGCGCTGCTGGCCCATCTCTACTCGTCGTACTCGGCAGCACGCCGGCAGCCCCCTTTGGTCATCGACAGGCCCGCACCCAGACACACCCGACACACGCTGGCAGTGCAGCCGTTCTCTGGACGCAGGTGCCTGATACGCAACGGCCAAACAGCTGCCTGATACGCAACGGCCAAACAGCTGCCTGATGCGCAGCGGCCGCATGCGTGCAGGCTGCTTCCTGCCGACGGCGCCAACAGTTGAGATCCATGCATGGGTGCAAGAGCATGTCCGGGAGCTCGCGCCGTTTCAGCTGTCTAGCCCGGCACTGCCCGGGAAGGGGAAGCACCTTGGCCACGAGGGCACGATCGAGTCGTCTGGCCTCATGCCGTCGTTCCTGTTGAACTTCCGGTGGACTGACGGGCCGGTCAGCGGCCCGACGTTGTCGGATGCTGCGATGGCGATGGCACAGATGGATGAGTAGTCCCGGTCTAGAGCCGATGACTGTCTGAGTAGGCCCGCGTCTGCTGTGGCGGGTTGGCCTGCGGCACACTGGAAGCATAGTTGTATTGCTGTGATGAAACACGGGTGCTCGAGTAGCTAGAAGTGTTCGCAGTGACATTAAAAAAAGCAGGAAAAAAGGCAACATATGCGTGGTAGTAGATGGGTTTGTTGTGGTTGGCCCTGTGTGCAGCATGTAGCACGTGTGAAGTTCATACTTTGCAGCTTGCATAGAGTGAAGGATGATTGGCTGAGGCTGAGATGCAAGAATGTGACTAGGGCATGTTGGTTGCATGCCACGCGTTATGAATAGCAAAGGGTTGATGTCAAGGGTCACTGTAACAGGTGTGCGTTGGAAGTAGTGGTGTGGCCGTGCATGAGAGACTCTTCAGGCCCACAGGTCCATCCGAATCTTCTGAATGTACTTCACTGCAGCACGAGGCTGCTCTGTGGGTACTGGAACTGCATCGCAGGCTTGCTTTCGAGGTTGAACTTGGTGCTGCGTACTTACCTGGCAATGCGTGCAGGCTTGCTGCTGCAGGCTTGCTGCAGAGGTGATGACCTGCAGCATGAGCAAGTGCTGATGCCAGTGCAATCCAATGATTGGCAGTGAAGTTCACTCAATTGCATCCCAACGTCGAGATTATCCACAGTTTGTCATGCAGACACGCTCTTGTGTATGTCACACACAAGGACGATACCTTTGCCCGCTTGTATTGCCAGTGTCACGTTTGTCCTTAATTACTACCAGGGGGCTATGACACACGATGACTACGTGGCGGTGAAATGTTGCAGCTGTGCATTGCAGTGTCTGGATGCATGAGTGCCCAACAAGTTGCAAGAAGCACAGCTGCAGTGTCTACATTGTTCCCATTTCCTGTATATACAATAAATAGAAAGCATGGCCCATGATTGCAACTGGCCAGCACCCAATGGTGTGCGCACAGACAGTATGTCTCGGTGATGGGTGGTCCCCTGCGCGATGGGTGGTCCCCTGCGCCACGCTGCTGAAGAAGCACATGGTTTTAAATCACATGACCCCAGAAACTTGGAATCATCTTGCATATCACTCAAATCATGGCCTGTGTTGAGTTTGCACAGGCCCCGGTAGACATGCTCATGCTTTCTAAAATCATAAGCAGGTGCAGTTCCTGGAGCATCTGCAGTCGTTACATGTGCAACTTTGCAGATACAACATTGCTTACTGCACCTTTGACCAGGCACAGGTGTCCGCATGCGCATGCCCTCTAAGATAAGCATTTAGCATTCACAGCAGCAACCACATCGGCACATCGGCCCGGAGTGCCAACAGCTGCTGACCACAGCTGCTGACCACGGGCGATCATCAGCAGATGTCACATTACCTCTGAACGTTTGCAGGCATAAGCCGCAACTCCGCAGGCCGCTTACCTCTGCACTTGTGCTCCCGAACGACCAGTCTCTCGCTGTCTGCTGCGAGCCGGCTGAACAAGCAGAAAGCCCACATCCCAACACCGAGTCTACCAGGAGTGGCGTGTTTTGACCTGCCGAGTGCATGCCGCCTCTCACAGACACGATCTGGCTAGTGAAGAAGAAGGCCTCTCTTGTAAGCAGGATGCCCGGTACACCCCAAGCCATCGTCTCCCCAGTACCCCAAGATGCACCAGCCTCGTGCTTGACAAACAGCGCAGCAGCCGCACGGCCACATGGTGGATCGACGTGGCGAGATATCCCAGGTACTGCATGCAGCCAGCAGGTGCATCCTTGCTTCGTGCCCTGCCACTGCAGGCCAGCAGCAGGCGGACTGCTGCTGGCCTTGACCGAGCCAGGCACACACAGCGGCCCGGCCCTCCCTGCTTCAACACACGCCGGGCCTCCCACTGCTGCTTCCCTCCATCACACGTCAGGCACTGCCAGGTACTGCGGGTGTGAGGCGGTCATGACGCAGCGGGTCTGTCAGCTCACCCTGTGGTGAAAAAAAAAAAAAAAAACTGCCACAGTGAGGAACGGACTGCCGTGGCCGGCACGTGCACACCCAGGGCAGCACGGGCCCCCGCACCCGGCGAATCCCTTTCTATCTGCATCACATGCATGTGATCACACCGGATGCGACATGTCACTGGATCTGCTGCCGACACGCCCAGGGTGTCGCGCGGCGCATGCTGCTGCTGCAGACACGTCGGTCGGAGGTAGCCCGTGAGGCAGCCGTGCGTCATGAGCGAGGCCGAGCTTCAGCGTGGCCCCGCAAATGACGAGGTGCCAGTTCGGGCAGACAGGCACGGAGTATCTCAGCCGGCCATTCGCCATGATGGCCCCAGGCCACCTCAGCAGGCGCCACGGGCGCGTCAGCGGCAGCGCCGCAGCAGCGTCCTGCGGTCGCGGGCATCGCTGCGGGCACATGCATGCCCGCGCCAGAGCACCTGGACTCACAGGGGTGTGTGCCGCCATTCCAGGGGATCAATCACCGGGCACATGTGCAACCGGAGTCACAAACGCCGGAGTCAGACCGGTCCGCCCACACGTGATGCCGCCGCCTCTGCACCTCTGTCACGCCGCGATTCTTCGACACCACAGCCCTCAGCACGTGTCGCGACCCCCTCTCAGCCTCAGTCCTCTCAGCCACCTCAGCCACCAGCACGTGTCTCAGCACGTGTCACGACCCCCGGCCTCCACCCGGGCGACGATGCAGCGCCACCACACAAGCACTCGCTTGATCTAGAAACGGCCCACACAAGCGCAGCGCCACACGAGCACCGCTCCTGCCATCAGCAACCAGCAGCTGACCACCTCTCGCACAGCTCAGGCGCACCACATACAGCGCAGTCGTACTGGAGGTACCGCGGAAGGTACCGGTCGAGCACGCGTGCACCCGAAGTTGCCGCGGCGTTGACCGAGGCCGCAGCTGCAGCCGGTGGCGTGGTCCCGGCTAGTGCGCTTCATGCCCGCAGCCGCAGCCGGTGGCGCGCAGATCATGGTCAACGGAATGGTCATGGTCGTGATCGTGGTCGTGGTCTTGCATGTCGAGCTGGTCTTCACTGTCGGTCATGTCCGGTATCGGCTTGAGCCGTAGCTTGAGCCGTATCGCGTCCGAGCCGGTGAGGTAGTACCTGCACCTCTCAGCAGCTCACCACGTGTCTGTTGGCCACGCACTGCCGGCGGTGCATTGTGAATGCGTGCAGGTTGACGCTGGGTGTAGCGTCCAGGTGTTTTCACCGCGGCACCATGCCCGCACCGGCACGTGCCTCGCAGTTGCTTGAGCAGACTCGACCATTCGGGCAGTCTCCGCAAGTGGACGACTACACGAAGGTGTAGTGCCTGACATAGTTGTGTATGTTTCAGAACACACTCCGGACACGGGGCAGTTTGACGGTGGCACGGGGTGAGGTACCGGGTGGCAGGGATCGGAGGAGCTCACCGCTTGAGGCGCTTCTCTTTGAGAAAGCCGAGGCGCTGGTACAGCGCGAGGGCAGCCCGGTTGTGGGCCTCACACTCGAGAGCCACCTCGTCAACTTCTTCGTCAATCATCGATTGGATTGCCCGCTTGGCCAGCTCAGAACCTACAGAAACCCTTATATCGAGGCATGCGGGAACAACTGGCCGAAAAGACGGGCTCGGGAACTTGTGTTATTACTGGGAACTGGTTACGGGGTTCTGCACGTGCCGTCCTTGAGACGAAGTCTCACATGTGGTGATGTCTTGTTTATGGCGACTTGGTAGGACCAAACATGCAACAGAGTGCGCGGCACTCGTGGCATACTTTGCTCTAACACATCTGGTGCTTGGTATATATGGTTCAAAGTTAAAACGTTGGCAGGAGTCGTTGCTGCCTGCAATCGCACCAATGCCAAGCTTTCTTTGTTCTTTGAGGACTACTATCATGCCCAGGTACCCCCGCTTCAGGCCTTTAGGACGGTCGTCAATCTTACAGACGACCACACCAACAGGCTTGCCATTGACATAGCAGAAGTGGCACAGATTTGGCCATGGATTCAAGAACAGACGGTAGGTGAAGATTGAGTATGGCTCGCTCAACTCTGGATCAACCAGCTGCTTGACCAGTTCGATGTCTTGTTCCCCCGTGTACTGCACAAATATCACTCGAATTTCGCCCGCGCAGTTCTGATGCCGCTTTGGAAGTTGACTTGAAATGACACAGCGAGGGCCTGGCACTGCATGTGCTGGTCTGTACATGTGGCGAGACCACGTACTCAAGTGAGACACGCAGGCGGCAACAGTTACCTGCTGATATTGTATTTCCAGGTTTTCTTCAGCGGCGCCCTGCTCGCTTTGCGTCACGTTCTCGCCCATAACCTGTCCCTGCAAGACCTTAAAATGATCTAACACCGCGTTGACACCTCATCCTAGCGTGCAATCAATGAAATACGATTTGTTCGAGTTATATCTTGGCACTGATCTCACCATACGGGATGGGGTCGCGCTGCAGGACCATTGTCAACGGCAGCTACGCAAAAAGCAATCCGTCACCAGTATCCCTCAGGCGCACAAAACCAGCAGATAACTCTTTGTTGGATATTCTACATTCTGTTTGGCTACAGTGTTGCCAGTTGCTGTTGTTGCCTCACCCAGAGCAAAGCCAAGGAATTCCTGTAGACACCTATCGGCTTGTTGAGCACCACCTTGAGTGGAATTCAACTTCCTGCCAGATGCACAGGCGTGACAATGTCAATCCCTTGACAAAACGTAAGCTCGAATGTGGAATAGGATTGTGCCAAAAAAAAACCCGCACGGAAAATGTTTACACGGTGCACCGATTGGCCACAGGCAAAAACCATCTGGCACACGTTGCAGGTACGATGGCATGACGTGATGTATACCCGCCGCCCATTTTGAGAGCTTGTGCAGCAGTGAGTCTATGCTACCAGCCCGTACTCAGTAGTGTAATGACCCGATCTAGCGGCAACCGTCGCAGGCGCATGGGGCTTCGCCATTGTCCCTTCCTGTCCACGGTAACACGTGAATTTGGATGAGCTTCTCAATCACCTACACAACTGCGGCCCAATCACGTATACAACGACGCGTGTGATGGGATGAATCGTTTGTTCGCTACGTGGCTGTGCGCCCCAGTTACGGTGAAGGCGCATTGTGCCTGGCCTCATATGCTGGTTCAGAGGCGAGCAGATGACCGAAATGTTACAATCATTACGTGTGGATTCCGAGTCCACAGACGTCAAGGGCCTCCTAGCGAACTGTGAGCGCGATTCAAAGCCAGGAATCAGTCTGTCATGACACATTGGGCCACATTGACATCACCTGATGCCTGACTGCCAGACTGAACTGGATGCAAAGTTTGTATGAACCCATAGGTACCTGATGGCTGATCTTGTGAATGACTCATAACTAGGACATGCAGAAGTCAGTATGCAGTGTTGCATCCGCAGTTACTCAGAAACTCGACTTGCAATTGCCAGCTGCTACATTTCATCTTGCGTCCCCTCCATCCCTGGCCTTCTCGTCACCCTGCAGGTCGTAAATGCAGTCTATGTGTGTGCCTGTGGTCCTGGCAGACACTACACCCAGGGGGCAGCTGAAGTAGCATGCATGGCCCACTAGTACACACACAGATTACCTTCAAGGTTTTCACCAGCATATGTAATCAAACCCCTGCAACAGCAGAACATCATCACTTGGCTGTCCATGTCCAGGGTATACTCTAACAAGGTCCTGAGCATTGCATACTGAGTATTACTGACTGTAACCCCCTTGGCCCGTGGTCCCGGTTATCCGGAGATGTCAAGGTCCTTGTAGGATATGGCGAGTAAGTGTCACATTTACATTTACATTTACCCAGTGCCAATCCCACAGCCTTGCTCCCCGTCAATGACCCCTACACCACCAATACAACATGATCCATATAGATCACCTAAGCTGACAATGCTCACAGTCAGAGTAAGGTGCCAGACAACATGATGTTACGTTACATGGGGCATGCACTGGGAATGCCTCAGATGCCTCGGCCTTTTGCGTTCCATGCCAGGCATCAGGCTGTCAGTGTGGCACATACCGGTTTCAATCATCAGTTTCAGCACATACAAAACTAATGAAAACACACGCAAATGCGGCCTTTCCGAGCATGTGTTTTGTCAGTGTGCCTTTCAACAGCTTGGCAGCGAGTGTGGCTCATGATACCGAGGCTGAATGCATTGATGGCTGATGCATTCACCCGTGATCTCCAGCTGCAGCTTGTACATCCCAGACTTGGCGCTTTCGTGATGCCAAAAGCACAAATATGAAATCGGACATCACGCCAAACCCAAACGGGCATCGGTAACAGCACCCCTTCCCGGTTGGCGTGGACAGGTGTAACACGGGAGCAGAAGGGGGCACAGCCACAGGGGCAGCATCAGGTATACAGGTATATATAGGGGCGCCACAGCGAAGCCACGACTTAAGGGCAGACCAATCGGGCAAACACAGACCACGCAACACCTGTGCAGGAAGACGGTGCCGAGTGCACACAACACAGCTAGGAGACACCCAGCAGGAATGCTGCAACTAGACGCAGGCATTGATGCTTTACAACGCCAGGGGGGTGACAGCCCAGGGCACCGGTGCATAGCGTATACCGGCGGGGTCAAGCAGGAAAGGGACAAGACACGCCGATGCGACATCCACCGAGATAGCGGCATCAGGAAACACAGCATGCAACACTGCTTCTGCCTGGGTGCACCCAGCACGAACCACGGCAGGGTTCTTGCGCAGGACGCAACAATGGAGCTACCGCCCAAGCAAGAGACGCAAGGACACGCGAAGAGCAAGTTATCATTGCGCCGCCATCTATGTCGTCGTCGAGCCTGATCCGCAGGAGCCGAGCCAAAGTCCGGGCAGGAGGGGAAAGCATGTGCTGCTTCCACTGTACTGGTGCCCCCCGTGACCCCTGTCTGCACCATCGCATGGCAATGCCTTATTTCTATTCTCCAGTGGAGGTTCTCCACGTAGCACGTGTCTGCCCCTACAAGTACTGGCGCTGTCGCCGATGCCCGTTTGGGTCTGGCGCGATCCCCGATCTTTGTAAATGTAAAACATAGATGTGACACCTACTCGCCATAGCCTGCAAGGACCTTGACAGCTCCAGGTATCCGGGACCACAAGCCGAGGGGGGTTTAACCACCTGGATCTTTGTGGATATTTCCCCCTTTGCGTAGGGGAGCCGAGGCCATGCCCTGCGCCCGGTTAGATTTGGCGGGATACCGAAGGGTTTGTTTTTGTTTTGTTGTTGTGGGGGTGTGTGTTTACATCGAAGAGGACTCCTCGGAGCACGGTCACAGGTGCATCACGCATCAGCGTACAGGTCTCAAATTAGACCACCCTATCGCACAACCTCTGCATACGTCCCTCCTGGACACTCCGCCGGTTCGAAACTAGTCCCTGCAATCTGTGCAACGTGCGACATGGCATTTCTGATCAGCAAGCTATTCCCTTTGCAGCCCGCCGCACTGAACTCTCTCAGCGACTGTGCCATCCACATCGACACATCTCTCTTGTTCATGTAACCGCATGCACTCTCCGCTAGATGGTGCAGATAGCACATCGCCTGCTTGGCGGCGAGTGGGGGTGTGTGTGTGTGTGTGTGTGTGTGTGTGTGTGTGTGTGTGCCGCTACCTGTATTTCTGCAGCACCAGAAGGCGCTAAGGACTTGAGCTTGCTGGCCAGTATGGCGAGCTACTAGCGTAGTACAGCATGTGCACTCCTGTCTGAAGTGCTCTTGTTCAGATCCCTGCAAGTGACATACCGTATGGCGAGCATGATACACGCACGTTTTGGCGAGCAAGCGCAGTGTATTTTTATAGTACAGAAAGCTGCTTGTGTGTTCCATGGACAACGTAGTACTGAATGGCTGTACACTGCAGCTGACTCGTGGGCAGTGCACCAATGATAGTATCTGCGGTGACCTGCTCCACGATCGCTCGACTCTCCCAGTGCATTCCTCTCCATGAATATGTTATGTGTGGATCCTGCAAGCCGGCCTTGGGTAGCTGTCCAAAGCTTTAAGCTTAAAGCTTAAGGCCCGGGTAGGCACTGTTGCCAGCAACGAGATCGATGCCCTATAGGCCTGTGCGCTCCCTGCAGAACGAGACGTGAACATGCTGCCACTGCCTCATAACTATAACATTTTCATGTTCTGTGAAAAGAGGTGGCATGGGTGCGCTGATTGCCTCTGTTGCTCAGAAAACTGCTGCAGTGTGGTCCGTGGACCGAAGAAGGCATCCGCATTCACGACGATTTATCCGGCGCCAAGACGTCAGTCTGTACTCTCAAGGTGATAAATCATGATGCGGCTACAGCACATGTAACGCTGCGATCTTCGATCAAGGCAGTGAAGATTGAGGCCTCGGCCACATGCAAGAGCTTCGCTGTGAGGCACGTCGCAGCTGTGTGCATGCGAGAGAGCGCTGCAGATGTACACATGTATGTATGATTACATCGCCGTATCCATAAGGACATTGACACCTCCGGCAACCGGGACCGATTGAACCCTCAAA
>JAUMHO010001665.1:2988-18304 GCA_032360965.1 Ulva armoricana
GGCATCTCCTCGGGCATCTCCTCGGGCATCTCCTCGGGCATCTCCTCGGGCATCTCCTCGGGCATCTCCTCGGGCATCTCCTCGGGCATGGTCTCGGGCATCTCCTCGGGCATCTCCTCGGGCATCTCCTCGGGCATGGTCTCAGGCATGGCCACAGCCATGGTCGCCATACCAGGCATGCCAGTGACACCGGCAGGGAAGAAGCCGCCAGACCCTTCACCTCCAAGGAACAAGATAGCGAGCGTCTGTTCGGCGGTGCGGCGGTACGGCAGCCCGGACGAGTCGGCGGGCAGGATGTTGGCTGAGCTATCACTCATGCTCACTGTGCCGATGGCCTGGTCCATGTCCATCGGGCCGTCAAGGGAGTCACGTGCATCCGAGATGAGGCCGGTAACCTCCGGGATGGAGCCGTACGGGGTCGGGATGCGTGACTTCGCCTTGAGGAACAGGAGAACGCGGACAGCGCCCGCAAAGTACGACTCAGAGCTTGCCAGCATCGTGGCTGCCTCCTGAAGCCCTGCAACCCATCCCGATTCTCAGCATCGCGCATCACAGTGACTGCTCCCTCCCTGGGACAAGCATCACCTCTCTCCGCATCAGCTTGCGCGGCCCAGGAGTGACAGCATAGCAGTGCATCGGCAGGAAGGCGTACCAGCCTCAGCCCCCATTGCACCGCCAACATACGCGGTGGCAAAGACATCCTGAAGGAGGAAGGCGCCGTGCAGGAACAGCGTGTCACTCGTGTACGGGTTGAACGGTGGCACGAGAGTCTCGCCGGCGGCCGTGTTGGCGGCGACGGTGAAGGCGAGGCCGATGTCCATCTCCGGGCACGGCGGCGCCTCGTCGCCTAGAACGTTCCGCAGGTATTGGATGTGCGCCGCCTTCTCCTCGGCCATCTCCTCCACAATGTCCTGCACCACCACAACCACTGACGGCCTGCTTGTTTTGCACCATGCACGCTTGCTTGCATGCATGTATGCGGCTCTGCAGATGCATGGCTGGCCGAGATATGACTGAACAGACCGATCCACAGTCCATCTGCTGGGTCCCGATGCCGCACACGTTGGTGGTTAAGGGGCGGGTGGTTTTTGTCTCTTTCAGGTGGTAGCTGAGGCTTAGGGTGAGTGACGTCAGGCATGGGGGGGGGGGGGGGGGACCTTTAGGGGGGCAGACACCCGGGCTTTGCGGCCCCCCACGGAGGGGGGACAGCCACCTCGGAGCTCTTCTGTGAGGCCTTCGCCAAAGGCGGCGAACGAGTAGAACTCAGCACCGAGACACTCCAGGTTGATAGCGAGGCTCCCGAAGGACACGTCCTCTGCCGCGGCGGGCGTGCTGGCCATGCATGCTGCTAGCGCTGCAAGGCTGAGTTTCCGTGCTGGTGAGGCCTGCACAGCAACAGCACTGTCAGGGGGACAGTGCATGGTGACACGTCAATTGCATGGCCCGCATGAGCTGTGTTGGCATGCATGCCTGTCTGGGCACTCACCACAGCTGGTGTCGCCAGGGCCCCAGGCATAATCATCAGTGCGGCTGGTGACATGCCCGGCATCCTGGTGAGATGTGGTTTCGAAGCGAAGCAGATGAAAGAGGTGCAGGTGCAAGTGCATCATGCACGGGGCTCTCCTGCCTGTTGCAGGCAGTGGCTGGCGGCAATATTCTATCACAACCCTGAGCTGTTTTGTCTGCTGGATTGAGACGCTGCAGCAGCGGAATAAAGCATATCGGCATGCGAGCTAGCATGCAAGCTTTCCGTCGCGAGATCAGCCCGACTCGCGGGAGTCGCGCTGATCTCGCAATAGAGTGAAGCTGAATTCTGTGACACGGAATCACCCGGATCCAGGGGCAGGCTTCACTACGCCAGGACCACGGCGTGTTAAGAATGGGCAACCCTTGTTCTGCAGTCATGATTTGCTGGCTTGCAGATTTGGACTGGAGCGCGTCAGTACTGGTACGACTCGATGCGGCCCAAGTTTGTGCTGGTCAGCTTGCACATTTTGGGCAGCACTAGATTGACAAGATAGCGGCAACATGCTCGCGTGCGCAAATGGTATGCTCAGGCGCACCTTCATCTTCGCTCAAAATGCCTTTGTAACTGAAGAAGCAGTTAGTTGCGCCTGCAGCACGGTTCAGAAGTCAGCGACCTCGGGTCGGGAGCACGCTCGCAGGGCACGGTACCGGTCAGCGCTTAAACGCTGTCATGCTGCAGTTCCGGAGACGTCAGCGGCAACACGAAGAAATGTCGAGTCCACGTCCAATGAAATACATGGCAACTCGAGTACGATGTCTTCACATGCGCTGCGAAATGGACCGAGGCAACTACATCGATATCCATGGACCTCCTTCGACGAGGAGCACTCTATACAAGGTCACCACGACAGCAGCAAACACCACTGATGCTACTGCTAATTTCAAGTTGCGCCATTGCTGCCGCATTTCTGTCCCATGCAGGGAGTGGAAGGCAGCAGCTCAGGCTGCAGGCGACCACTCATGATCACGCACGTCCAGTCGAACGTCCGCACACCCAAATGGTCTGCCTCCGCTGAGGAACCACAGACCCAAGTGGCTTTAAAGGTCTTCTATAGAGCTATCATGAGCATGTGGCGCCGCACCGTCACTCGGAACCGTCTGGGAACTCAGACACAACCGGTACCTGAATTCGAAGGTGACCAAGCGATGCACAAATTCGACCTCTGAGAAATATTGATGAGCGCCAACGGGGAATGAAGCAGCCCAGGAACAAACCAGCTGTACCGATCGGGATGCCTCACAGCGCTATAAATGCTGCGGCATTAGTGTGCACGGGGAGCATTCATCGATGCCCGTGGATCCTTCGGACGACCTTCGGCTCCTCGCACCATGCTGGTGTCATGAAAATTCATGACGTGAAGCGCGAGCTGTGCACGACTCGCAATGCCCGTCCTGCATCTTGAGCCCCTCCCGCGGCCGCCGGCATTGATTTCAACACCGAAAAGAATCGAATGACGTCCCTGATGCTCTTGATGGGCGTATGTGACGCTTTTGGACGCTGCAGATTCCCAACACCGTAGCTACGTCTGCGTGCCCAGATGCATAAGGCTCGAAGCTGAATTTGTCCGCCACGCGCTGCCGACGCTCACACCCTTGCATGCGGACGTATACGTACAACAGCAGGATCGGGCAGGTGCCAGGATACGCCGGCACCTATCCACATGATCATTTACACTGATTACCTTCGCCCGAGCTTGACCGAGTGTCGCAGGCACTGCCTGCAGCTACGTTTTTGGTAAAAAGATCTTCCATATAAACCTTGAGCCAGCGCAGCAGCTACAGCCGACCGCCGCCGCAACCGTCGACACATCGCTCGCAAGCGCTCCCCCGGGCCCCACGTGTGCACGTGTATAGCGTCCGCCGCGTCCTCACGCTGTTCATGCATAGTGTTGCCGCTCGGTTGAGCCCGGTGCGGGAAGGCCCCAGCTGCAGTGGGCACCCAGCTAGCATGGCGAGCGTGCAGCCTCTGCCGACACATACCTTCAAAAACGAAGACTTGGGCAGCCGATCTGACTCATGTCCCACATGCATGAACAATAGCTGCACCCCGCACGCATCCCGCTGCTCTAGATCTAGCTGTAGGCGTCGGGATGCTCAGTGCGTACACATGCATGGTAAAACAACACATGCATGGTCAAGCTACATACATGGTCAAACAACAGACGCAAAACTACAACAGGCGGTCACAGCGAGGACAGGTTGGGCTGCTGTGGCTATACAGCGTCACATACGTATCACAGTGATGGCTGATTGTGAGCAACGACGCGCGAAAGACACTCCTTGCGTTGGCATCATGCCATGATGTATGTCGATCGTCGTGCCGCTCTCGTGCGGGTGTGCCGGCACGTGCCACGCAGTGACGCGGCTCCGGCAGTGGCCGTCGCCTGCCGCGTGTTGCCAGGGCTTGGTGATGACTGCCAATTCTCGGGCCGGGGCATGTGCATAGTATGCACATCGTGAGACGAGGGCGGCGGTGCGTCGTCGCAAAGTATTTGTTGGTAACTAAAACGGCGAAATGGCCACAAGGGGATCATGATGCATGATGCACCATGGCTCTGCTTGCTGTTGGCAGGCATCGGGTGCTGTGCAATTGAAGACGCACTGCGTTTGGCATGCACAGCATGACTGTTTTCACTTGCATGTGTTGGTGGAGTGTGGGGCATGCATGCTTGCATGGTTTGTGTTTGATCCCCAGAAGCAGCTGCATTCCCCTGATCTTCAAAAGTATTGACCAAAACCTGCATCACATGCCCACCAAAGTACCTAACAGCAGATCTCGAGCACCTGGCATTGCACACTGCATTTGGTTTTACATGCTGTGCCACGTGCTGTGTATGGTGCCACACTACAGCATGCATTGCACGAACATCATCATCCCACCACCGCCAAGGTCATGCCGGAGTGCGCTCGATCACCCGTGCTGTTCTCTTGTCTCAACTCCCGGTGCCACCGTTGCCGACCCTGAAGCGCGACGTCGGCCTGGATTGTCTGCCCGCGGCGAACTCCCGGGTGGATCCGGAGGTGGCTGCAGTGCACCATGGCATCGCCACGGCGCAGCCAGTGCCCTTCCTCCTTGACCCTGTCCTACCTTCAAGCTGAGGGTGCCGCTCGACTGCGGGTCTGCCGCCTCTGCTGCCAGTGCTTGCTTGTCATCATGATGACCGAAGGTGTGCCGCCGCCTGCCGCTGCTCCCTGCCTGCCTCCCTGGTCCTGCGGCGTGCTGGTGGAGCATGCGTGTGCCGTCTCCGGACCGATTACTGTTGTGATTACTGGTAAGGGGGATGCCGCATGGGGCCCATGTTGGGGCAAACAGAACTGCAACTTCTGAGGTGGAAACCTAAAATTTCCACTACGCGTTTTTGCTAGGGGAGGGCAGGACAGCTGATCCGACACTTTGTGTAGTGGATTTTCCAGTTCCTTTGCCTCCAAAAAGGGCCCCATATGGGCCCCATATGTCGCATCCCCCTGTTTGAGCTCGTTTGTGCTGGCTCGCCGGGCCTGTGACTTGCCCCCCCTTCTGCCCATAGGGGTGCTGTGGCCGATGCCCGTTTGGGTCTGACGTGATTCTCGATCCTCCCTACATGTGACACCACCGGGGCAGTTGGCTGTGACTCCAGTGTCCCCTCTCCTGCCTCTGCCAGTAGTGATGCTACAGCCGATGCCCGTTTGTTTTGAGTGATGCCCACTTCTGTTTAGTTGTGTTTTTGGTGGGGCCGGTTTGGCCGATTTCATATGCCTGAGTGCCTGAATCACTCCCGAGATTGTCAGTTAACAGTTAAAATTTGTCCCCTTTCTACGCTGCACTATACAGGACAGCTGCAGGGTCGCTCTGCTAATTTTGAGATGGGATACCATACGCGCACTCAAGGCATGGGCCACCGTTTTCATGGCCCGATTTTAAATTTGGCATGAGGGAACTTGTGGGTGTGAGTGTGGGTGTGTGCTTTGCAGCTTCTTGGTGTGAGTGAAAGTGGCTTCTGAGTGAAAGTGGCTGAGTGACAGTGGCTTCTGAGTGAAAGTGGCTGAGGGAAAGTGGCTGAGTGAAAGTGGCTGAGTGAAAGTGGCTGCTGTTGTGTGATCCCATGTACTCTTTTGTGAGACAGAGGAACTGGAAAATTTCCACATCACCAAGCGGCAGGTCAGCCCTGTTGCAGTTCCCTAGCTAAAATGCAAAGTGGAAATTTCAGGTTTCCACATCATGGGGAACAGACTTTCCAATTCTCCTTGCCCCAAAAAGGGCCCCATGTGGCATCCCCTTACTACTTGCTGGGGTGGTTCAAAAACCAGTAGCCACAAAATCATCGGTACAATCGAAAATCTTCATCAAATCAGGGTGGTTGACACGGTTGATTGCAAGTGTCTTTCAATGCTGTGGTTTAATTTCCTTGAAAGCGTTCATGCACTGATCCCACGTTTTGGTGGCCCCTCGTTGAAGGGGGCCTTCATTATTCGCAACCACGTCCTGATCCAACCAAAACCTGCTCTCTGACCCCCTGCCTTCATGACCATTCATCTCCCACCATTCACTGTGCATGAGGGTGACT
This sequence comes from Ulva armoricana, assembly GCA_032360965.1. Classification (NCBI taxonomy): domain Eukaryota; kingdom Viridiplantae; phylum Chlorophyta; class Ulvophyceae; order Ulvales; family Ulvaceae; genus Ulva; species Ulva armoricana. Next base: position 9,060 of record JAUMHO010001665.1, read on the forward strand.
GGCACCTGGCCCAGTCAAGGGTTGCCTGTGAGGCTCATAATCCAGCTTCACCCTGGGGCTCATGGGAGTGGTGTCATGCATGGTGTCATGGCTGGGCAGTGAGGAAGGCACCCACAGCAGCACCGAGCCACAAGCCACAAGCCACGTGGGGATCTGGCATTGTAGCATGGCATGGAGTCACGCCCGGTACGTGGCTCCTTGTCCTCTGCATCTGGTGAATCATGCACGGATCCTCGTCCTCTAGCTGGATCTGGATCTGGAAAGTGCTGGCAATCACCTGTTCCTGCTTCTTGCCATGTATACGGCCACCAGGGACTTGTGTACATGTCACCAGGGATCTGTTTGCACACCCTGTGGTGCTGCCTTGCCAAGGCCTTGCCATGTGGGCACCGTATGCATGTAGCCTGGGCCCCGGCTGCCCTGGCCCTGGCCCGTGTGCTGCTGCACTTGAGCATAATCGAACAAACACCTGAGCAGCCGTCTTCAAGCCCTTCTAATGACCTCCTGCAGCTGCATGAGTCGTCACGCCTGCATGCCAGAGAGGTGTGCACTTCACACCGTGCACACGCCACACTGTGCACCTGGTGGCGCAGGTGGCCTTGAGTGCAGGTCAGCACAAGTTCATCAGAGAGAGACGCTTGCAGAGGGTGCTTGGCCCCATGTTCACACCTCCAAGTGCGCAGTTGCAGCTGCACACGGTTTTGCACAGTGCACAGCCAGGTAGGTGTTGCCACATGTACAGGCCAGCAAGCACAACCAGACCACTGAGTGCGCGTATACGGCAACATGGAAGCAGCTGGTAGGTCACCAGAAACTGATGGGCATCCAGGTCAGATTGAAGCAGCTGGTGCTTGGGAAGCCTAGCATGGGTGGTTGCTGGAGGTGTCAATGTCCTTATGGATACGGGCTATGTAATCATGCATGGGTACCTCTGGAGGTGACCAGCTGCTCTGCAGCTGTCAGGAGTTCGAGGTGATAGTGCTGACAGTGGTGACAGTGGTGACAGTTCACTGTGGTGTCCAGAGGGTTTTCCTTTGGGAAGCTGCTGACTGGCCTTTCCCTGCAGCTGGCTGTACACCCATTGGAAAACAGAAAGCCCCCCCAAGATGCAAGCACGCCATGGCAGATGTCAGAGGCCACATGACCAAGGCTTCAGCGAACAGACGTACTGTTCCCTTCAATACCACAGGTCCAAGGAGGTGGCCATACCGGTGTGTTCCTTTTTTGTTTGTTTGTTTGTTTGTTTGTTGTCATGCATGCTGCCAGCCCCATACACATAGTCTTGCAACTGTTGTGTCGCCACGTGCACCCATGTGGCCCCCCTGTTGCATGGCTCTTGGCTGCACATGCATGGCCCAGGCTGGCCCTCAGCTTGCCAGCAACACAAGGCGTACGGCGTCAAGGGCGATTGGGGCATGAGGCATCTAGGCATCCAGAGACTGAGGCATCTAGAGACTGAGTCATGCGCGGCGGCCAGACCGAACACCCAGGTCAGCCACTGCTTTGCTGTTTCTGTTGCTTTGCTAAACAGATGCAATTACTGACAGCCACTCCCGCGGTTTACTGCATCTGCTGCCATCTGCTGTGCTGTAACTGCTGTATCTGCTGCCCAGGTGGTTGTTCTGCCATGATGCATGACAAGAGCGTGGTGGCAATGTACAGCTCACATGTGAGCTGATCACCCCATCACCCCCAGCCACACACCCCAATGCATGTGACTGCCCCCGTCGTCAGGCACCTTCAGGCACCTTCACGCCGTCAGGCAGCCTCCACGCCGTCAGGCAGCCTCCACGGCCACCACTGGACATGTGCCGTCCTAGGAATCTTTTTTTGAGGGTTCCGACCTGAAAATTGTTCCCGAAACTTTGCAGTTGTTGGCTTCATGAGGTCTGCAGCTGCTTAATTGCACACTGTACATGTGGAACCCTCCTCCTGCTTGCCAGAGTGCACCCCTCCCGCTTCGCCCCCTGCCACACCGAAGAGTCAGGGGTAGCATGGAGAGCTGCCGCAGCCTGGCAGCCTGGCAGCCTGACAACGAGCATGCTGGTCATGGGAGTAGCTCCAGGCAGGCGCCGGGATGCCAATCTCGGCAGGCGGCGGGTGGCAGTCGAGCCATTGGGTGGCAGTCGAGTGCTCCGCCTGCTGCACATGACTCAGCGTATGGCATCATGCATGGGGCACAGCTGTGATGGGAGGTTCCTACCCGGCAGTCCCATTGCTCACGCCCCAGGATCCAGGACAGATGCTCTGAAACAGACACTCAGCATTCTTACCTGCATTCTGAGGTTTTGTGTTCTTTCCCGTAGACCAGCGTTGTGTGCAGGTGAAACTGCTGCACATGGCTGGAGCGCATGTGAACAACAGCAGGCGACGTTCGGTGAGGAAGTCATACGGACTTCACATGGAAGGCCATGCCCCACCAAGCCGTAAAAACAAAATATAAAAAAATATCGGGCATCACCGTACCTGCAGGTGACGCCTACACCAGCGTGCCTGCTGCTGCCATGGGCTCACGTGCCTGCAGCACAACCCGGCACCGGTGCGAACTTCCCGCGGACACTCTGCGGCAACCCTTCCAGCGATCCTTGGCCTGATGACTGTGCATGCGCAGTGCCAGCACCTGCAAGCCACCAGCACTTGCAAGCACCACAGCGGCTACCCATGCATGCTGCGCGCTGTGTGCTGTGCGCTGTGTGATGTGTGCTGAGTGTCACTGCCTCAGTGGCACTTCACGCGTTGCCCCTCATGCAGGGATGCCTGAGCAGCGGTGCGAGTGTCGTGCACAGCACGTGTCGCAGCACACATCCAGCATGCGGCACAGCACGCATCGTTTCACCAGCCACAGTGCCCTTCATTTTGTAATGCTTGTGGCCATGTGTTGAGGCAGGCACCTTGGACGAGTCGTGCCAGCTCAGACACTTCGCCCTGCAAGGTCTGCAAGGCAGACTCCAACGCGATACGGATCCTGAGCGTTGCATGTGCGACCTCCAGCAGCATGAGGAGGCCAGCACGACACAGCGAGAGGCGAGCGGCGGAGACCCTGAGGCCACCCCGTGCATGCCGCACAGAAGCAGCAATAGCAGTGACGCATCGAGCATCACACCGATTCATATGCTCCAGTTTGGACAGCCCCAAGCGGGCATCGGACGCAGCACCCCTACGCATCAGGGCGGAGGAAACGCGGACATCAGGCGAGGACCCCCTCAGATGCCTCTTGATCGGAAGCACAGAGACCGACACACACAAGCGGGCTGCTGCACGGGGCCGAGGCTCGAGTCCGAGCGAAGCAGGGCGGCATGCAGCTGTTCCCACTCCGGACATGCTGCACACGCGCGACGCACTCCGGCGCTAGGCGCACGTGGGACAAGCATACGGTGTTGTGAGATATGCATGTGTGTGGTGCCTGTCGCCACACGTGCATGGTACCGAGAGGTCACTGTGGTGATCAGTGATGCTGTAGTGCACCACATATCGGTGCTGTGCTCGCCTGTACTATTGCCTGGTGCATCGTTTCCAACATACGGTTATGCTGATGACCTCGCTGGTGTAGCCGTGGCGAGTCAGGGCCTGCAATCGGTGATCAACGCAGTCCATCGGTCTGGAGTCGCATCTTGACAGTTCCGAGACCGGTGGCGGCCGTGTTTTATCTCCCATGCCTCCGTGAACGGCAACCCGCGGCGCAGTTCCGCTGGGGGTCTCACATCCTACGTGCAGCGGATGCCTGTATAGGGCCGGGCGGGACACACAGGCGCTGACCATGCTCTGACTAGAGCCGCAAAGATTGTGTGTGACATCCGGCCACAAGGGGGGCACGCCGGCATGAGCGCGTGACCGGTGCATCCGGGCAGCGGTGGTGTTGCCGCACGTGGGCGTCCTGTCGGCAGCCAATCACTGCCGGGCTGCGCACGCATGGGATCACGCATGGGATACCGCCAACTACCTTCCTCCATGTCCATGTCCCCTTTTGGAGTGACAGCACATGCACCCTGGCACACGTAGCTCGTGCACTTGACACAGTACAGCACTCGGTGCCCCCCGGACAGCACCTTGAACTCGCTGCGGGGGAGCTGCGTGCCGCATAGGGTGCAGCTCTTCAGGGGCTCAGAGCGCGCTGTGCATGCAGCGGCCGACCCCGAGCCGCCGCAGCGGCACCTTCTACATCACTTGGGGCATGGGGCGATGCTACGCTGGAGACGGCAGCAGCGGGCCTGGCATCAGGGCGATGCCCGGGCTGCATGCATGGGACCGGCTGGACGGTCCGCGGCGATCAGACGTGGCTGCTGCCTCAGAACCACCACTGCGGCCCATGCAACAGCACGCGCCCGTGTTTGCTCTGCGACGCCGAGAGGGGCCGCCGGGCCCCGGCCGGAGACGGACACGCCGGGCCCCGGCCGGAGACGGACACGGCCGGAGACGGACACGGCCGGAGATGGACACGGCCGGAGACGGACACGGCCGGAGACGGACACGGTGCGGTGTGACCTGCCAGCGACATAACGCCCGGCGTGCTACAACCGCGAGCGACACAGCCACTGCGGTTGTGCACAGCTCCTTCCCTGGTGCACTCCAGGACGAGGGTGTCGCGCCTGCATCAAGGTTGCGCCCACGGGCCCAAAGTGGCCAAATCCCCTGAAATTTCCGACCCAAAACCGAAAACCCGGCAACCCAAACCTGGTTCGACCCAACCCTGGTCTGCGTGGACTGTCCCTTTCTTACCACACCCGGTGCATATCTTGCCTGAGCACGTCGAGACACGCCAGGCGTCAGTCAGGCGGCAGATTCGCGTCAGGCACTCACTTTGTGGGTGGCTGTGCCGCAGGCAAGGCGGCCTGCGCTGCAGGCGCATGTGGACTGCGGTTGTGCCCTCCCCCTGCCAGATCGGTCCAACATCCATGCGTGGACGACACGCTCCCCTGTCCCGTGTGGCTCTTGTTGTGAGATATGCATGCGGTGCATGTGTGTGGTGCCTGTCGCCACACGTGCATGGTACTGAGAGGTCACTGTGGTGGTCAGCGATGCTAGAGTGCAGCACATATCGGTGCTGTACTCGACTGTAATATTTGTCCGGTGTATCGGTTCTAATAGCTCTGCGTGGGCAGACTCTGTGCTGTGCCTCACGGTGTCGGATGCTTCTATTTCATTCCCCCAATGCATACGGTTGCTGAGGGCGATGCCCGGTTGGGGTTGGCTGTGGCATGATACCCCCTATATAAATAAATTCTCCCATTTACCGCGTCGCCCCTAGTGCTATCTGCACTGGTCGACCCATGCATGCTGCCTGTTCTGCAGGCCAACACAGACCACTGTGGGAGTGGAGGTGGGTCTGAAAGGCAGCTGGCCTGGCCGCAATGTCTTTCGCCCTGTGCTTTCATTGGCATAGAATAAAGAGGCGCCCCTTGTGTACTGTAAAGGTGTACTTTGGTGGATGTCGATTATTATTGGCCAAACGATGGGGGAAGAACGCCTGAGTCCACAGCTGAAAATTAGTTTGAGGTGCGCTGAACGCTGCGAAGTTGCCGCCCTGTATGCGAGCTGGCTGGTACGTATGCCGCATGCTGATCCCTTTACGCCACTTGAATTTTTGCAAGTTTGCTTGTTCGTGACGGTCAGCCCTTTTCTTCAGGACTCCACAGCTTGCGGGCTGGGGCTTGTCAGGTCGTGGCGCTGCTTCGAATTCGGGCCTGTACGAAATTCATAAACACAGTTAGCAACCGACAAATTTACGAATTTGGACCTACTGCCCATACTTTGTCCGCGGGTGGTGCACAAGGAGGGATGGCTCTTCGCGACTTCAGGATGTGGAATTCGAAGGGGACACCGAGCGATGCCCAACCCTCCGTACTTCTCGTGGATCCAACATGAACAGTCCACCTTCGTTAGTTCAGTCACTTCAGCTGGCAAAAACGGACTAAATCAAGCCGAGAACTGGAGTAACGGGCAGGCTTTGAAAGGGCTAGCGCTGATCGGGCATGTTCTGAACGACTGAATCATGACGAGAGCTGAATAAACGGACGCTTAATCAACAAAGGACCGTAGTTACAATGCAAGTATGTATGATGTAGAACTGCTGACTCCCTGAAAGCTCCGTCATGTACCAGCCAGTAAACCTGCCGCACGCGCTCTAGCAGAGCAGCACATCTGCTCACCGCTCGCCGTCAACGTTGCAGCTCTCTCTCCTCCAGCCCGGTCACTCTAATAGCAGATATGCCTTCCATCGTTCATTACCGTAGCAGCTCAAGATGACACAGTCTACGGTTTGTGTGAATTGTTTAAACGAAACGTACACAAACACAGCTGAGAGTCCTGGTAGCCTCATCCAGATGCGACGTGGCAATGGCACGCCTGCTCGTGCTGCACGGCCACATGCAGAAGCTGGCCATCTCCATTGTCTCAGGTTGCAGCCAGTCCCAGCCCGGTCTAGATCTATGTGCATTAATCTCGATCGAAGTGGGAATGTAGTCTGATGCAGCGCCCCAAGCCACAGAAAAAAAAAAAAAGACAACTCGGGTATTACGCCAAACCCAGGCGGGCATCGGCCACAGCGCCCCTACTAGTAGGGGCGGGGAGACGAGGCTACAGACGAGACTACAATAGATCATGAAGAAGGGTAGGGCTTGTGGAGTTGGGCTTTGACACATGGTCATGCGAACTAGGGGCACAGTGGCATGCATGCTGCCAGCTACTGCCGGCGCTTTGTGTAAATGTAAATGTTAATGTGACACTTACTCGTGTGGAGCCCTGTGATCAGCCGTGGCCGATGGCTGCCGGCGCTTTGCATGATGCCCCAGTCACCCTGCTTTCCTTCTTTAGTTTCAAATTTTAAAAGTTCAAGGGTCGCATGGAGCAGTGAAGAAGGGCACATCGGCGGCCCGCTTTCGGACTTGCCGCACGCAATTCGAAGGGACGGCAGCGGCGGGCATGGCACGCGGTAGGCGACCCCGAGCGGCACATGGCGGCATATGGCGGCATATGGCGAGTAAGTGTCACATTTACATTTACATTTACATTTACATGCTCCTCGGGGTTCCGCCGCCGAGGCGGCCGCAGCCACTGGACCACGCTGCAGCCGCAATTGCGGCTTAAGTCACAGCCATACTCAACATATTCGATTATGCCGGGATCACATACCGGGCTTGTAGTCCCGGTTATCCGGAGACGTCAAGGCCTGAGTCCTTGTAGGATAGGGCAAGTAAGCGTTACACGGGGATCAACCCAGAATCCTGGCAGCGACATGGGGCAAAATCACAGCAAAATCACAGCAAAATTATCGCAAACAAAAAAAGGAGGATTGAGAATCACGCCAGACCCAAACGAGCATCGGCCACAGCACCCCTAGGGGCGAACAAAGCAGACAGGGCAATCACAGCCACAGGGCGGGGGGGCGTGGGGGGGGGGGCTGGGGGGCACCGTCGTGACACTGTCGTTCGAGTGTGGGAAGAGGGCAGGCAGTGGGGAAGGTGCAACACCAGCGCAACACACACAGACGACGCAACTAGAAAAGCAGCTACAAGAGCACCACAGCAGTGACGTGACTGCAATGTAGCCGCACCGCCCAGCGCAAGGATCGGATCGCGGAGGAAGGGGATGGTGTGAATTGCTGAAATGTCAGTGCAGCTACCACCCACCGGGAATGCATGATCGACAATTGCACGTGCAGCTGGGTCATTTGCGGTGGCATGTAAGAGGTCTCGGCGGAGACACGAAATCCCTTGCATGCCTGCATAGAGCGTGACGTATGTGTGCGATGTGACAAGGTGCTCCATATCGATATGTGGCGCCAACGATGTTCCTCGGGGTGGTCCGCGTCAAACTCAACCGGGAGGTCATACACCTGGGCGTGGCACACTGCTTGAAGATAGACACCCCACTGCACGCGGCCTACCTCTCCCAGACACCATGTATGCACCGTATATGTGGCAAAACAGAGCTGTTGACGTATTGCTCCAGCAATGGACAGAATACTCACACAGTCTGTTTACCCTTCCAGTCATCACAGATTTTGTGGAGAATCGCGACGTGCCTGTGAATCATGGTAGAGCGGTTATATATCATGATTCACCACAGTATACAAGCAACCATTCCGCAGTGGTGCACCCCAACATGGCTGTGCGGCCCTCCCGCCTTCCCACAGACCACGCTTCTGACTACAGGGCACCCGGCTTGCTCGCTGTGTGCCGGCGCTGGGTGCCCACCCTGTGGATGCCCACCTAACCTTGGTGCCCACCCAGGTGGGCATCCGCGGCGTTGGTACAGAGACCGACTGTGTCTGGAGCTGGTGTACGACCGACATGTGGACATGGCTACAGCAAATCCGATGGAGCATAGATGGAGGCATGTTGAGCACTTGATGCTGTCGTGTGTGCGGCTTGTCTCCGGCAATTGCAATGGCCTGCGCGGTGTGACCTGGCCGCGACACAACGTCTTGTGAGCAACCGCCGCGAGCAACGCGGCCACTGCGGTTCTGTATATGCAAAGCTCATTCCGGAGTGGACTCCACGACGAGGGCGCTGTGTCCGCATGCTCTGTCCCTTGCTGACTGTACCCTGTGCATATCTTACGCCAGGGCACGTTGAGTCACACAAGGTGGCTATGCACTCGCTTGGTGACTGACTTGTCATTGGCACGGCGGCATGCGTTGCACGCACATGTGACCACGTACCGAGTTTGTCCACTGCTGCATGCGCTCTCCGCCTTCCGGAATGGTCCCATGGCCATATCCGCGCGTGGATGTCTGACTCCCCTGTCTATGAGGAATCATGGTATATAACGGCCCGGCACGTCGCGACATCCTGGGAATCGTGGTAGAGCGGTTATATACCATGATTCCTCACAAAAGCTGGGTCCCATCGGTTAAGGTGGTTCGATTCCCGGTTTGGACACTGTCCTGCGTAGGAGGACTCCGTGATGGGCCTCCCTGCGTCTACATCCAACTGCTGTTTCTGTTCCGTCCGCCCCTATGTTTAGGGGTGCCGTGCCCAATGCCCGGCCCGGTTGGGTTTGACGTGATACCCGAGGTTTAAAAAATATACCTCTCTCTCGCTCACCGACTCCCGTCTTCCCGTGGCCCCCAGGCCACTGCATGCATGCTACCAAGGATTGCGGTGTCCCATGCTGTGGCATCTCCTCCTCCGGATCCGCCTCTTTAAACTCAAAATCGTGGCCGCCATATCACTACAAAAATGGTGAGACCAGTTTCGATGTACATCTGCGGTAGATTTATGTCGCGTGTGGATGTACATCTGACG
>JAUMHO010001676.1:0-18303 GCA_032360965.1 Ulva armoricana
CCCTTGCCCCGGCCGCAGCCCAACGCCCCCCCATAAAACATCCCCCCCCCCCCCCCCCCCCCATGTACTGTGCGTTGCGTTCTCGCGCGACCATACGTCTGCAACCCCTCACCCGTCGCGCACTGATATATGTTGCGGTGGCGGCTGCTGTGCGCAAGAGCGTGAATGCATGAGCGCCTCAGTCCCGGTGGGATCGCGACGGATGGCCGGTCGGGCCTGCAGGTGCGCTGCCGGCGGCAGTGTCCCAGCATGCGTGCATGCATGCATGCATGTAGGGGAGGCTATGCCTGATCAGGGATGATAGTTCCTGCTATGGGCGAGGTGCAAGTCGTGCGCATGCATGCGTGTGACGGGGACTGGCAGGCTGGCAGATCTATCAGATCGTCGTGCCGCGTGGGGGTGGCGTTGGAGAGCGTGCAGCCGGGGTACTTCTGTAGCAGCGATCCGCCCTGTGCAGGGCGGTCCATGGGTGTATTCGCAGCAGGTAGTTCCGGCAGGGAGGAGAGGTCGGGCTACTTCGTGTTGCTGCCCTCTTGTGAACGCCGGCCGCATGCTGTCATGCGTGTGCGTCGCCGCCGCGGCATCGTTGCATGAGCAGCTGGTGCTTGCAGCAGTCCTCCCTGCTGGTGTGTCTGGGGTCGCTACTTGGGGTCTGCTACGCACCGTGGGTGCCGGCCAGCTCTTGCTGTGGCTGTTATGGCATTTGAACTGGAGGGCGTGGCAGAATGTATCCGTGGCGATTTGCTTTGCATTGCTGCGAGCAACGAGTGTGGGCTGGTGCTCAAAGGTCGCATGCCTTATGCATTACAACTGTGGGCTTGTGTTTCTGTACAGTATTGAGTGGGCGTCTAGGCTTGCTGCAGTGATGGTGCTGCCCGGCGCACGTGGAATCATGGCTCTGTGCGTTTACAGCAGGGCATCGGACAACGGTGTTGCTGGCATCACCAGCGTGGGATGGAAGCGTGGGGTCTGTTCTCTGTTCATGGGGAGCAGACCAGCCGCAGACGAGTGGAGCTTGCATCTAGATGTAACTCGGAAGTATGCCCTGCTGGTTAGCTCCTGACCGAAAGCCACCGCAACCTGTGTTTCCTGCAACCAAGAGGCTACCAACACTCTTCGACCTGATGTTGTCCGTTAAATCACCAACGATACCTTACTCTCTAGAGTACCTGGATCAGTACGTACCTGGACTGCGAGGTTCACAGGTAGTGATGTACAGCCGATTCATGGCACGCCAAAGACTCGCTATGTCCACCAGTCTGAGCCAACCATTCTAACAGCTGTGATTTTCGCTATGTAGTGGATGCGGCCGCATGACCTTGCAGCTGAATGAGAATGACGTGTTATCCAACAAACACCCCCAATGGTATACATCGGCAGGTGGCCACTGCAATCGACTGAACTTGATGGTTATGACGTGCACTCTCTATAACTAGACGTGGAGTGTTTGTTCCTGTTGTGCTGACACCAGGACGCTTGGGCCAACGCGAGCTCAACTGTACCCATTCGGTCACACCCGTTCGGTCAACTGCTCAAGCCGACATCCGCAGCGTTAAGGGCGATGGGCTGCACATAAGAACACAGTTCTTATATAATGTTTTGCTTCGAACGGTTTCTCAACTTGACCTCGGGCACACTGCACACTGCGGCCTGAGGCACACGCCTCGACCACCTGCGCTGGTCTGTCTGCTCCATCACCTCCACCCTTGCGCCAACTTCACGCTGGGACACCGGCAGCTAAATCCATCACATAGCCAGGGAGGTTGTCGTGTTCTCAGCGCGCGCCCGGCCTGCGTTTTCCTCTCTTTGAAAGAGTCTTTGCGTTCACACAGTCCAGTCGTTCATCTGCCAACGACCCTCCCATCTGCGCCGGTGGCAGGAGCTTGGTGCAGCGAGAACAAACCTTGCAGTGCCAGAGCAATGACACCATGGCACTCGGCTACAGGCGGACACAGGGAAGGGCAGAACAGCACCACGTGAGAGCTGAACCTACTTGCTGATGGGCATGTCCTGTAGCATGTCGGAACGAGGGCCGGCTTAAAATCGTGCGAGCCCCTGAACTGGCAACCAAGACATTTCAAGGCAGCCTGCAAGATGGATGCTTGCACACATACATTCCATTTCGGCCCACAGGATGCTTCATGTTACGGTCATCCACAGAATTTGTCACTCAGGTTGACCGAGGCAAGGGCCTGAAGTCAGCCGTTGTGTTTATGTCTGGAGGTGCTCGACTGCAGTCATCGTACTGCAGCTGTAACAGCGGGACAACATTCTGACTGCATCGGTGTGTTACTGATCTGCCTGTGCAGCTGGTGCGCGAGCGAGGGAAGTGAGGGCGGAGCAGAGTGTCACTTCCCTAGGAACGTGCCCAGCTGCGGTTGTCATCCAGCCCATTCGACTCTTGAAGCACGCTGTACAGCACACCCATGTCGGCGTCAAGGTAGGCAACTAGTATATCGCAATCTGCTCGTCATACCGTACCCAGCTGAGTCAGAACTGCCCCCGCATCGCTTCAGGCATCTGCCGGTCTGCTGCGCGGGCATGCAGTGACACGTTTGTCTCTCGGATGCCGCAATGACAGGGCAGAAGAGGAGAATGGTCTGGGTCATCGTGTGAACAGCGATCATACCAGCTGGTGAGAGCACAGATGGGCAGCAACCAGTACACGCGTGTGTGTAACACTGCTATTACAAAAGAAAGAATACTACATGACCGCACCATGCACGCAGCGGGTGCAGGCACAGGCTCATAGTCCAAGGCCTGGGTGCGGCATTGCTCTCGACAGCGAGCACATTATTTGGCCCACACAGGCAGGCCCCGCGCCCATGTGCCCCGAACTGCTCCAGCCTCCCTCTCACCCGTGGCCCACACAGACATGGCCGCCTGCATTGCAGGAAGCAGGCCACACTCACACCAGGCACGGTCTGCGTCAGGCCAGCGCTACAAACAACGCCCCAACTGCCCACCCACCACTCCCCAACCGCAGACCCGCCGGCCCGCGGTGATTATCTGCTCCGTTGCTGCCGGCACAGGCGTCACCAACACCAGGCAGGCTCTTCAACCGGCCAGCCTGTGCAGACGCCGTCACCCAGCAGGCACGGGCACAGTTCTGCACGAAATGGCGCCACACGCGCCATGTACAGCACGAGCACACGGGCAGTCTCACACGCGGAGTCACTGCTCCAAATAATGTATCTGCAGATGATCAACAATGTATAATTCCTCATCGCTACACACCCCGCGGCGTCGAGCCGCGTGCACCACAGCAGAAACCGTGGCACACAGCGGCCACGAGCCTCGACGTGGAATGCCGCGTCAGCGGTCAATGCCCGCCGAGCATTTCAGGCCGGCCAATCCACCTCCAGTCCCTCACACGGCCAGGCTACCACAGTCGCCCGCGCACGCTCTGCACACTGAGCTGCGCCGTCTCCCCTCCCACACCCAGCACCACACAGCGCCGTGTACAACGGCGTGGGGGGGGCTCTGCAGCCCTGTTGCACGCCGTACAACCGCGCGCAAGCCGCAGAGGCACACTGTGTGGCACCCGAAAGATACCGACGCCATCGTGTAGACCCCCAGGGAAGCACACGCCCCGAACAACAATTATTTCCAAGCTATAAACACACCAGTCTGCCTCCATACCACGCGGGGCTTCGTTTCTGTCCGCCAGCTGCATACGTTCTTCTGCAAGCAGGGGCGACACCCCACCAGCTCTGCTCGGCATGACATATTCCGCCACGCACGTGACACACACCAGGCAGCTTATTCGCGTGAGGGGCCGCGAGCCGACGAGCTGGGCGGCCGCTCATGCGACGCCGGCTGCAGCCGGCCCGCTGGCCGGCGGCGGTGGCTACCACGCCAGCTCAGCAGGCCGGAGCACGTCGTCCTCGACCTCCGGCTCCCGCGCCTCCGTGGCCGCATGCGCACTTGTCTCGAGCAGCACGCACACGTCGCGGCGGAAGCGGAAACCCTGTTCGTCGTGCAGCCGCCGCCGCTGCGCCTCCGCGTGTACACGCGGGTCGTCCGCAACAAACACGCCCGCCTCGCCGTCGAGCGGCGTCCGCTTGCCTCCCGCGCGCAGCTTGACAAACGCTGCGGCGAGCTCGTCGTTCGCCCGGGGGGTCCCCGCTGAAGCAACGAGGGGGTATGGTGCGCACGGGGACCCCGGGTGGTTCTCCAGGCCGGACCAGTCGCCGACAGCGGACGCGGACACTGTCAGGGTCGACCCTGGGGCGGCCTCGGGGGCGCAGTCATCCATCTCGAATGCAGATGACAGGTTGCGGGATGGTTGCTTTGAAGCCGTGCAGCAATCACCGCTGTTAGACGCGCGGGGGGATCCTTTGGCGTTGGACTGGGTGCTGGCGAACGTCTCGCCGCATGAGGGGCACGTCACTTGTGGCGCTGCCTCGGGCACATTCACTCCGTTCTCCTGCACCGGAGCATGCACGTCGAGCAACGGCTGCACCACGCGGCCACGAGGGTTCTGAAAGTGCAGTTCAAGTGCCTACAGGCGTCCGGACGAGAGGGCGGGGCCAACATGGCAGGAACGCGTGGTACGGGAATAAAGGCAGGGGGGGCATACGGAGTTTGAGCGCGTGGCAGAAGGGCGTGCGTGGGTCTTGCTCCCAATGAGGCTTGACAGGGTGCCGCAGCTGTCCATCGGGCGGAGGCCTGGGCCGCCTGCCGTTTCGCCGAGGTGCACCGAGCAGCACTTCTCGGGGATGCTGCATGCGAACGTCGGGCCGGCATCCGCCGCGTTGAGCTGCGGGGGGCTCACGAGCGGCGCCGGTGAAGACGAGGCCGCCGCTGCAGCAGGCAACCGGTGTGAGGGGCGGGAAACGATGGGGGTGAGCACCAGGGGTTAGGGCTGGGGGGCTGCATGGCAGCCGTTGATGCTCATGGCGCCGGTGGGCACAGCATGTGGACGTGTCACAGATGGCTGACAACACTGAGATACACGAGACCCACAGGGCACAGCAGGCAGAGGTCCAGGGAGTGTGTAGCCTGGGGGGAGAGCTCACGTGATAGCACACAACAACATGGGTGGCGCAGTAGTACAGGCAGCATGCATGTGTGCTTGGCCAGGAGACCGCCAGGAAGCGTGTCGACTCGGGCGGAGGGGGGAGACCCGCACCTGGCTCGGCATCATCGTTCGCCGTCAGCGTCGGGGGAGGGCCGGGGGCTTGCTCGCTCCAGGAGAATGCTTTTGGGAGGTGCGGCGGCGGCTCAGAGCGGCCGACGCGCTCCGGCAGGAAAGCCAGCTCGCGTGGAACGCTGTGGCACAGACGCGGCGTCGACGACTCGCCCATGAGGAGTGCGTCCGCCTGCGCAGCCGCGCCGGAAGCGGCCGCGTTGAGCGTCAGGTTGCGCTCGACGGTGCGGTGCGTGATCTCGCCGCCGGTCATCGCCGAACCAGAGGCGGCCGCACCGCCCGCGTCACACCCGGGCGCCGCGGCCGCGGCCGCGGCTTCAGCGGCGGCGGGCGCAAGGACGTCAGCAAGGGAGGCGGTGCGGTTGACGAGCAGCGGGACTTTGGGCTTGGGGGCAGCGCGCGGGACGTCGTATGCGGTGAGGGGACGCGAATGGGACACGTCAAAGGGCCACTGCAGCGCCTCTGCGCCCTCTGGAGCGTCAGTGACCAGCTCCATCGGGAAGTCGCGCCGCTCGATCGTCCCGTCCGGAAAAACCGTGAACTGGAAGATCTGGTGGTGCGGCACACTCTGCAGATACCCAGCACATGCATTAGTGAGCAGCTCGCCATGGCATTGGTGTGTACGGCTGACAAGGCAGGGAGCGGGGGCGGACCAGGTGCGTGATCTCCTCGAGGCGGCGGCCCTCGAGGTAGCCGAAGATGCAGCGCAGCACGGCCTGGTGGCCGACGATGAGGTGTGCACCGCCGTGGCGCTTGAGGCGCTGCAGCACAGGCCAGGTGCGGCGGCAGAGGTCGATGTACGACTCGCCGCTGGGGTAGCGGTAGTTGAGCTTGTCCTTCTTACGGCTGTAATGCACGTACGGCATGTACGTCTTGATGTAGGGGTACGTCGCGCCGTCACACACGCCGGCATGGATCTCATCCAGCTCACTGAGGTGCACCTGCACCCAGCCGCCCGCCCGTCACATGCACTCGCCGACGTTGGGGGGTTGGGGCAGGGGAAACAGGCAGCCCCCGCAACCTGACAGCATCAACAGGGAGCGGCCGTGTGCCATGTAGACACGGACTGCAGAGCCGTTGATGACATAACCTTGCACCGCGACAGCCCATCCGGTGCAGAGCACGGAGCGGCGTCCACGACGAAACCGGAGCCTGATCGCTTGCAAACATTGGCCGGACCTGATATCTACCTCTGCGCGTGCTATGATGGGAGCATGCGAGGTGGCGCTGGTGAGAAGGGCTGCGACGCGGGCCCAGAAACCTGCGCGCTCATGGCTCGGCCTGAAAACTCGCCACGGAAACGAGAGGCGGGCGCGGCGGAGACACGCCATGGGCCATGGGGCGAGTGTGGCGGACGGGCAAGGGGGGGGGGGGGGGGGCGCGCCTGTGGCAGGGGGAGCTTGCTGGCTGTCTGGATGGTGCGCAGCAGGGTGCTCGTCCAGACTGTGATGAACCGATGATCCTCGCCGGCTCCCTTGAGCACGCGGCCAAACAGCCCCGGCAGCGCATCGGCGAAGCGCTGGCCTTTCGTGGTGATGGAGGAGTCGCCGCCGATGCGGTCCTCGGTGTTGTACTCACTCTGGCCGTGCCTCGCAAACCAGAACGTCACCGGCTCGGACGGCAGCCACTCCACCTCCTGCATGTGGGTTGGACAAGGTCGTAAGGGCTGAAGCATGTAGTCAAGCGTGCATGGGTTGTGAACATGACAGTTGTGAGCATGACAGTTCCGGGGGCGGTGAATCCACAGGGTGGGGTGTGGCTGCGGGACTTGGTGGCATGGGCTCTGGTGTGTGCTTGGCACCATACGGTCGGGGGTTCCAGCAACACGAGCCCCTACGTTGAACATTGTTCTCTGCACGGGGCTTGTACACAAGGCGGACCCAGACGTGAGCGGAAGAATGCATGCGCGTGTACATGTGTGCTGACGCAGGCACCGGCGGGAATCGTGCATTATCCATGTGTCAGCAGCTGCGACAGTTGGTGCATGTCGTATTAGTGTGAAGCGGGTCGCAGGCGGGCCGCAACTGCAACCGGCACTCCACCGAAGAGGTGCGCGTGCGTGCGAGCTGCTCAAGATTCTCTGCGGCAGTTGCAGGGGATGTGCCAATGATCCGCCCGGCGGGAGCGACGACGACATGTCGATTCAGATGCCAGTCTGCCTCGCGTGCTTGCAGCCGAAAATAACTCGTGGTCGACCTCACTGTGCCGGGAGTTTACGTGGTCGGCTGCGGCGTCTGTCTGTCTTCGGAGACGAATCGAGCGTTGCCGACATCACGGAAATGGGGCACGATGGTCAGTGTCTACGTCAGACCTGGGATAACGCTGGCAAGGTTTGGATGCCGAGTGCATGGGTGGTGGGCATACGTCGCCTCTGCGCTGGACAGTGGCATGTGTGCACACACGCAGAGCGCATACCTTGGAAATGACCAGACACAACAGAAACACACCGACATCGACGTGAAGAGACACTAGGTTACCGAAACAATACGTCCAACACAGGAAGATAAAAATGGCTGGCTAGGAATGTCGTGAGGTCTCCGTGCTGTGTCAACATCGCCGAGACAACCGTCAGCACTCGCATCGATTATCTCAAAACGACGCATCGATGCGAGTACACGCGGACCATCGGATCGCTGCTGAAACACGGAGCTCCTGCTACACCGCTGTTGTTCGTCGTGTCAGGAACACTGGGGGCCAGACAGTTCACGGATCAACATGAACGCGCGCGCCTGGAAGTGTATACGCTTGGGACTTTCCGACATCTAGCATACATCTAGCAACCAATTAATGCGCAGGTTCGCCGTTGTGTAAAGTTGTTAATGTATCGTACGGCCTGATACGTCGATGGCGCGCAATGCAGACATGGAAAGAGCGCAATGTTTGTCTTGCTCTACCGAAGCACGCCATTCTGGTGGACTGATCCAGTGCGTGGGACAACGCGGATCCGCCAGATTGTAAACATATTTATGTGATTGTATGTCAGTACGTGCGCGTTGGCCAGCCTAATGGAAGGACGCCGCTCGGCACTGTATTCCATCCTGCAGAGGACATGATCGTGGCCAGGGATGCGCCTAGACACGTCCAGATGAAGAGATACAGCCAGGTATCCTCATACATGTGTGCATAGAAGAAAAACAGGGCGAAGATGCAGAGTGTGCCTTCCAAGGAAACAAACTAAAGCGCTCGTTCAAAAGCCATCCCGTGTCAAGCGCAGCACGACGACTTTCTTCAAAGCAATTATCTCAAGGACATTCTACAGAATTGGCCAGCATCCAGCTCAAGCTAGCCAGGAAAAAGTGGAGCATACCTGCCCGAAGAGGTCGCGATAAGTCTCTGGAAGCGCCGCCGGCATGTTGTATGAACGATAATGAAATGAAGAATAACTGTGACACAGGCGGTCAGCAGCGGCAAGTCATGTCTTCAGCCAACCGGTTCGATCAGACGTGTGCTGCTTTAATGCTTCTGTACGACAGAGCACGCACCAATGAGATTCACGTACACAACGGCCTGTATGATGGGCATGGAGCATTATGCAGCACGTTGCTGGTTGTTTGCATGGCCGACCGGCGCGCTAATACATGGGGTCCGCTCAGCGCGCGTATTACCCCGCGATCTCGGGACGAGCGCTAGACGCGAGTTTCCCAGCGGAACAACGTCGTGCCCAATGAAACATCAATCCAATGCCTGCTTGAAAGGTGGGAGACGGTAATGTTGTACTAGTAGGCAGTGATACCGGAACGTCGCCGGTGGGCTTACAGTGTCAGCGGTACCGTTCAAGTGGAGGGTCACCTGAGTTTTTTGTCTACGATCAAGAATGAGTAGCGACGCTTTCTCAGATCTGACTGGTTTGTCTACTGAGCCGCAGCCTATGCGCGCGAAGCAGACGGGCATGATGAAGTACGTTCTTTGTCGATCCGGGACAGTGGAGATTTCGCAACCACACTTTCTAACTGAGGAGCTCAACATAAGGTGTTTAATGCAGAGCAAAAAAGTCAGCTGCGAACTTGCTGGCTTCCATGGGAACAGGTACGTCACGCTGCACCGCTGCGCCATACAGATGGGCATGGCTGGGCGTGATGTTTACAACGCAAACTTGATCTAGAGGATCTATTCTACCACTCTAACTCTCAGTTGTATTGACTTCCAGGTGTATCAGTATCCCAGAGGCCAGCACGACAACCAGCACAAGCGACCATTGTGCACGATCTGAGCGAACTGGAGCAGCCGATGCCAGTTTCCAGCACAGATCCTGCAACAAATGCGTTTGATTTGTTTCAAGATCTAGGCATGCCTTCTGGGGAAGAAGGCACGAAGCCTGACTCGGCACAAGTCCGTTCTCGCGTCACCTCTGTGACTCTACATACGCCGAACAACCAGCCTAACAAGCTTTGACAACCTGCAGGCCACCAACGGTGTCGTACTTGACACATATGCGGACGTACCTGCACGGACGCCTACCAATCATCAGTCCGTTGCCCCAACGCCACCCTTTCCCTCAGCCAACCCAGCTGCATCAGCCACAGCTGCTGCGCTCCCGGATTACAACGACCTCATCTCAGACGGAGCTGCATCACAGCCCCACCGCAGCGGCAGTGACAGTAGCAGCTGGAGCCCGCGGCAGCATACGCAAGCTGTATTTTTCCAAATAGACGATGACCCACAGCACTTTCCAGGCCATGAGCCACCACCCCTTCCAGCATCACGTGGCCGCTCCACTCGAAACCTAGCCACTCCTCCGGCGCCCACAACTGCCTCATACGGTCCCCCCACACCGGCCCCCATAGCCCCGCGTCCTTCGCTTCTAGATGTCTCAGACGCAGGCCTGAGCCGGCCCGACCTCGAATCAGCCCGGACGCAATTCCATACGCCATCAGCGTCCTTCCCGTCTGCGCCGAGCCCTGCCAATGACGCCCCTGCAGGCCACGACTTGTTGGGCGGCTTTGGCGCAGTAGAGGCACCAGCGGCAGACCTGCTCGGCGCCGATGTTTTTGCAACCCCCGCAGCAACACCTGACGCCGGCGGCCCCAGCAACACTGGCGTCGACTTTCTCGGCATGGCCGACGAGGCAGCCCCCCCGCCAGCATCCGACACAGGGGCCAGGCCTGCTTCGCACGATCTCCTCAGCGGCATGCATGCAGAGCATGCGCCCGCCGCTTCTGCTGGAGACGGCCTTGATTACGATTTTTTCGCTGGCGGCAGCGCAGCAGAAGATGGAGGCGTTGCGGGCGGCGGCGCAGGCCTGGCTGATGGTGACTGGCTGATGGGCATGGCGGAGAGTGCCGGCGGTGCCGGTGCCAGCGCTGGCCTGCCCGGTGCTCGCCGCCGTGCCGTAGGCGCAGCAGCAGAGGCTGAGGAGCCCGGAGACGTGATGCTGGAGCGCGCCATTGGTGAAGCGCAGGCGGTGATGATGACGCTGCCAGCAGATCGTGCACAACGCGTCCAGGTTGCGGTACAACAGGCAGGGGAGTATGTTGAAGAACAAGTGGTCCGCCGCCACCCTCAGCCTCCGTGCCACTGCCCCTCCCGCAGCTGCTTTCATGCCGACTGCGCTCGCTGGGATGCCGCTCTCGCAACCAAGCGGCAGCAACACAGCCACGCTCAATATCTCGCAGCCGAGTTGAGTGCCATCTGCGTGAATGCTGCGTGCTGCGCCCTCACTTCCTGGCTCGCGCTACGCCCATGCCACGGCCACGGCGGCCCGGCCGGCTCTGACCGTTGCACGGCGCATGCATGCAAGAGAGGTGCCGTGCAGCTGTCTTGCAGCTGCAGCAGCAGGTTTGACCGGTGCATGGCGCATGATTTGTATGTGTCCACCGCCGCGCAGTCCGCGCTACGCGCACCAGCGTCCTGGTTGCAGTTGCGGCATGCAGTGGCCGCTGCTCTTGGCCACGAAAGGCGCGGGGCAGTGACAGGCGTGCGTGCATTTGACGGGCGCGCATGTGTGCAGGCGGCCAAGCAGCGCAGCGGGGCTGGGACAGCGGATGGGCTGCGGTACGCCCGCAGGAGCGCAGCGCGGACGGCCGCGCAAGTTCTGGAGAAGCTGGTTGCCCACCACGTGCGGGAGACGACGCAGGAGGCTGAGATTGCCGAGGCGAGCGAGTACCGCGACGAGATCAAGGCCTCCATCAAGGCCTGGGCCTTCCGGGTGCGGTTGCGCCTCTCTGCATGTGAGCGACACTGCGCCGCATGCTCGCACTCCATCCACCGCCTGCAGCCTGTGCGCTGACTCCACCGGTGTGCGGACGTGCCTGTGCGCACTGGCTGGCTCCAGCGGCCGGGCGGTGACTGCCTGAGCGAGGAGCCGCTGCCTCCGCCACGAGAGCTGACCGCCTCGCTCGCGGGTGTTGTGTGAGAAGCTTGCGCTGTGTGCTATGCTTCTGTCCGTGCGCGGAAGGGGCGCAGGTCATGCCGCTGGCCGGGACAGGGGGTGGCGGCTTGCCGTGTTGTGTTGCAGCGCTGTGGCGTGGTGGCTGTCGCAGTGGCACTCGTGTCGGACCGTGCGCACATCCTGTGCTGCTGCCTCTGCTGTACCTGTGTGACTGTGGAGGTGAATGGGAGTGGACTGGAGGGCTGCTGTGACGTGGCGAGAGCTGCAGCATCTGCTGCTGCAGCCGGCGCGAGGAGACGGTGGGTGCGTGTTGCAGGGGGGGGCGCAGGGGCGGTGACGCCTTGCATCTGATTTGTACTGCACCAACGGAACGATGGTGCATGTGCGTGTTGCTGCACTGCTCCCATCAGGATGTTGAAGCTTCCATTGCTTGATCTGCCGATGTTCGCACTGCGACGTTCGAGAGGCTGCTGGCATGGCCAGTGGGTAGACGGTGGTTCTGCCGGCAGCGCAGAGGAGTGAGAGATGCTGTGATGTTGCAGGGGGGCACGCGGCGCGGCCTGAGGAATCTGCTGGTGGATCTGGACAAGGTTCTCTGGGAGGGGGCTGTGTGGAAGAGCACATCACTCGCAGAGGTGAGCACTGACGCCCAGCTGCGGAAGACTCTGAACAAGGCACGGCTGCTGCTGCACACGGACAGGATGTCTGGCCAGCCACAGAAGATCAAGCTGAGGGCGGAGCTGATTTTGATCGAGATCGACAAGGCGCTGAAGGGTGTGTCGTGAGCGGGGCGGGCTTGCCCTTGGCATGTACACCTGCTGGCGGAGCCACGCTTGGCCACATTCTTACATACATGCAGCTGTGAGCTGCCATGTGGGGGCGGTGCAGGGTGCAGTCGGCTGTCAGCGTAGATGAGTTGCTGAACACGTGGCTTCGTGCCTCGTTGTTGAGGGTGATACGTGTTTCAAGGATTCCTTAATGCCTCATTTGTGTTCCGAGTGTAGCCATGGCGGCATCGATGTGAGAAGTTAGAGTGACACCAACTGGCACACAATTCGACCACGCAACATACACCGAAAACAGGTAGGTTGTACGCCACTATCTCAACGAGGGATTCGAATGGTATCCCCCCAGCCCTGCATGTGAGGAAGGTTGCTGGGGCAGAAATCGACAGGACGAAGCAGGTGTACTGAAACATGATGACCCAGCTGCATCGTATATTCGGGGATACTGTTTTCATGATGTTAAAATCGTCTGTTGAATTCCGTATCGAGTTCGCCAGAGCTTTAACGCACTAGTGCCTGGCCGGACAGGTGTGGCGAAGGGTTCTGGCGGGCTCGATGCATCGCGATGAGCCACATTTGGCCAAAGCACACCGTGCATGCTCGCGTGCTTCCCCTGGGGTTGACAGCATTTTCACACAGCCGCCATTGTAAAGATTCCACGTTCTGCGGTAGCGCCTGGGAGTGGTGTGCATCTGCTGCTCGCATGTGTTTCTGGACAGTCTCTGTCTTGTGGTCACGGATGGTCGGTACACCAACTTTTCTAAGCTGAAGCAATACGTGCATACATTCACTAGGTAGCCTTCTGACATATAGCGTCTGCTAAAGCTACACGCGCTGGCTTTGATGGCGCAACGTGCGGACGATGCAATCCGCATCGCGCGTGGTGCGTTGCTAGTGGCCGCTCAAGCAGCAGCAAGTAGGTGTGCCATCGCCTGCAAGAATTTCATCATGTGTAATAGTGCATTTCTTTAATTTACAAGGATGTCCGGAGTGATATCAGCGCCTCACCAACCGTCCCAAACGATTTTGTCAGTCCAGTTATGCGCATTGCTCGCTCAAACGACCAGGCATGACACAACGTAAAGCGACGACTTAGTTTGAGCCCTGTACCTGCAGTCAACTGTTTCGACGCCTGGTTCGGAGCGAATTGCCGTCCACCACACCGGCGTTCGACAGGGCAAGAGACGCAGCAGCTGCAGCCCGTCCGCAGGGAGAGCGCGCAGTCGCAGCAACCAGAACAATCATCTCAACCAGATCCACGGCATCTCCACATGCTACTAGCGTGCTGTACGGCCAAGCGGTCGCCAGTGGAGGCCAGCTCACGTTCGAAACCAGCATATCTCCAAGGTCACCCCTCTCCACACCACCAGCAACATCAGCGACCGACAGGACTGCCAGTCCCCCACCAGCAGTACCACCTCGAAGCATCACGCCCTCTGCTATGCCCCCCGTAGACCCACCCCGCTCAGCAGCTCCCAGCGCAGTAGCCGACTCCAATCTGCCCCAGCCTGTGCAAGCAGCAGAACTGCGCCCGGAACAGCTCGAGTCTGCCTCACCACACCCAGCATCCCCACTACATGACCCACCTGCCACCCCTCCTTCAACCCCTGGGAGTGGCACACCGCAACCGGCAGCCGTGGAGACAGAGGCCTCTGCTGAATCCGCAGCAGATACGCCGCCGCCGATATCGGTCCCCAAGCGCAAGTTCCGGGAGCGGGAAGTGCCCTCTTCACGGCTTGGCCGCGCCGCGGGTTTCGCGGGGCTTGGGGCCGGGCTGGCGTGGGGGGCAGCGACGGACGCGGTCGCACGGGCGCTCGGTCCAGCGTCCGCACAGCATAGCGGAGCCATGCTGTCCGAGGCCAACGCGCAACGCCTCGCCAACGCGCTCTGCCGCATGCGCGGCGCGGCGCTCAAGATCGGCCAGATGATGTCCATTCAAGATGACGACGTACTACCTCCTGCTGTTGCTGCAGCGCTCGAAAAGGTGCCACTTCCTTCAACACGCTCCACACAATCACTACCCCCGCCGCCCCAATCCCCGCCTTCTGCAGGCCACCCCACCCTCACTGCAGTACAAGGGCTTCGCACGCATGTTTGCTGCCCAGAACTCTCTGTTCTGAAGAGCTTCTGTACTGGGGCTGCAACACTCCACGGTGTGCCGATGGCCGCCTCTACTGCTCGGTGCCCCCGTGATGGTGCCGGTCTATGCTGGTGCCGTGCTCGTGCCGTGCACCGTCGACGGCTCCAACCTAGCTCTTGTCATGCTGCCATCGCAGGTGCAGGCACGCTTGCCCAGCTTCAGCTTGGCTCTCTTTGAGTGCACGGCCTGTATCATGCACAGTGCCTCACATGCGCGGTCACGTGCTGGCACAGGTAGCGGCACAGCAGGCCTGGGACACGGGGGCCGCTGCCCCCGCAAGGGCAGCGACCTCGGTGCTGGCTCGCGGGCACTGCATCTCGCGGTATGGGTGCGGGTTGGGGTTGCGGCCCTGTTGCGCGACCTGTTGCGGCGCTCCCTGTGGGCAGGTCGGGGGTTGCGGCCCTGTTGCGGCGCTCAGCACCTGTGCGCGCGCCGACTGCCGCACGGCGGTCACGCTCGCATCTTCCATGCACCAGCATGGCACAATGTGGTGGAGGGTGAGGTACGCGGGTCAGCCGCTCACAGTGGGTGGGGCCCGGGGGTAGCAGGCGGGGGGCGTGGGGGCGTTTAGCGGCTGGACAGGCCGGAACCAGGGGCATGACAGGCGGGGTGTGCAGGTGCGGCAGCAGGCGGATGTGATGCCGCGGCATCAGTTGGAGGCGGCGCTGGCAGAGCAGCTCGGCAGCGACTGGCACGAGCGGGTGGCTCAATTTGACTGGGAGCCCTCTGCAGCGGCGTCCATCGGACAGGTGCACAAGGCCACGCTGCCGGATGGCCGTGAGATCGCGATGAAGGTGCAGTATCCCGGTGCGCCTTCCCACTGGCTCGTGCTGGCGTTTGGCCTCGTTTGCTGTTGTGCGTAGCACGGGTCCCGGTCCAGTGGTCGGAGGACGTGATAAAACGTGACCCCTTCTTCGGCAGGTCCTGTGATCGATTCTGCGTGCCCTCCTGGGTTTCGAACACAATCGCATGTGACCACGTCGTGTACACAGGAGGAGGCCCTGTGAGTTGCGTGCGGTTGCCTGAGGGGGGTTTCCAGGTGGTTTACCCCCTTGGCTTGTAGTCCCGGTTCTCCGGAGATGTCAAGGCCCTTGTAGGTTATGGCGAGTAAGTGTCACATTTACATATACATTTAATGGACCGAACGGCTTGATGAATGGGACCAGGTCCTTGTTCAGGGGTGTTGGCGTGGGGTGGACAGCTGTCCCAGGACTTGTTTCTGTGTGCAGCACACGTCCTGTGCCTTTCATGGTTGCTTGTTGGTTCGCTGGGTTGCCTCAGCGGGTTCTAACCGGACCCAGAACTGGCTGTAACTGCTGCTGTCAGGTTTGGTGGACTTGGAAGGGGTGCAGTCAGCTGGTCTGCCAGATGCGAGCATGACTTCCAGTTGAACTTGTTCATCACAAACTATTGCAGCTCATGTGAGAATCTGGCGCGGTCAGGCCGTGCTTGTTGTGTGCGCTGGTGTCTCGCCATGGAGCTACACAGCGATATGGGAACCACGAGCTCATGCACTGTGCAGACACAGCGCCCATTGCAATCGAATCTACATCGGCATCTGCTGTTCCTGTTCAGGCAGCACGATTCCGCAAGCGTGTGACCTGGCTATGTGGCGTTTGCAAGGACGTATCCAGGTCGAGTGCTTCTCGTGGACAAGTTGCCTGTGTTGGCAACGCGCTAATTGCACACGTGACGTCTCCTCTGTGCCCCTTCTCCTGAACGTGACGTTGACTGTGCACCATCGAGCACTTCCGTCACGCAGCTCGCGTTCCCAATGCATGAGTGCGTCTTCAGCATGCAAGTGAAGAACAAGCTCGCTCATCAATGCAAGCATGAATGACACCAGCAGCTGCCCCGTTCACCGAGCAGCTGTAAGATATGCCGCAGCAATCGACCCTGTTGAACATAGCTGCTCGTGTTGGCAATAAGGTGCCACTTGTGTTGGCCACACAGATGTCCCACCCACTCCCAAACACAACACGCAGTGGCAGCCACAGACACAGTGCACCTGCTCGTTCAGAGCGGATGGACAAGGATGACCTGTGCAAATGATGCCCTACACCCTCGGCCCCACCAGCTGATGATGACGATACGGGGCTTCCTTGCAGCACAGCTGATCATAGTCTTCCGCCCCCATGCGGAGGGGTGCTGTGGCTGATGCCCGGCTGGGTTTGGCATGATACCCGAGGTCTTTTTTTGTACATAAATATGTTTTAGTCACACCAGGTATCTGCAAGCCCTCACAACCTGGCAGCAACGATGTTGAGAAAGTGGCTCATAGCAGCCAGTGCTGCTCACAAGGGCAATGGCTCATCCCATGGCCACAGCACTGGGCAACACCACATTTGGCGATGCAGCTCTGGATTCAGCTGGTGGCAGCGCTCCCATGATCATGTCACTGTACCAAATGCAGTGAAGTACATAAAGCCACACTGCACCAGCTTCATACACTTCACTGCATGAGCTTCATATGCTGGCGTCAAGGTCACACACCCACTGCTGCAAGTTGTCTGGAAAATCCCCACCCAACGCAACCGCAGCACCTTCCCCTGTCGTGTGTGAACCTGGCTGGAACTTGCCCTCCATGAGCAGCCAGGGCCGTTACTAACCTTCTTTCAGCACAACACTCCTTTCAGCACTAAACGACTCTCAGCACACTTTCAGCACATTCCGCTGCAGTGCAGACTCGCTAGCCGCCACTGCTTGTCAGCAACAGGGCATACATGACAATGGCCCACACATCTCCAGACTGCAGTGCAAGTGCATCTCTCCACAGCGCAACATCCGTCCCTGCACAGCTGCAGTAAGAATCGGCACCACACGTGCCTGCACATCACTCTGCTGGGAATCATGCACACACTTGTGTGCCTGCTGCTGCCAGCAGCGGCAGCTGGAAGGCAGCTGGAAGGCAGCCCGGCCCTCACACACACCTCGCCCTCGCCCTCACGCCCTCACGTGTGTGCCCTCCAGTGTCCCCCCTCACACTGTGCATCCAGCGCCCGCACTACACTACTAAGGCCTCCAAACAGCTTAGCTCAGGCCTCACCCCTGACCTCCTGTGGCCGATGCCAGTTGAGTCGGGGGTGGTTGGAAAATTTTGATATATACTCTGTGTGATGACAGATGTTACCTGCGCACATCATGGACCCAACTGGCATCGGGCGCAAGACCGTAGCAGATCACGTGCTGCGCTGTGTCCTGCCGGCAGCATGTGAAGGACCCGCCCGGCCCAACCGATGCTCCTGCCTCCATCGCCTGCATGCTGCTTGTGTCCGGGCTGCAAGTGGGTCACAGCACAGGCGGAACCCTCGCATAGCCCTGCAGTCCCTGCGCCTCAGGCAGTGTCTGCAGCAGCCCGGGTTGCGGAACGTCTCATTCTGCCTGGTGTCACTCCAGCGGGTTGTTCCCAGTTCCCAGACAGTCGGCACAGCGGCTCGACACCGGTCACGCCGATGCAGGGGTTGCGAGCAGCATCGAGAGTGACGTCGACAACCTCATGAACCTCATGCGCCTCCTCAACGTCTTCCCCCGGGGCCTCTACGTCGAGGAGGCGGTCGCCGTCGCCAAGCGCGAACTGGCACTCGAGTGCGACTACCGGCACGAGGCGCGGAGCCAGGCGAGGTACGCCGCCGCGCTGCGCGCTGCGGCGCCCACGCTGCGCGACGAGTTTATCGTGCCGGCGGTCGTGCCGGAGCTCTGCGGGGACCGTGTGCTCGCAAGCGAGTGGGTGCAAGGCGTGCCGGTGGACCGCGTGAAGGAGATGTCGCAGGATGTGCGGGACCGCGTCGGGACTGCGCTGCTGCGGCTGACCCTGCAGGTGCGGCGGGGGGGGGGGGGGGGGGGGGGGGGGGGGGGGGGGGGGGGGGGGGGGGGGGGGGGGGGGGGGGGGGGGGGGGGG